>CM060924.1:936673625-937273625 GCA_030737875.1 Allium sativum | reverse complement strand
ATATCAATCATAGGCGACATAGCTACCATCTACTATCTCGCCATACTAGTTCTACAATCGAGTCCGTTATTTCGTATTGGAAATTGGATTTCCGTCATGAGTCGAGGCAAGGGGCAAGCTCCTCTCCGCTTCGAGACATTCTAGCAAATGCCTCGGGACTACACACTCTGGGTAACCCCTGGATGCTTCAGGGCCGGTCCTCTCTTACGTTTGAGGATTATTTATTCTTGAACACACGTTTCCCGGTCCTTACAGACCTAAAATCGAGGCGCCTCGCATTCCAACAACCACAAAGGTGAAAAGTAGATATAAATGTCAGGGCTGGTAAGTCACTGACACCACCATAGCTAGAAAGAAACGTCGTGCTCTCCCTGCAGTCCCTATCCCGTTTTTAATTCATACCGAGGTGTGAGGCTCGCGAATCCACGCTATACACAAAGTCAGGCCACGTAGACCGTGCTTTGATCATCATCCACAAGACTTTGCTTTGCAACAGAAGCCTTGATCACAGCATCTCGGCATGCCACATAGGCGGTCCACTCCATACGATTGATTTCCATCGATATATAACCTCCGAGCTCGTACGTCTCAGAGAAGGGCGTTAAGCAAAAGAATAAATTCTCCGCCACCAAACAGCAATCAGTATAGAACAAAATCCAATGTCAGACAGACAGTCCATTTACAAGTCCGTCCTAGGTCTGAATGAAACCGGAGGCGTCAAATTCCTCGTATATCCGTCTAATCAACACATACGTTCAGACAGCTACTACTTTCGTCCCTTTCCGGTAGCTACTCCGGTCAGGAACCTCAGCAGCGCCCATCCAACCGATACGAAGATCATCGGTCTTGAATCGTCTTTGCATTTTCCAATTCGAATCGCTCGATAAATTATTTGAAATGAGGGTTAGCTCGGCCTTTTCAAATAATTCACGTAATTAGAATTTAAATCGATTCTTTCCATGGTTATATTATTCGACATCCATCTTTCAGTTCTTTAGTGTTATTTTCGTGTCAAGCACATACAACCATCAAATATCAAACAATTCAAGCCCAATTGGTTTATTTGCAATATATGTTGCTTATAATATTTTATAATGATTTTCGCCATTTTTATTTATTTAAAAATGGCCATATTTAATTAAACGACGTTTCAGGTCGTGCCGTGGCACTGGCGCTGTTTTTCCCCTAATTTGTTTTACACACATCGGAAAATCTAACCGTTAGATTTCTACAAAGTCTATATCAGTGGGAAGATATTCCCAAAGCAAACCCAACGGTTCCAGTTTCGTGAGAACCCGACGGTCGGATCTTCCACACTAGTCGTTTGAAGTTACGGTTTCAAAATTCGAACTGCAGCGTCATTATTCGATTTAATTTAATTATATTTATATATAATTATAAATATAAACGATTCTGGCGCTATTTTTTTCAGATTTGAATTAAACATTCCGGACAATCCAACCGTTGGATTTTTACAAGGTTAGTGCCGTTGGGAAGATATTTCCAAGGCGAACCCAGCGGTTGCGGTTTCGGGAAAATCCGATGGTCGGATTTCTCGTACTAATCGTTTCAAATTACGATTCCGAAACACGAACTGCACGGCTTCGATTCCTTTTAGTTTTATTTATATTTATATATATAAATATAGTTCATTCTATAATTCCAACAATAGTTCGTTCTATATTTTCAACTACGTTTTCACTTCAAATATTTCACTAACGCCTTAATATTTCGAAAAATTTCGCCATAACCTCCTTTGTACGGGGAGGGGTTTGGAAATTTATTGGGCCGTGTTAGGTTACCAATAAATCCTAAAAAGCATTCACACATTTATAGTGATATATTCTGGTGTTTACGGGGGATCATGTATAGATAATCACTCCAGAGAATAAATTCTCGTCACCCCCGTTTCCGTGTGGAAATAAATAGTTCATGTGCCGTATCTAATAACTAGAGAGACGTGATTATTGTCAACTCCAGACCCGTGTGGGGTTTTTATTAATCTGGAAGTTTATCGTTATATTTTATATAGTCCATATCAGTCATCAGTTCAACCTGTAGTATAAAATCATCGCCATACAAGCCTCTCGCTCGTATGGTAAAACTTCCACCTCTTCACGCAAGCTCCAATTGCTTATGTGGAATATGATGAAATATGCCTATCGTACCACGTGTTTAATTTATGACTAAGACCTCTCACATTGGGCCAATCATTTGTAGCCGCTGGATGGCCGGTCGGTTCCGGGCAGACTTCCGCTACAAAAGGGTCCAACCTCGTGTCTTAGTTGATTAATTACACCTAATTAATCACCCCCAATTCTCACGTCTGAGATTATTTATCTTGCAATTAGTGAATTTTAGCATTAACCGAAATTCGGGGTGTTACATTCTCCCCTCCTTAAAGGATTTCGTCCCCGGAATCTCTAAGCTAAGGAGAAAAATTAATTGTTACTATCCTATGGCGATATTTATTATTTCACACAGAATAACCAGCACTCCGCATCCAATGGCATTCACAGGAGTTGATATAAAAATAAAATTGCGCAGCCAACTCATTAAGGTTTACCTATTTGTCGGGCACGCAAATAATTTCTTTACTCTACAGCTAATCCATTTTTCCTGTTCAACACATGTATATATATGCTGAACAAAGCTAATAATAATATTTCTAGAAAACTATTATTTATTTCAACACGTGTGCATTTTTATTAAAGTGTATACATGATAAAAGAAATATTTTTATCATCAAAAATATTTATTCAACACATGAATGTTTTTAACACTTCATATTCATAATAAAAATGTAGTTTTTATTGTCTATTCATTTTATTTTAAAATACGATAACATTCAACACATGAATTTCAACTCGACGAACGAATTGCAACTCAACACATGAATATTCTATATAGTTTGTATATATATAAAAATGTGATTTTTATAGCTAAAACTATTTGTTTAAATTCAAATAATATTAAACACATGAATTTCAACTCAACGAATGAATTTCAACTCAACGAATGAATTGCAACTCAACACATGAATATTCGCTATAGTTTGTATATATATAAAAATGTGATTTTTATCGCTAAAACTATTTGTTTAAATTCAAATAATATTCAACACATGAATTTCAACTCAACGAATGAATTGCAACTCAACACATGAATATTCGCTATAGTTTGTATATATATATAAATGTGATTTTTATCGCTAAAACTATTTGTTTAAATTCAAATAATATTCAACACATGAATTTCAACTCAACGAATGAATTGCAACTCAACACATGAATATTCGCTATAGTTTGTATATATATAAAAATGTGATTTTTATCGCTAAAGCTATTTGTTTAAATTCAAATAATATTCAATACATGAATTTCAACTCAACGAATGAATTGCAACTCAACACATGAATATGTATTTCAACATATGTAATTGATTTCAACGAATGAAAATTATTCTAACACATGTATATTTCAGAAAATTTCGGCAGCATAACGGCAGGGTAGTTAAAACCGGGACCGTCCCTAGTACGGCTCCTCGCTCTACCTTAAAACCTCGCGGTTTTTGACAATGGGGATCATGCATCTAGTTCGCACGTAGGCGACATGTTTTATTTTCATTTCCACAATCCTATTCTAATTTGTTTCAACCACAAGAAGGTATTTTCAACGACAAAGGTATTTTTCAACCGCAAACAATTATTTCCAACCATTCGTCATACCATATAATATCACGTCAATCACAAGCAATAAATATCGTCCATGGTCTGTGGACGAGGGGAGTATATATATATATTATATTATAATTCACTTGCAATTCATCACAATTCAAAGCATATATGTTTCATTCAACGCTTGTATAATTTACACATCGCTAATATAACTTATACAACACATGTACATGAGGTATACAATGCGTATACAATTTACACTTCGCTTATATAATTTATACAACGCGATTCCATTCACACAATTTAGTTTAGATTCCTCACATTGGTTATTGCAGTGCTAAAAATCGTAGGAAGATCAGAAAAATCGCGGCTTCTTCTAGAATGTAGAGTGCCTCCTTGCGGTTACGGTGTCTCTTGTTTCATCGAATTTCATTAACGAACGAAAAAGATATTATTTTTCAAAGTTTTGCAACGCTTTATAGTGTTATTTTCATTTCAGAATAATAAAGGTTGTACCTTTATTTTTGATTCAAAACTAGGGTCGAAAAATTCGTGCAATCTATCGATCTTTGCTTCGATCAGGTGGTGCCACGTGGAAGAGCTACGAACCAGCTCCCTGTCGGTGGTGGTGCGGTCCCCTTCGGTGGTCGGAGGAAGGCGGAGCGACGTCAGGAAGGCGGCGAGATTCTCGGCGTGGTTCAAGCGATATAGGCGATGGTAGAGGGCGGCGTTTGGTCGGACGTGAAGAGGGGACGAAGGCGAGTGGAGTGGTGGTGGTGGCGCGGCTTAGCGTCGCCTGTGGCGGCAGGAAAACGAAGGGGAAGGGTCGAGCTCGAGGAACCGTCGATATCGTCTAAGGCAGCTAGCGTTTTTGAGATTTTTTTTTAAAGAAAAATTCCTACTGGTCGAGACTTTATAGGTAAATTTAAATAGTGTTTTTGCAAACGAACTCGAAATCAAACCCAATGACTGTCGCCCCTAGCTAAATACCCCCATTCCGGACAGAATGGGATATGTTTCGTTGGCCAATTCGACTGTTACGGTCAGTTATTTTTCAAATTAAAATATAAAACATTCAATATTTAATTTGAACGTACATTTCAATTTGCCAGGGCCACAAACTGAATCGAAAAATTCCAGAAAAATAAATCTAGCTTTGTTTTGACGATACGGTCCTAACAAAAACAGTTTCGTCGAATTCTGAGCTCGTTTGAAAAACGGCCATTTTTAGGTCGACCCATTTTAACAGAAATTGACCAATCACGTTTTCTTTTGCCCCGCTCACATACTAGCTTCAAAAATTATGAAATTTGAAACTTAGCAATTATTTGACATCCCGGACCCAACAAAAGTGGTTTCGTCGAATTCCGAGGTCGTATGCAAAATATCTATTTTCAAGGGCTATATATGCTATATAGCGACCTTTCTGAAAATTCATCTGGCCATAACTTTTGATTCCCGTTATGAAACTTCGATTTTTCAGATTCGTTAGAAAGGTATTCATAAACAGATTTAAATATTTTCAGTTTCGCTAAAATCCGTTATATTTTCCACCCGGTACAGTCAGACAAAGTTTGTATTCAAACTTTCAAACTGCAATACTATACCCAATTCTTTATTTTATTGAAATATGCTATTTCAATTATTCAAATTCTTTGGTAATAACCAATTTTAAAATTTTTAAATTGGTTCACATTTTCCAGGTTATTACAAATCCAATCTTTGATGAGTCTTTTGTTCAGTTCCAACGAGTTGTACCCTAAAGATTTGAGCTAACCTGAGCTCTGATACCAACTGTAAAGACCCGAAAATTCCCGCCCTTTGAATCGACCATAAACCACACAGGTCTGACCCAAAGGTTGGAAATCTTCGAATATTTTAACTCTGGGAATGCAATACATTAGAACAAATAACAGCAGACTTTTATTACATCGTGATAATGTTATATCAGAGTACAGAATATCAGAGTACATCGAAATTAAATTACAGCGGAAGATAAATTTTACATTAAAAATACAGTACACAGCGGAAGACTTTCTATGCTCTGGACACAGCTTTAAGCTTCGATCCAAAATCCTGCTAAAAGATATATATATCTGCAAAACAAGCTACTCGACTGCCCGTGTGAAAAATATGGGCACCCGAGTATGCCAGTGAAACAAACTACAGGTCAGTCATGGGACTGGTATGGGAAATCTAACCTAACTTATCTGATAATAAGGCTAATCACAGGACCACGCCGCTAACGCGGAACGGGTTTACTCCATTGGATTTCCAATGCGTAAAATAAAGTAAATCGTTAAACAACGCAATGCTTTTTAGAAAAATGAAACCATTATAAGACCCAAGTCCCATCACACAATGCTACGCAAATCGGAGGATAGGGTTTTACCTTATAATGGTCAAAAGATGCTTGATACGATAAAATGGATTTGATATTATAATTAGTGTATATATGTTTCAAAAACAATTTCAATCATAATGTATCAATCATAGACGGCATGGGTACCATATATCATGTCGCCATATTAGTTCTACAATCAAAACCGCATGGTGTCGTATTGGAAGTTGGGTTTCCATCATGAAATCGAGGCTAGGGATCGTCCTCTCCGATTCGAGACACTCTAGCAAATGCCTCAGGATCCCCCGTAGTGAACCCTTGGAGCGGTAGGGACGGTCCCCACCTAACGGTAGTGGATTAGTTATGCCTGAACACACGTTTCCTGGTCCCTTTGGACCTATAGTATGACCACTTCCGGCCTATAAATCCGAGGTATCTCATAATTCAGCATCCACATAAGTAAAATGCCAGCCAGTTTAAGCGCTGACACCACTCCTAGCTAGAAAGAAACGTGTGCACTCCCTACGCTCCATATCCCGTTTTCGACTCATACTGGGGTGTGAGGCTCGCGAAGTCATGCTATACTCAAAGCTATGCCTAAACAGGCTATGCTTTGATCATCCCACAAGGCCTTGCTTTTCAACAAAAGCCTTGATCAATTGCATCTTGGCGTGCCACTTTGATAATTCACGCCATGCGATCAATCCCTATTAATATATACCAGGGTGTTAAGCAGAGAATAAATTCTCCACCACCAAACAGGTATACCTTAATAGAAATCAATTCAATTCACATGAGATGAAATCCAATGCCAGACACGCATCCATTTACAAGTCCGTCCTAGGTCTGAACGAAACCGGAGGTACCTTATACCTCGCATATCCGAACGATCAACCATACGTCCGGGCAGCTACCCCTGACTCCCCTTCAAGGTAGCTACTCCAATCATGGGCCTCAGTAGCAACACATCCATTCGATGTGAAGATCGTCGGTCTTCAATCACCGTCTTCAACTCTTCGACTTAGATCGTCGTATAATCATTTGAAATGAGATTGAACTCGGACTTTTCAAATGATCCTCGCATATATATATAGTTTAAAACCATTTCATATCGTTAATAGTATTTGATAACGATTTATCGCTATATATATATATCGTTTGACGATTTCAACTCCTTTCCATCGATCATATCTAAAGTGTCGATAAAAACATAACATTGAAATATATTCTTTTTATTAAGTATAAAACATCAATAAAAAGTCACTTTTAAATCTACTCTTTTTATTGTCCCTAAAATGACAATAAAAATGTAACTTTAAATCTATTCTTTTTATTTACATCTAAAATGTAAATAAATTTTTTTATTGTCTCTATTTCGACAATAAAAATATACATTAAATTCTATCTTCTGATTACCTCTAAAATGTAAATTTAAAATGTAACTTTTATTTCTATGTTTTTATTTACATCTAAAATGTAAATAAAAATACACTTTTTATGTCTATGCTTTTTATTTCATATGGAATGTCAGTAAAAGTGTAGCTTTTATTTATACTCTTTTTATCGCATCTAAAATGACGATAAAAACATAATCTTTATTTCTATTCTTTTTATCGCATCTAAAATGACGATAAAAATATAACGTCCAAATTTATTCTTTTATTTGTACCTAAAGTGACAAATAAATATAATGTTCAAATTTATTCTTTTATTTGTACCTAAAGTGACAAATAAATATAATGTTCAAATTTATTCTTTTATTTGTGCCTAAAGTGACAAATAAATATAACGTTCAAATTTATTCTTTTATTTGTGCCTAAAGTGACTAATAAATATAACGTTCAAATTTATTCTTTTATTTGTGCCTAAAGTGACAAATAAATATAACGTTCAAATTTATTCTTTTATTTGTGCCTAAAGTGACAAATAAATATAACGTTCAAATTTATTCTTTTATTTGTGCCTAAATTGAAAAATAGATATAACGTTCAAATTTATTCTTTTATTTGTGCCAAAAGTGACAAATAAATATAACGTTCAAATTTATGTGTTTATCTGTATCTAACATGTATAAATCAATATTTTTATCTACATCTAACTTGTAAATAAAAATATACTTTTCTAATTCATGTTTATATCTACATTAGGAAAATACAAATAAAATGTACTTTTTAAAATATATGTGTTTATTTTCAACTAAAATGTAAATACAAGGGTCACTTTGATTTCTATGTTTTTATTTATATCTAAAATGTAAATAAAAATGTAACTTTCAATTTTAAATCGAAATTGAATATTCTATCTATTATCATGTTAAAATAATAATATTTTCAAAATATTAATTTTGAAATTAGCCCTTTTAATATTCATTATAAAATGGATAAAATAAATCGATGAACACGTTCAGGTTAAAATGGCGTTGCTAATTAAAACAGATTAAATAGCCCAATTCATTATCTTATTCATTTATATTTTATACTGGGCCAGACCTCCCACATTAAGCCTACGACTTGTGGATGCTGGATATGCCGGTTGGTTCCGGGCAGACTTATCCCACAAGTTGGGCTTAACCTCGTGTCAAGGCCCGTTTCGTATTTGCGCACTTGGACCCCTCACATTAGGCTCAACATTTGTGGTTGCTGGATATGCCGGTTGGGTCCGGGCAGACTTCCACCACAAATGTAACCTAACCTCGTGTCCAAGTACAATTGTAATTTATAATTATAATTATTTTATTGGGAAATATTATTTTAAAACATCCTTTATTTTAAAATATTAAAATATCTCCTATTTTAAAATATAACTTATAAAAATATTTTACATAATAAAAATATGATCTTTTTATTAAATTGTTAAAAATAGTTTTCTACAAATATCCTAAATTACATTTCAATTTTAATTAATCATGCATGACATTTATGATCTATCAATTTAACATGCGTGACATTTATAATTTATCAATTCTAATTAAACATTCATGACATTTATGATTTATCAATTCTAATTAAACATGCATGACATTTATAATTTATCAATTCTAATTAAACATTCATGACATTTATAATTTATCAATTCTAATTAAACATTCATGACATTTATAATTTATCAATTCTAGTTAAACATTTCTAACTAAAAATGACAATTTTTATTTTATCTAACATTTTAAGTATGACATAAAGATATGGTTTTAACACTTTTTTATTTAACAAAATGAATATTTTAGCTTAATCTATTTATTTCAACCAAGACGATTCCCATTACAATAAGAATGCAATCCTTATTGTCTGCTTTTTCCCTTATGATTCATATTACAATAAAAATAAAAATTTTATTGTCTACACTTTTCTAATGATTCCTATTAAAATATAATTTTAAGTTTTTATCCACATCTATTATGTAAATAAAAAGATGCTTTTTACATCCATGTTTTTATTTGCAACTAATTTGCAAAAATGTACTTTTAAATTTCATGTCTTTTATTCACATCTAGATTGTGAATAAAATATACCTCTTTTGTTCATATCTTTTCTTTACATGCAAAATGTAAATAAAATATACTTCTTTATTCATGTCTTTTATTTACATATAAAATGTAAATAAACTATACTTCTTCATTTTTCTCTTTAATTACATATAAAATGTAATCTTTCATTTTACTTTGTTTGTTACATCATAGAAAAGTGAAATCTTTTCTATTCTTTAATTACATTAAATAAAATGTAATTTTCTATTCTTTTATTGCATTAAATAAAAAGGTAATCTTTCTATTCTTTTAAATGACAACAAGTAAATTTTTGTTTCATTCTTTTTAATTGGCCAAAAATGTAAATTTTGGATGACAAAATGTAAACTAGTGTAACTTTTATTTCTATGCTTTTGTCTACATCTAAAATGTAAACAAAAATATAACTTTTATTTCTATGCTTTTATGTGTAATCAATTCTAACAATTCATGTTAACATAAAAAGGATATTCTTATGTGTTTACTTTTTCTATTCAATATAAAAAAATAAAAATGTAATTCTTTCTATATGTTTTTATTTGCATATAAAAAGACAAACAAAAATATACTTCTTTTTCTATGTTTTCACCTTTTTAACAAAGTTCGATTCTTTTACTAATGATTCATTTACATTGAAAATATGAATTCCAATGTAAAACATTTTACATAATAATGATTTTTTTTTACTGTTTCATTAACATTAAGACTGTAAAATTAAATGCAAACACATTTTTATCTAGCAATGGTCATTGTATAATATTCATCATATTAAAATATAGATTTTAATGTAATCATGGTTTCAACATGACAAATTTTTGGTAATGCATTCATTACATTAAAATAGAGTTTTTAATGTAATGATGTTTTCTATTTTAATCATGACCATTTTTGGTAATGCATTCATTACATTAAAATATGTAGTTTTAATGTTAACCTGTTTTACATTTCATAAATATGAACAATTTTTAATTATAATCATTACCTTGAAGACATGGTTTTAATGTAAACATGTTTTTTTTTTCTCATTTTAGAAACATGAACAATTTTATTCATAACATTAAAATATATTTTTCAATGTAATCATGTTTTACAATATAAACATAGAAAAAAAATTTATTTATAACATTACTAATTGATTTCACCACTATCACAATTCATTTTTATTGCAACCACAATCAAACATACAGAATTTCCATTCAATTCACATCACAACACAAACAAATCACATAGCGTAGCATACACAGTGAATGGATGAGGACACAATTACGATTTATTCTAATTATTTAAAATAAATAATAATAAAAATAAAATTAGATTTCTCACTTTGATTTGTCTGAAATTTCAACATGCTCTGTTTCAAATCTGGTCAGTTCCATCACGTAGCTCTCATTTCTGCGATTTCTTTGGATCCGAAATCGTTCGATTTCGTTTCCGTATAAATAAGATATCGTTATTTAAAACATTGGATAATTAATCGAGAAATTATATTAATTAATTACATTACCCCTTTTTAATCATGTTTTAACATTAACGGCTTTCTTCCTCTTCGTCGTTTTCTTCCCAGGTATTCACGGCAGAAGTTCTCACTCATTTGGAGACCGGAGATGACTATGACTGTTAATATTGTAGCCTTCGTCGAGCTCTTCGATCTTGTGTTTGGAGTTTTTTGAAAATCATTGCGAAATTGAGGAGATAGAAGTGGAAGAAGATGGCTGCGTTTCAGCCATTGGAAATAAGGGGGCGGCGGCTCTGTTTTATTAGAGTTTAGGTTTTGTAAATTTTAAGGTATATATATAAATATTTTAATTGGTTATATGTTTTATATTATCCCACACTTGTGTCTATACATGTGTAGTAGGTTATAAATGAAATAAATTTGCTGACTACACATGACATGTCAATCTAATTAGCATTTATTTCTTATTTAAAAATTCAAAAGCAAATTACATATGGAAAGAGAATAATGGAAATGTAATTAATGCATGGTTTAATGCTAATTGTGAGAAAGTTTGTGAATTTAAAATTTCAAAATATATAATGTTAAGATTGTAGAATTTAAGGAACATATTCAATTGGACATACAAGAATAAGACAACTAAAATGACTAGAAATGCACATAAATAATGTAAACAAAATATATATGTATAAGGGAATAATATATATACATGTGGAAATTGTTTGTTTTTGTAAGAATAAATAATAATAATGGGAAAAGGAAAATAAGGGAATGAAGATATAAGGAACGAGAACATGCAAATGAAATAAGATGCATGAATGTAGAAGTAAGGAAATAAATTAATGAAGTGGAGGAAAGAGATGAATGGATAATTTATTGTTTAATCTTAAATGCTAGAATGTATACGACTTTTAAATTTTCAAACACATTAAATATCATGCATTATTACATAGTAATGTTAAAAGTTTTACTATATATTTTTATCTTATGCTTTTTAAATATAAACAACATGATATAAAAGATAAGGGAATACATACATACATATATATATATATATATGTATGTATGTATGTAACAAAATGGAGAAAGGAGATTTAAAGGGATGTAGATGTAAATAAAATGTGGGGAAGGAAATAAATGAATGCATAGGTAATGTGAACTAGGATGCATGAATGTTGAGAAAAAAGAAATGTGAGTATGCAGATGCATGATTTATTTGGTTATTAATGTCAACATTAATTTTCGTTAGCTGCTAGTTAAAACGTGCGTTGTATACCGTTGACACTCTATCTCTTTACAATTTCTCTTATACAATTCAAACTGGAAACATTATTTTATTATCAATATATTATTAATAAATCAACTTATCAATATATTAATTTTATTTAAAAACTTTTATTTTTATTTTTAATAATGGAATTTAATTTTTAAAATTCTGGCATGTTTTCTAACAAAATTTCTTAAAATAAAATTTTTAAATTGGCTCCAAAATTTCGAGTTGTTACAATAAATATCGTTCGCGTCAAAATGGCGCATCTCTAATCAACACGACTTTATATATATTTCAATAACTTCATGATTCTATTGAACAAATGAATATTTTCTCCTATTCAACACATGAATCTATATTTCTTTAAACACATGAATATTCTCAACACATGAGCACCGTCAACACATGACCATTTTTGTTATTTAATATATTTTATAAAATTTTGATAAAGATGTAAATTTTGTTGTTTAAAATATTTTACTCAACACATGAATATATATTTTATTCATCACATAAATATATCTTTCTTCTATTCAACACATGAATATATATTTATTCTATTATTTATTTTCCCAATTGGAGTGAGGCCCAATCAATTACCATATAAAGTTAATTATACGGATTCCATACAATACATGTATATAATAGCAATGACTAATAATCAACCATCATTCAAAGTGCACTACACAACTATATAAGCATTAAATATAAATATTTAACGCTTACATAGCCTGTCAATCAAACGATCGACATATCACTAAACAATTGGGATTAGTGTACGCCAAATATCATCCCAACACCCGTGTGGGGTTTCAAATCAACAAACACATATTTTTATTCACACACACGTTAAAAATAATATTTTTAACGATAAAATATTTTTAACTATATAAATCTTTTATTTCATTTCAACACACAATCAATTTTCACCACAACAAACAATCAAACACACAAGCCATTCATGGTCTATGGACGACGGGTGTCGGGTGATGCTAAGCACCGTCTGCATCCTAGTATATATATTTTAAACTAGAAAACAGAATTTAAAGTGAGAAGTTCTCACCGAGGGTTCCATTCCGCCGTGCTTTGCTTTCGAACTGCTGAACTGTCTGGATCTATTTGAAATTCCAATGCAGTCCTTTTTACGTTGTTCATAATAAAAATTATATTTTTATTGCTTCATTCCAATATATAAAAATCATCTTTTATTTCTACTTCATATATAAAGATAGAATTTTAATATCATCGCTATAAAAATCACATTTTTATTTCAACATATATATAAGAAAAATCAGAATTTTATTTCGCTACATATATAAAGATAATATTTTTATATTCTCTATTATATAAAAATCATATTTTTAATACTATCTATTATATAAAAATTATATTTTTAATCTTTCTATTATATAAAAATTATATTTTTAATCTTTCTATTATATTAAAATTATATTTTTAATATTTCTATTAACTAAAAACCTCGTCTTTCTATCTAAAAATATCTTCTTTCAATCATTAAAAATCGAACCTTTCATGGTTATAAAATTTAACCTTTCGTGTTATAAAAAATATAATCTTTCATTAAACAAAAATCAAATCTTTTTAGAAGCAAAAATCGTTTCTTTTCTTTGTCAAAAATCATATCCTTTCTTATGTAAAAAATGTAAACTTTCCTATGTTAAAAATCTAAACTTTTTATGATAAAAATCAAATTTTTATTACTTTAAAAACTGAAAATTAATCCTACGCTCCACATATATAAATCAGAATTTTTTTATAGATTATTACATATAAAAACCGAAACTTTATATTTTATACTACATAATAAAAATTGAAACTTTACATTTTATTGTCTAAATAAAAGTAGTAAATCATAATATATATACCACTGATTTTTCCCTAATCATTTTGAAGTTTATTTACATTAAATAAATAAAGAAGAATAATAAATAAAAGAAAAGAAAACTTACAGTTGAAGATCAGAAGAGGGGGGGAGGTTCGTCAGCGCGTCGGAGGAGGGAGAAAAGCAGGTGGTGGCGGACTTTGGGGGAGTAAGAGGGAGCGGCGGCGGTATAAGGAGGGGGGCGCGGTTTTTTCCAGGAGGAGGAGGTTCGAAGGGGGTTTGGGCTCGAAGAAACTCGCGGCGCGAGGAGGAGGAGAGGGGAAGAAGAAGGGGGGAGGGGCGATCGACGCGGTGGCGTCGCTGATGGAGGTGCGGCGCGAGGTCTGGGCTAGGGCAGAGTGTGATTTGATATTCTCTTTTTTTTTACCTCTGAATGAATGAAAAGGAGGAGGGGGAGAGAGGAAGGTATATAAATATATGTATTTAACTATTAAATTTTCTAAAAAGCAACTTTTATTTTCGACCTCCAAATGAGACCCACCGCCTAACATCCATAGTTAACTACCCCCATTCCGAACACAATGGGATATGTATCGTAAGCTGATTCGATCGTTTCGATCAGTTTTCATCAAAATCAACATATAACTCTATATATTGAATTTGAACGCGCATTTCAATTTACCGGGGTCAAATACGGACTCTAAAAATTCCCGAAAAATATTTTCTAACCTCGTATTGACGATACGGTCCTAACAAAACTAGTTTTGTCAAATTCTGAGACCTTTTGAAAAATGGCCATTTTCCGGTCGATCAAAATCAACTTAAACTGCCAAAACATGTTTTCCTTTGCCACGCTCACATATTGAATTGAAAAATTACAAATTTTGGAATCTAGCAATAATTCAACATCCCAGATCCAACAAAAGTGGTTCCGTTGAAAACTGAGGTCGTTTGCAAAATTTCCATTTTTAAGGGCTAGAATTCCATAGCGACTATTCTGAATTTTCAACTGGGCATAACTTTTTATCCCCACTATGAAATTTCAATTTTTTGGATTCGTTGGAAAGATATTCTCAAATAGATTCTAATATTTTTGGTTTCACTAAAATCCGCTTTATTTTGCACCCGGTACATTCATTTGAACTTTGAAATCGAATTATCGAACTATCGCGCCATTTTCAATTCCTTTTATAATTAAAAATAAATATTTATATTCTAACGACGATCTAAATAAATATACACATTCTAATTCTATTCAAAATAAAATTTTCATCCTTATTATTTAAAATAATCTTTTTAAATAGTCAAATTCGTCAAAATTGCCAAAATATTTTTTTTTAAATTGGCTCGGATTTTCCGTGTTGTTACAATCTCCCCCACTTAAAACTTTTCGTCCCCGAAAAGGAACGAAGCTGAAAGTTGTTTAACTAATCAACTCAACTTTCATTATTTTCTTTATGGCTTAAGTTCTTCAACTTTTCAGTCTCTAAGGACTTTTCAAATTTTTCAAAAATTTGGCTAACACCCTAAATTTTCGAAAAATTCGCCATAACCTCCCCTGCACCGTGGACTTCGGGATATTTCATATAGCCTCCTATGGCCTTCTTCAATCCAAAAGAAAAAGAAAAAGCCAAGCGGCTAGTCAATCGGCTCATAAAATCATCCAAACCCAAAGAAATACAATAAACATGTACCTATTTGTCGGGCAAACAATTTTATTCCTCTTCTCTAGCCTCCTTGCTATGACCTGTTCACACATATATATGTACATGCATGCATTTGCAAATAATTTCCAATACAGTTCAATATTTGGTTCAATTTGGCCTAAATTCACCTTTCATTCACAAAATGGTTTAAATGAATAATCACACAACACAACCATCAATCAGTTAGTTGATTAGCTTTTCAAATTCATAATTTTGATATATATACAGAAAATCATGTTTTGATGCCAAATCTCAACAATGTATTCTAGTAATATTTTGGTTCTCACACCAGTCTAATGGAAATATATAGATATCACACCTTCGAAACTCGAACATAAATTCTGATGATGATCGATCAATCATCAGAACCATCTCCGGGCGGCTAGAGTGAGGTTCCATATCTATCCAGTATATTAAAACTTCGAATATACATTCATGACGCGTATATGCAAAATCTGTATATACTCAATTGTCCAAATTCAATACAAATAAATATTCAAATACGTATAAAACGATTTAAATTTCAAAGCAAAATTTGTTTTCATTTTAAAAATATACTCTTCACACTCGTTATAGGATACTACTGATCCCATCTCTAATGAGCCATTCTCATTGGATATTACTAATCTAATCTCTAATGAATTCTTTCGTATGATTCTAATGCGTCTTATTCTCGAGCTCTGTAAACCAGAGCTCTGATACCAAATGTGGCAGCCCGTACTTCCCCGGTCTCCGAAGAGAAGAGAAAGGACGAATTACCGTAAGGACAAGACGAATCAGAACACAAACAGAAGAACATTTCTTTGTTTATTACAACAATTCCATCAGAATACAAGAATGTACAAAGTAAGAATAAATATTACACAACACAGAATATTAGAGATTACAACAAATTACAAAGCAACGGAAAAATAATACAAAACACAACTGAAAGTAATACACGGATACAGAGCTTTCCGAGCATCGTTCCAGCTGTAAATCAGGATCCTGTGAATATAAATCTGCAAAACCAAAACTACTAGCTGCCCGTGCGGAAAATAGGGGCACCTAGAGTTTAGGTTAAAACAATAAACTCCAGGTCAGTCATGTGACTAGTGTGAGAACTAAAACAATTATTAATCTTTATTTTTAAAGTTAGGTAAATCAAGGAACCACGCCGTATAACACGGAATGGGTTTCCTCCAAAGAATACCAGTGCATAAAACAAACAGCGTAATGCTAAATAAAGAAAAATGAAGCTATTATAAGACCCAGGTCCCATCACACAATGCAACGCAAGCCAGATGTAACAACCCGTAAAATGCGAGCCAGTTTGAAATTTTTATTTTGGCAATTTTCGCGAATTTTGAATATTTAAAATGAATTATTTTAGATAAGATCGACAAGAAATTTATTTTGAATATAATTCGATCGTATATATTATATACGTCGTCGTTAGAAAATAAATAATTATATATAATTATAAATAGAATTGAAAATGGCGCGGTAGTTCGATAATTCGATTTCAAACTTCAATTGAATATACCGGGTGCAAAACAATCCGGATTTTAGTGAAACCAAAAATATTTAAATCTGTTAGTGAATATCTTTCTAACGGATTCGACCAATCGAAATTTGATAGCGGGAATCAAGAGATATGTCCAGTTGAAAATTCTGAATAGTCGCTATGGAATTCAGGCCCTTAAAAATGGACATTTTGCAAATGACCTCGGATTTCGACGAAACCACTTTAGTTAGATCCGCAGTGTCAGGTTATTGTTAGGTTTCAAATTTCATAATTTTTCGAATCAATATGTGAGCGTGGCAAAAGAAAACGCGTTTGACCGATTTCAGTTGATTTTAATCGACTGGAAATTGGCCATTTTTCAAACGGTCTCAGAATTCGACGAAACTAGTTTTGTTAGGACCGTATCGTCAATACGAAGCTAGAAAATATTTTTCTGGAATTTTTCTAGTTAGTATGTGACCCCGGTAATTTGAAATGTGCGTTTAAAATTCAATATATTGATTTAAATGAAAATTCAAAAGGAAACTGATTGTAGCGATCAAATCAGCTTGCGATTCATATCCCATTGTGTTCAGAATGGGGGTAAAACGCTATGGACGGCAGGCGGTGGGCCTCGTTTAGTGGTCGTATGTAAAAGTCAACTTTTTGAATAATTAAATAATAAATAATAATAAAAAAAAATATTTTATTCCCTCCCTCCCTCTTATCTTCTGCTTGGCCCCCCCCCCCCCCGTTCATTCGATTAGAACCAGAGGAAAAAAAAAAAAGAAAAAAAAAGAAACCTAAATCGCCGCCGCCTTATCTTTGAACCCGCCGACGAAGTCGCCGAAGCCCCCACCGCACGACCTCCTCCTCCCAGTGAAGACGACGCAACCCTCGAACCCCGAAGCATCGCCTCCCCCTGCATCGACGAAGACCCCGTTCGAACCCCGACCGCCGCCACCTCGAAGTTGCCGCCGACGAACTGCAGAAACCCCCCCCTATCGGTAAGTAATTCTCTTTATATTTTTATTTTATTTTTATTTTAGAAAAATAAGTATAAAGCTGAATTGTTTTTTTTTTAGTATAAAAACCGAATTGATTAATAAAAGTTTAAAAACTGATTTGTTTAAAATTTAAAAACTGTTTTTTTTAAGCAATTAAAACTGATTTTTATATTAAATTAAAACTGAAATTTGAATTAGTTTAAAACTGATTTTTCTTTCTAGGATAAAAATCATTTTTATTAATAGAGTAAAAACTGATTTTGAAATAGAGTAAAAAAAAAATAATAATAAGAAAAAAAAAAAACTGATTTTTAGAATAGAGGAAAAACTGATTTTAAAAGCAAAAAAAAATCAGATTTTTTATATGTTGAAAGTCGAAATAAAAATAGGATTTTTATATATTGAACTTCGATAGAAAAATCAGATTTTTATATATTGAAAGCCGAAGTCAAAATCAGATTTTTATATATTGAATAGCTAACTAAAAATATAAATTTTATTGAATGTAAAGGTTAAAAATATAATTTTTATATTGTAAAAAGAATAAAGATAGGATTTTTATCTAAGTAAAAGTTCATATTTTTGTTTAGAAAAAGATCGTAGTTTTGATTTAGGAAAATAATTTAGATTTTTGATTTAGAAAAGATTAGATTGTTATTTCTATAAAGACGAGATTTTTATCGAATTAAAAATAGAATTTTTATATATTGAACTTCGATAGAAAAATAGAATTTTTGTATATTGAACTTCGAAATAAAATGTGATTTTTATATATTGAATAACATAGTAAAAATTCGATTTTTACCTATGTAGAGAATACGGGAAACGAAAGCGACGAAAGGCGAGTTGGCGAAGATTTCCTGCATTAGAAGAGCCGTGGAGCTAGGATAGCTATAAGTGAGAACTCCTCACCTTTCAATTTAATTTTTCTAGTTATATATATACTAGGATGCAGACGGTGCTTAGTAGCACCCGACACCCGTCATCCACAGACCATGGATGGCTTGTTTGTTAATTTGTTTGGTTGCATGAATTAATTAGATTATTTGATTGAATTGTTTGGTGAAATTGAATGGTTTGATTGATGAGTGAATGGCGTGGGCCTTCACTAGACCGGGGATAAGGCGAGGCCTTGTCCCGTTTCTAGTATCGTGCCGTTATGCCGCCGAAATTTTCTAAAATGTGTTAGAAAATAAAAATATCATTTTATTGTGGAAATGAATAATAGAAATTCATATGTTGGAATAAAATGTTTTATCGTTAAAAATATAATTTTTAACGTGAATATGAATATAGTGAATGTGAATAAATAAAATATTCATTTACAAACCGGACGGTTTGTTTATGTACACCTATTTGAATGACGTTGATTGGGTCGATAAATTTTACACATCGCCCAACTGCACAAATAAAGTATGTGTTTGATTGTTTGAAACCCCACACGGGTGTTGGGATGAAATTTGAAGTTCACTCATCCTGATTGATTGAATATGTCGATCGATTGATTGACAGGCTGTTATAAGCGTTAGATATCTATATTTGATGCTTATACAGTATAGTGCACTTTGGTTGATGGTTGATTATTTTTCAATGCTATTATATACATGTGTTGTATGAAAATCCATATAATTAACTTTATATGGTAATTGATTGGGCCTCATTCCAGTTTTGAAAAAGAAATATTTGAAAAAGAAATATTTGAAATAGAATATTTGAAAATAGGAATATATGAAGCCGTGTTGATTAGATTGACGCCATTTTGACGTGAACGATATTTATATCGATTTTAAACGATTTCGAAATGAATTGAATTGAAAACGAATTCAAAGTGAATTGAATTGAAAGTGATTTCGAAATGAATTGAATTGAAAATGAATTCAAATTGAATTGAAATTTGAATTGAATAGAAATGAATTTTGAAACGAATCTATAAAGAAGAATTCAATTTTGTTTTGAATTGAAATGGAAGTTGAAATAGATTTTTGAAACGAATTCAAAACTATTTATATAATTCGTTTTAAATAGAAATCGACGATATATATATTATATATATTATATATATAATATAATGGCCTGAATAGAACGCGCCGCGCCGCGACAGTTCGTGAATTTCGACCATTTATTTCAAACGGACGTTGCGGGAGATCCGACCGTCGGATTCTCCTAAAACCGGAACCGTTGGGTTCGTATCGAAAAGAGCTTTCTAGCGAATGTTAGAAATTTGAAATCTAACGGTTGGATTTGGAATTATGTCCAAATCAAATTTGAAAAAGGTCGCTGTAAGTGCAGTTCGATGGCCATTGATGGAAATCGACTGTACGGGCCTTGATAAAATTATTAAAAATAGTAATAATTTGTGTAAAATCATAAGAAATGATTTGTGAAGATTTGGGATGAAAAACTCCATATTTGAAAAGATAAAAATAGATTTTTATCAAAATGAACTAGTTTTGAACTAGAATTATAATTCTATTTATTTTTAAATAAATAAATTGAATTTGAAAAGGGTTTTGAAAATAACCAGAATTTCCAATGATTGCATTGGAGTGGATTTGAATCGAAATTGTCTTCGGAATATTTCGATGTTGAAATTCGTGATTATACAGATGTTGTTATGGGAATTTGAAAGATATACATGTATACCGTTATTTCAATACGACATTTGTTAATCGTAGAATTTGATATTGAATATAAGCCGATATATTTTCTATTCAGAGCCTTGTATTGAATATCAAATGTGATTTGGGTTTGTCGTGAATGGTGTCTTCACTAACACTGTTCTTGAACCCAGTGGTGAAAAGATTAAATCTTTTATTTAGATTTAATGAAGTGTACCAATTGAATGATATTTAATTGGGGTAAATTGATATTGATTTTTGGGTTTATCGTGGACAGTGTTTTAAATAACACTCGTTCTTTAACCCGATAATCAATGGGATGTGACTTTGGGTTTATCGTGAACTGTGCTTTAAATGACACTGATTCTTTAACCCAGTCAAAGATTAAAACTAAGTGGAGTTTTAATGAATCTTTAATTAGATTGAAAAGATCGAGAATGGAGTATCACCAGTTTTACTCCAGGCGATAGTTGAATCTTTAATTAGATTTGAACGTGAAATGGTAATTGAATTACCGATAACACTGTGGTGTTAGATATGAAGTACTACCAGTTTTACTTCATGGGATGAATAGGTTGGGATTGGGAAATAAAATAAATGATTACTTCGGTGTGGTTCGCTAATCCCGACTAGTTTGAATTGATATTCAAAGGAGATTAAAGAATAAATTCAAAGAATTTATCTTGGATAAAATTAATGGGAACTTTTCCCAAAGTATAGGAATATTTGAATAAAAGAATATTCTGAATTGGAATGAGGCGTATGTTGTGTTTGTGTAACACTTTTATAATATATACGCGAGTTATTCAGAAAGACCGGGTTTATCCCATTCTGAATAAATGATTCGACGTGGTGTCGAAGATGGAGACGATGGTCGAAGACCGGAAGTCTTCACGTCATTTGGGTGATAACTGATGATCTTGATTGGGCTGTACACCCAAGAAGATGGAAACAGTTGGTGATCGTCCAGACGTACTTGGAGATCGATGGATATGCGGGGTACTAGGTGCCTCCGGTTTCGTTCAGACCCAGAACGGACTTGTAAATGGACTGTGTGTCTGACATTGGATTTTAGTCTGTGTGGTTGATTTCTATTAAATATATATCTGTTTGGCGGCGGAGAATTTATTCTCTTGCTTAACGCCCTTCTCTGAGACGTACGAGCTCAGGGGTTATATATTGATGGATATCAAACGCATGGAGTGAATTGCCTGTGTGGCATGCCTAAGTGGCAATTGATCGAGGCTTCTGTTGAAAAGCAAAGTCTTGTGGTGATGATCAAAGCACAGCCTGTGTGGCACAGCTTTGTGTAACGTGAATTCGCGAGCCTCGCACCCCGGTTGTGAACCAAAACGGGAGACGGACCTCAGGGAGGGCATGCGTTTCTTTCTAGCTAGAAGTGGCGTCAGTGGTTTTACACGCCCTGACGAGTTTGACTTATGTGGTTGTTGCTGTTGCGAGGCGCCTCGGTTATATCGGTTTCGGCCGATGCATTCTGGTCGGCTGACGGACCAGACTTACACCCCATAGGGTGGGGAGACGTAGTGTTCAGGGTTTAAGTTTAATCCACATCGGTGGACCGGCCCTGTCGCTCCAAGGGACGATGCGTTCTGTTCCTGAGACATGGGCTAGATTGTCTCGAATCGGTTGAGGACTATCTTTTGCCTCGGTTCATAGATGGAAATCCAATTTCCAAATACGTGACTTTGCGATTTTGATTGTATAACCTATATATGGCGACATAGTGGTATGGGGCATTCATGCCGCCTATGATTGATACTTATGATTTGAAGTTGTTTTATACACTATGCACTTATATAGTATCAAATGATTTGTTTTAAACGTATCAAGCATTCTTTGGCTGTTATAAGGGAAAACCCTATCCTCGACTGCGTTGCATTGTGTGATGGGACCTGGGTCTTATAACAGCTTCATTTTTCTTTATTTAGCATTGCGCTGTTTGTTTTTATGCACTGGTATTCTTGGGAGGAAACCCGTTCCGTGTTTTACGGCGTGGTCCCTTGATTTACCTAATGATTTAAAATAAAGATTAGTAACTGTTTTAGTTCTCACACCAGTCACATGACTGACCTGGAGTTTATTGTTTTAACCTAAACTCTGGGTGCCCTTATTTTGACACGGGCAGCTAGTAGTTTTGGTTTTGCAGATTTATATTCACAGGATCCTGGTTTACAGCTGGAACGATATCCGGAAAGCTTTGTATCCGTATATCTTCTTCTAGTTGTGTGTTGTATTATTTTCCGCTGCTATGTATTTAAATGTAATTTAAATCTCTGATATTTCTGTGTAATATTCATTTATACTCTGTATATTCTTGTAATCTGATGCACTGTTGTAATATATAGTGAAATGTTCTTCTGTATGCGCTCTGTTGTGGTTTGTTCTCTAACTATCCGACGCTTTCCTTTACGGGGAAGTTGCGGGTCCTTTCATTTGGTATCAGAGCTTTGGTTTACAAAGCTCAGAGAACAAGACACATTAGAACCATACGAAAGAATTCATCAGATATTGGATTAGCAATATCCAATGGAATGACTCGTTAGAGATAGGATCAGTAGTATCCTAGAACGAGTGTGAAGAGTATATTTTTGAAAATGAAAACAAATTTTGTTTTGAGAATTTAATTCAATTATTCGTAGTTGATTATTTATTTATATAGATTTGGACAATTCAGTATATAAAGAATTTGCATATACGCCTTGCAAACGTATATTCAAAGTTTTAATATATTGAATAGATATAGAATCACACTCTAGTCGCCCGGAGATGATGTTGATAATGACCATGGCATCATCGATATTTATGTTCGTGCTCCGAAGGTGTGATTTCTATATATTTCCTATTGACTGGTGTGAGAACCAAAGCTACATAGGATTTATTGTTGTGATTTGGCATCAAGAATCTGATTTTTGTATATGTATCAAAATTATGGATTTGAAACTCTAATTCATTAATGGATTGATGTTTGTGTTGTTTGTTTATTTGTTTGCTAATTTTTAGCCATTTAGCCTAACAGAACCAAATATTGAATTATATCGAAGATTGGTTGCGTTTGCTTGCATATACATATATATCATTGAACAGGTCATAGCAAGGAGGCTAGAGCCAGAGAATAAAATTTGTTTGCCCGACAAATAGGTACATGTTTACTACATAATTTCCTGTTTTGTTTGGGTGATGATGATTTTGTGAGCCTATTGGCTAGCCGCTTGGCTTTTTCTTTTTCTTTTTGAGATCTGAAGGACCGGGGAAGCTATTTGAAATTCCCCGATGCTCCCGGTGCAGGGGAGGTTATGGCGAAATTTTTCAAAAATTTAGGGTGTTAGCCAAATTTTTGAGATTTTGAAAATTCTCAGAAACTAAAGAGTTGGAGAATGGAAGCCAGATCGAATATAGTGTTGAATAATCAAACCACTTTCGACTTTGTTCCTTTTCGGGGACGAAAAGTTTTAAGTGGGGGAGATTGTAACAACCCGTAAAATGCGAGCCAGTTTGAAATTTTTATTTTGGCAATTTTCGCGAATTTTGAATATTTAAAATGAATTATTTTAGATAAGATCGACGAGAAATTTATTTTGAATATAATTCGATCGTATATATTATATACGTCGTCGTTAGAAAATAAATAATTATATATAATTATAAATAGAATTGAAAATGGCGCGGTAGTTCGATAATTCGATTTCAAACTTCAATTGAATATACCGGGTGCAAAACAATCCGGATTTTAGTGAAACCAAAAATATTTAAATCTGTTAGTGAATATCTTTCTAACGGATTCGAACAATCGAAATTTGATAGCGGGAATCAAGAGATATGTCCAGTTGAAAATTCTGAATAGTCGCTATGGAATTCAGGCCCTTAAAAATGGACATTTTGCAAATGACCTCGGATTTCGACGAAACCACTTTAGTTAGATCCGCAGTGTCAGGTTATTGTTAGGTTTCAAATTTCATAATTTTTTGAATCAATATGTGAGCGTGGCAAAAGAAAACGCGTTTGACCGATTTCAGTTGATTTTAATCGACTGGAAATTGGCCATTTTTCAAACGGTCTCAGAATTCGACGAAACTAGTTTTGTTAGGACCGTATCGTCAATACGAAGCTAGAAAATATTTTTCTGGAATTTTTCTAGTTAGTATGTGACCCCGGTAATTTGAAATGTGCGTTTAAAATTCAATATATTGATTTAAATGAAAATTCAAAAGGAAACTGATTGTAGCGATCAAATCAGCTTGCGATTCATATCCCATTGTGTTCAGAATGGGGGTAAAACGCTATGGACGGCAGGCGGTGGGCCTCGTTTAGTGGTCGTATGTAAAAGTCAACTTTTTGAATAATTAAATAATAAATAATAATAAAAAAAATATTTTATTCCCTCCCTCCCTCTTATCTTCTGCTTGCCCCCCCCCCCCCGTTCATTCGATTAGAACCAGAGGAAAAAAAAAAGAAACCTAAATCGCCGCCGCCTTATCTTCGAACCCGCCGACGAAGTCGCCGAAGCCCCCACCGCACGACCTCCTCCTCCCAGTGAAGACGACGCAACCCTCGAACCCCGAAGCATCGCCTCCCCCTGCATCGACGAAGACCCCGTTCGAACCCCGACCGCCGCCACCTCGAAGTTGCCGCCGACGAACTGCAGAAACCCCCCCTATCGGTAAGTAATTCTCTTTATATTTTTATTTTATTTTTATTTTAGAAAAATAAGTATAAAGCTGAATTGTTTTTTTTTTAGTATAAAAACCGAATTGATTAATAAAAGTTTAAAAACTGATTTGTTTAAAATTTAAAAACTGTTTTTTTAAGCAATTAAAACTGATTTTTATATTAAATTAAAACTGAAATTTGAATTAGTTTAAAACTGATTTTTCTTTCTAGGATAAAAATCATTTTTATTAATAGAGTAAAAACTGATTTTGAAATAGAGTAAAAAAAAAATAATAATAAGAAAAAAAAAAACTGATTTTTAGAATAGAGGAAAAACTGATTTTAAAAGCAAAAAAAAATCAGATTTGTTATATGTTGAAAGTCGAAATAAAAATAGGATTTTTATATATTGAACTTCGATAGAAAAATCAGATTTTTATATATTGAAAGCCGAAGTCAAAATCAGATTTTTATATATTGAATAGCTAACTAAAAATATAAATTTTATTGAATGTAAAGGTTAAAAATATAATTTTTATATTGTAAAAAGAATAAAGATAGGATTTTTATCTAAGTAAAAGTTCATATTTTTGTTTAGAAAAAGATCGTAGTTTTGATTTAGGAAAATAATTTAGATTTTTGATTTAGAAAAGATTAGATTGTTATTTCTATAAAGACGAGATTTTTATCGAATTAAAAATAGAATTTTTATATATTGAACTTCGATAGAAAAATAGAATTTTTGTATATTGAACTTCGAAATAAAATGTGATTTTTATATATTGAATAACATAGTAAAAATTCGATTTTTACCTATGTAGAGAATACGGGAAACGAAAGCGACGAAAGGCGAGTTGGCGAAGATTTCCTGCATTAGAAGAGCCGTGGAGCTAGGATAGCTATAAGTGAGAACTCCTCACCTTTCAATTTAATTTTTCTAGTTATATATATACTAGGATGCAGACGGTGCTTAGTAGCACCCGACACCCGTCATCCACAGACCATGGATGGCTTGTTTGTTAATTTGTTTGGTTGCATGAATTAATTAGATTATTTGATTGAATTGTTTGGTGAAATTGAATGGTTTGATTGATGAGTGAATGGCGTGGGCCTTCACTAGACCGGGGATAAGGCGAGGCCTTGTCCCGTTTCTGGTATCGTGCCGTTATGCCGCCGAAATTTTCTAAAATGTGTTAGAAAATAAAAATATCATTTTATTGTGTAAATGAATAATAGAAATTCATATGTTGGAATAAAATGTTTTATCGTTAAAAATATAATTTTTAACGTGAATATGAATATAGTGAATGTGAATAAATAAAATATTCATTTACAAACCGGACGGTTTGTTTATGTACACCTATTTGAATGACGTTGATTGGGTCGATAAATTTTACACATCGCCCAACTGCACAAATAAAGTATGTGTTTGATTGTTTGAAACCCCACACGGGTGTTGGGATGAAATTTGAAGTTCACTCATCCTGATTGATTGAATATGTCGATCGATTGATTGACAGGCTGTTATAAGCGTTAGATATCTATATTTGATGCTTATACAGTATAGTGCACTTTGGTTGATGGTTGATTATTTTTCAATGCTATTATATACATGTGTTGTATGAAAATCCATATAATTAACTTTATATGGTAATTGATTGGGCCTCATTCCAGTTTTGAAAAAGAAATATTTGAAAAAGAAATATTTGAAATAGAATATTTGAAAATAGGAATATATGAAGCCGTGTTGATTAGATTGACGCCATTTTGACGTGAACGATATTTATATCGATTTTAAACGATTTCGAAATGAATTGAATTGAAAACGAATTCAAAGTGAATTGAATTGAAAGTGATTTCGAAATGAATTGAATTGAAAATGAATTCAAATTGAATTGAAATTTGAATTGAATAGAAATGAATTTTGAAACGAATCTATAAAGAAGAATTCAATTTTGTTTTGAATTGAAATGGAAGTTGAAATAGATTTTTGAAACGAATTCAAAACTATTTATATAATTCGTTTTAAATAGAAATTGACGATATATATATTATATATATTATATATATAATATAATGGCCTGAATAGAACGCGCCGCGCCGCGGCAGTTCGTGAATTTCGACCATTTATTTCAAACGGACGTTGCGGGAGATCCGACCGTCGGATTCTCCTAAAACCGGAACCGTTGGGTTCGTATCGAAAAGAGCTTTCTAGCGAATGTTAGAAATTTGAAATCTAACGGTTGGATTTGGAATTATGTCCAAATCAAATTTGAAAAAGGTCGCTGTAAGTGCAGTTCGATGGCCATTGATGGAAATCGACTGTACGGGCCTTGATAAAATTATTAAAAATAGTAATAATTTGTGTAAAATCATAAGAAATGATTTGTGAAGATTTGGGATGAAAAACTCCATATTTGAAAAGATAAAAATAGATTTTTATCTAAATGAACTAGTTTTGAACTAGAATTATAATTCTATTTATTTTTAAATAAATAAATTGAATTTGAAAAGGGTTTTGAAAATAACCAGAATTTCCAATGATTGCATTGGAGTGGATTTGAATCGAAATTGTCTTCGGAATATTTCGATGTTGAAATTCGTGATTATACAGATGTTGTTATGGGAATTTGAAAGATATACATGTATACCGTTATTTCAATACGACATTTGTTAATCGTAGAATTTGATATTGAATATAAGCCGATATATTTTCTATTCAGAGCCTTGTATTGAATATCAAATGTGATTTGGGTTTGTCGTGAATGGTGTCTTCACTAACACTGTTCTTGAACCCAGTGGTGAAAAGATTAAATCTTTTATTTAGATTTAATGAAGTGTACCAATTGAATGATATTTAATTGGGGTAAATTGATATTGATTTTTGGGTTTATCGTGGACAGTGTTTTAAATAACACTCGTTCTTTAACCCGATAATCAATGGGATGTGACTTTGGGTTTATCGTGAACTGTGCTTTAAATGACACTGATTCTTTAACCCAGTCAAAGATTAAAACTAAGTGGAGTTTTAATGAATCTTTAATTAGATTGAAAAGATCGAGAATGGAGTATCACCAGTTTTACTCCAGGCGATAGTTGAATCTTTAATTAGATTTGAACGTGAAATGGTAATTGAATTACCGATAACACTGTGGTGTTAGATATGAAGTACTACCAGTTTTACTTCATGGGATGAATAGGTTGGGATTGGGAAATAAAATAAATGATTACTTCGGTGTGGTTCGCTAATCCCGACTAGTTTGAATTGATATTCAAAGGAGATTAAAGAATAAATTCAAAGAATTTATCTTGGATAAAATTAATGGGAACTTTTCCCAAAGTATAGGAATATTTGAATAAAAGAATATTCTGAATTGGAATGAGGCGTATGTTGTGTTTGTGTAACACTTTTATAATATATACGCGAGTTATTCAGAAAGACCGGGTTTATCCCATTCTGAATAAATGATTCGACGTGGTGTCGAAGATGGAGACGATGGTCGAAGACCGGAAGTCTTCACGTCATTTGGGTGATAACTGATGATCTTGATTGGGCTGTACACCCAAGAAGATGGAAACAGTTGGTGATCGTCCAGACGTACTTGGAGATCGATGGATATGCGGGGTACTAGGTGCCTCCGGTTTCGTTCAGACCCAGAACGGACTTGTAAATGGACTGTGTGTCTGACATTGGATTTTAGTCTGTGTGGTTGATTTCTATTAAATATATATCTGTTTGGCGGCGGAGAATTTATTCTCTTGCTTAACGCCCTTCTCTGAGACGTACGAGCTCAGGGGTTATATATTGATGGATATCAAACGCATGGAGTGAATTGCCTGTGTGGCATGCCTAAGTGGCAATTGATCGAGGCTTCTGTTGAAAAGCAAAGTCTTGTGGTGATGATCAAAGCACAGCCTGTGTGGCACAGCTTTGTGTAACGTGAATTCGCGAGCCTCGCACCCCGGTTGTGAACCAAAACGGGAGACGGACCTCAGGGAGGGCATGCGTTTCTTTCTAGCTAGAAGTGGCGTCAGTGGTTTTACACGCCCTGACGAGTTTGACTTATGTGGTTGTTGCTGTTGCGAGGCGCCTCGGTTATATCGGTTTCGGCCGATGCATTCTGGTCGGCTGACGGACCAGACTTACACCCCATAGGGTGGGGAGACGTAGTGTTCAGGGTTTAAGTTTAATCCACATCGGTGGACCGGCCCTGTCGCTCCAAGGGACGATGCGTTCTGTTCCTGAGACATGGGCTAGATTGTCTCGAATCGGTTGAGGACTATCTTTTGCCTCGGTTCATAGATGGAAATCCAATTTCCAAATACGTGACTTTGCGATTTTGATTGTATAACCTATATATGGCGACATAGTGGTATGGGGCATTCATGCCGCCTATGATTGATACTTATGATTTGAAGTTGTTTTATACACTATGCACTTATATAGTATCAAATGATTTGTTTTAAACGTATCAAGCATTCTTTGGCTGTTATAAGGGAAAACCCTATCCTCGACTGCGTTGCATTGTGTGATGGGACCTGGGTCTTATAACAGCTTCATTTTTCTTTATTTAGCATTGCGCTGTTTGTTTTTATGCACTGGTATTCTTGGGAGGAAACCCGTTCCGTGTTTTACGGCGTGGTCCCTTGATTTACCTAATGATTTAAAATAAAGATTAGTAACTGTTTTAGTTCTCACACCAGTCACATGACTGACCTGGAGTTTATTGTTTTAACCTAAACTCTGGGTGCCCTTATTTTGACACGGGCAGCTAGTAGTTTTGGTTTTGCAGATTTATATTCACAGGATCCTGGTTTACAGCTGGAACGATATCCGGAAAGCTTTGTATCCGTATATCTTCTTCTAGTTGTGTGTTGTATTATTTTCCGCTGCTATGTATTTAAATGTAATTTAAATCTCTGATATTTCTGTGTAATATTCATTTATACTCTGTATATTCTTGTAATCTGATGCACTGTTGTAATATATAGTGAAATGTTCTTCTGTATGCGCTCTGTTGTGGTTTGTTCTCTAACTATCCGACGCTTTCCTTTACGGGGAAGTTGCGGGTCCTTTCACCAGAGGATAGGGTTTTACCTTATAATAGCCAAAGAATGCTTGATACGTTTAAAAACACATTATTTTGATATTAAGTGTATAGTGTCAAAACAATTTCAATCATAAGTATCAATCATAGGCGGCATAGCTACCATCTACTATGTCGCCATACTAGGTTCTACAAATAAAACCGAATTATCACGTATTGGAAATTGGATTCCATCATGAGTCGAGGCAAGGGGCAAGCTCCTTTCCGATTCGAGACACTCTAGCAAATGTCTCAGGACCACACACAGCGATCCTTGGATCTTCAGGGCCAGTCCTCTCTTATTTTTGAGGATTAGTTATTCCTGAACACACGTTTCTCAGTCCTATAAGACCTATATCCGGGGCGCCTCGCATTCCAACAACCATACAGGTGAAAAGTATATAAATGTCAGCCAGTTTAAGCACTGACACCACCACTAGCTAGAAAGAAACGTCGTGCTCTCCCTGCAGTCACTATCCCGTTTTTGACTCATACCGAGGTGTGAGGCTCGCGAATTAACAATATACACAAAGCTATGCCACACAGGCCGTGCTTTGATCATCAACCACAAGACTTTGCTTTTCAACAGAAGCCTTGATCATTTGCCACTTAGGCATGCCACACTGACAATTCATGCCATGCGACTGATGTCCATCGATATACAACCTCTGAGCTCGTAGGTCTCAGAGAAGGGCGTTAAGCAAGAGAATAAATTCTCCACCGCCAAACAGATGTATATTTAATAGAGATCAATCAACACAGAATAAAATCCAATGTCAGACACACAGTCCATTTACAAGTTCGTTCTGGGTCTGAACGAAACCGGAGGCACTTTCCTCGCATATCCATCGATCTCCAAGTACGTCTGGACGATCACCAACTGATTCCCTCATCTTGGGTGTACATCCCAATCAAGATCATCAGTAATCACCCAAACGATGTGAAGACTTCCGGTCTTCAACCACCGTCTTCATCTTCGACCTGTCGTCGAATCGGTTATTCAGAATGGGTATAAACCCGGCCTTTCCGAATAACCCGCGTATATAATAAATACGTGTTATACAAACACAACATACGCACATTCCAATTCAGAATATTCTTTTATTCAAATTTTCACATTCTTAGGGAAAGGTTCCCATTAATTTTATCAAAGATAAATTCTTCTAAATTTATTCTTTAATCTTCCTTTGGATATCATTTCTAACCATATTATGTTTTTCCAAACTAGTCGGGATTAGCGAACCACACCGAAGTAATTATTTATTTTATTTCCCAATCCCAACCTATTTATCCCACGGAGAAACACTGGTAATACTCCATATCTAACACCACGGTGCTATCAGTAAAGTTAATTACCATTTCACGTTCAAATCTAATAAAAGATTCAACTATCGCCTTGGAGCAAAACTGGTGATACCCCATTTTCGATCACTTTCCAAATTTGATAATTTAAATTATCCATTCACATTTCAATTTAATTACAGATTCATTAAAACTCCACTTAGTTTTAATCTTCCCACAAATCAATATCCTGTCTTTAACTGGGTTAAAGAACCAATGTCATCTAAAACACGATTCACGATAAACCCAAAATCACATTCTATGGTTAATCGGGTTAAAGAACAGGTATTATTCAAAACACCGCTCACGATAAACCCAAAAACCAATTTAAATTCAATTCCAAATAATATTATTTAATTGGTACACTTCATTAAATCTAAATAGAAAGATTTAATCCTTTTTCTCAACTGGGCTTAAGAACAGTGTTAATGAAGACACCATTCACGACAAACACAAATCATATTTGATATTAAATACAAGGCTCTGAATAGAAAATATATCGGCTTATATTCAATATCAAATTCTATGACCAACAAATATCATATTGGAAATAACGATATAAATATCTTTCAAATTCCCATAACAATATCTGTATAATCACGAAATCCAACATCGAAATATTTCAAAGACAATTTCGATTCAAATCCATTTCCACTTCAATTATTGGAAATTCTTATTATTTTTAAAACAAATTTCAAATTCAATTTATTTATTTCAAAAATACATTGATTTTTATTCTAGTTCAAAACTAGTTCATTTCGATAAAAATCTATTTTTATCTTTGCAAATGTGGAATTTTTCATCCCAGTTCTTTCCAATTCATATATTATGATTTTACACAAATTATTAATATTTTTAATAATTTTATCAAGGCCCGTACAGTTGATTTCCATCAACGGCCATCGAACTGCACTTACAGCGACCTTTTCCAAATTTGATTTAGACATAATTCCAAATCCAACCGTTAGATTTCAAATTTCTAATATTCATTGGAAAGCTCTTTTCGATACGAACCCAACGGTTACGGTTTTAGGAGAATCCGATGGTCGGATCTCCCGCAACGTCAATTCGAAGTCAATGGTCGAAATTCGTGAACTGCCATAGCGCGGCGCGTTCTATTCAGGCCATTTAATATATATAATATATATATATATATATTATATATTTCGTCGATTTCAATTCAAAACATATTTTATAATTCATTTTAAATTCGTTTTTAAAACAGTTCCAACTTCATATTCAATTTCGAATCAAAATTGAATATTTCATATCATTAATATATAAATGATAATATTTTCAAAATATTATATTTTGAAATCACTTTCTTTTCGATATTCATTTCAAAAGCGAATATAATCGATATAAATATCGTTCGCGTCAAAATGGCGCATCTCTAATCAACACAACTTTATATATATTTCAATAACTTCGTGATTCTATTCAACAAATGAATATTTTCTCCTATTCGACACATGAATCTATATTTCTTTAAACACATGAATATTCTCAACACATGAGCACAGTCAACACATGACCATTTTTGTTATTTAATATATTTTATAAAATTTTGATAACGATGTAAATTTTGTTGTTTAAAATATTTTACTCAACACATGAATATCTTCAACACATGAATATATATTTTATTCATCACATAAATATATCTTTCTTCTATTCAACACATGAATAAATATTTATTCTATTCTTTATTTTCCCAATTGTAATGAGGCCCAATCAATTACCATATAATGTTAATTATACGGATTCCATACAACACATGTATATAATAGCAATGACTAATAATCAACCATCATTCAAAGTGCACTACATAAGCATTAAATATAAATATTTAACGCTTACACAGCCTGTCAATCAAACGATCGACATATCACTAAACAATTGGGATTAGTGTACGCCAAATATCATCCCAACACCCGTGTGGGGTTTCAAATCAACAAACACATATTTTTATTCACACACACGTTAAAAATAATATTTTTAACGATCAAATATTTTTAACTATATAAATCTTTTATTTCATTTCAACACACAATCAATTTTCACCACAACAAACAATCAAACATACAAGCCATCCATGGTCTGTGGACGACAGGTGTCGGGTGCTGCTAAGCACCGTTTGCATCCTAGTATATATTTTTAACTAGAAAACAGAATTTAAAGTGAGAAGTTCTCACCGAGGGTTCCACTCCGCCGTGCTTTGCTTTCGAACTACTGAACTGTCTGGATCTGTTTGAAATTCCAATGCAGTCCTTTTTACGCTGTTCATAATAAAAATTATATTTTTATTGCTTCATTCCAATAAATAAAAATCATATTTTATTTCTACTTCATATATAAAGATCGAATTTTAATATCATCGCTATAAAAATCACATTTTTATTTCAACATATATATAAGAAAAATCAGATTTTTATTTCGCTACATATATAAAGATAATATTTTTATATTCTCTATTATATAAAAATTATATTTTTAATCTTTCTATTATATATAAATTATATTTTTAATCTTTTTGTTATATAAAAATTATATTTTTAATCTTTCTATTAACCAAAAACCTCGTCTTTCTATCTAAAAATATCTTCTTTCAATCATTAAAAATCGAACCTTTCATGGTTATAAAATTTAACCTTTCATGTTATAAAAAATATAATCTTTCATTAAACAAAAATCAAGTCTTTTTAGAAGCAAAAATCGTTTCTTTTCTTTGTCAAAAATCATATCCTTTCTTATGTAAAATTGTAAACTTTCCTATGTTAAAAATCTAAACTTTTTATGATAAAAATCAAATTTTTATTACTTTAAAAACTGAAAATTAATCCTATGCTCCACATATATAAATCAGAATTTCTTTATAGATTATTACATATAAAAACCGAAACTTTATATTTTATACTACATAATAAAAATCGAAACTTTACATTTTATTGTATAAATAAAAGCAGTAAATCATAATATATATACCACTGATTTTTCTCTAATCATTTTGAAGTTTATTTACATCAAATAAATAAAGAAGAAGAATAAATAAAAGAAAACATACAGTTGAAAATCAGAAGAGGGGGGGGGGGAGGTTCGTCAGCGCGTCGGAGGAGGGAGAAAAGCAGGTGGTGGCGGATTTTGGGGAAGGAAGAGGGAGCGGCGGTGGTATAAGAAGGAGGCGCGGTTTTTTTCCAAGAGGATGTTCAAAGGGGGTTTGGGCTCGGGGAAACTCACGGTCGCGAGGAGGAGGAGAGGGGAAGAAGAAGGGAGGAGGGGCAATCGACACGGTGGCGTCGCTGATGGAGGTGTGGCGCGAGATCTAGGCTAGGACAGAGCGCGATTTGATTTTCTCTTCTTCTTTTTTTACTTCTGAATGAATAAAAAGGAGGAGGGGGAGAAAGGAAGGTATATAAATATATATATATTTATAAATATATATATTTAACTATTAAATTTTCTAAAAAGCAACTTTTATTTTCGACCTCTAAATGAGACCCACCGCCTGTCATCCATAGTTAATTACCCCCATTCCGAACACAATGGGATATGTATCGTACGCTGATTCGATCGTTTCAATTAGTTTTCATCAAAATCAACATATAACTCTATATATTGAATTTGAACGCGCATTTCAATTTACCGGGGTCACATACGGACTCTAAAAATTCCCAAAAAATATTTTCTAACCTCGTATTAATGACATGGTCCTAACAAAACTAGTTTCGTCAAATTTTGAGACCGTTTGAAAAATGGCCATTTTCCGGTCGATCAAAATCAACTCAAAACTGCCAAAACATGTTTTCCTTTGCCACGCTCACATAATGATTCGAAAAATTATGAATTTTGGAATCTAGCAATAACTTGACATCCCGGATCCAACAGAAGTGGTTCCGTCGAAAACCGAGGTCGTTTGCAAAATTTCCATCTTTAAGGGCCAGAATTCCATAGCGACTATTCTGAATTTTCAATTGGGCATAACTTTTTATCCTCGCTATGAAATTTCAATTTTTTGGATTCGTTGGAAAGATATTCTCAAATAGATTCTAATATTTTTGGTTTCACTAAAATCCGCTTTATTTTGCACCCGGTACATTCATTTGAACTTTGAAATCGAATTATCGAACTACCGCGCCATTTTCAATTCCTTTTATAATTAAAAATAAATATTTATATTCTAACGATGATCTAAATAAATATATACGTTATAATTCTATTCAAAATAAATTTTTCATCGTTATTATTTAAAATAATCAATTTAAACATTCAAAATTCGTCAAAATTGCCAAATAAATTTTTTTAAATTGGCTCAGATTTTCCGGTTCGTTAAAGCAAGCCACTTGGTCTTTTGATTTTCTTTTTGAATGGAAAGGGCCTAGAGAGGAGAGTTGAGGTTTGAGCTATCGACTGGTACAAAAGAGGTTATGGCGAAATTTTCTGAAAATTTAAGGAGTTAGAATATTTTTAAGATAATTTGATAATTAGAAATCTATATATCAATATATATAGAATCCGGTAAGGGAACGAACTTAAAAATAGAATATTATAAACAAAAAGGAAATCGATAATCTGGAAATAGAAAGAGAAATGTATATATGTTTTAAAAATGGAGAATTGGTTTTATATGATGTTAATTATTCGAGGTAAGTGTTCTTGTCCGTTTTGAAGTTAAGGATTTTTTCAGTCAAGGTCTGAGAGGTAGTTAACCCCAACTTGATTGATTTCGTTTTTAACCGATAAATAGCAAGATCCAGTCTCGAAGAGGAATTTTGAAATAAGAATTACTTGAATGCAGTGTTTTGGGTTGTCGTAACGATGTTTAACACAAAATTCGTTTTAACCCAAGGAAGTGAAATTTTGGAAATATGATTTTAAATATTTCCTAAGTCTAAAATGAATGGTCGGGAAAAAGATAAGTAATTGGAATATTTTCCAATTATAAATAGAATATATTTTCTAAGTATAGAAAATAAAAGAAGGCGATATATGGAAATGTTTTCCAAATAGCGTAAGACGTCAAGATGATTATCGAAAATATCGTGTTAACGAATATGGATAAGGAAATGGAAAAGTGTTTTAATTAATGAAATATTAATTAAAGGGCTCAGTGATTTGTTTGATGCTTTGGTTGAATGTATGTTTTTCTTCGATAGTTAAATAACCGACTATCGAAGTATTTGCCAATAATCATTGTCAATATGCAGAGACCGGTTGGATTATTATCCGTGAACCACTCCATATTGGCAGTAGTGTTGCGAATCAGATTATATGAAGATAATCGAAGACGGAGTAAAGTGCAAGGACTTTTATCTATTAATAGAAATGGTGCCTTCGGTTTCGTTCAGTCCCATAACGAACGTATATGGACGAGTGTCTGACAGAGTATTTCAAATGATCGCATATGCTGGTCCGTACAAATATATATGGTGGCAGAGAGTTTATTCTCTTAACATAATATCCAGAATATATTTGTGCAAATCAATCAATGATTTACGGATCTGACAATGTGGCATTCAAAGTGATTGTGCTATCAATGAATGATAAGAAATCGTAGCCTCAGGCCTCAACAACCGGGAAATGAAAAAAATCGGGCAGGCAACATGGCTAGGTGGGTCGCTCCCATTAGGGTGTATAATCACTATCTAGACAAATTCCATTTGCTTCTTTAATCTATCGATACTTTCCTTTTTGGGAAACAGTTGCTGATCCCAACCGTTGGTGATATACATTCGATACACTCAAGCGAAATGAGTGGTCGGTCATGTGTGGGCCGGGTTGCAAGATGTTCTTGTTGAACCCAGTGTATTCCCCTCTAGAAATACACTATCGGCAGGTGGTTCCATACCTTGTCATAGTTAGAACCCAATCTCCAATAAGTGCCCACGGTTTTGATTGTATACTATATATGTGGAGCGTGAGATGCAAGCGTTCCGCTAGATTGCTATTTATTTGTATTTAGACACTGTTATAATATCAGAAGATATATTGGATTCCAAAATGTTTTGGGTTATCATAAGGTAAAAACCATCCGTGTTTATGTGTGCATCGGTCTTATGATTATCTTTTCTTTCCAACCGTTTTTGAAAGTTAAACCGAGTACTTGTGATTCTCATAAGAGAAAAACCTGTTCCGTTTTCCCGGCGTCGTCTTATGAGATATCCTTCGTTAATCAAGTTGTTTTAAAATCGTTTACTCACACCAGTCCCATGACTGACCCAAAGTTTATTTTGTTTTGTTTTACCTTAACTCTTGGGTACCCAAATGTGTACGAGCAGTCCAATAGTTCAGGATTTTACCGATCTTCCTAAAGGAGCTTGGAGCAGGAGGCTTCAGTGATAGATATATTGTGTTTTTTCCGCTGTGTTGTAAGTGTTGTACTCTGAAAAGTGTATGTTATACAATTAAAATTTTGTATTTCAAAAGTTATGATATATCATATTTTATTCCGCTGCGATGTGAGATTCTGTGTTGTTATTTCTGTTCTTCTTCTACCTTTTTCTTCTAAAAAAATGATTCATATTTCTGTGATATTTGGGTTGGACGTGTGATGTTTGTAGTCAACTCAGATAGTACGAATTTGTGGGCCATTACATTTGGTATTAGAGCTTAGGTTGAGCGAATACCTAGGCTTTGGTGGGGTTATGCTCATTAGAGATAGCGTCAGTAGTACCTAGAATGAGTTGGGTGTATATACGAGAGCGCGTATTTGTTATTTGATATAAAACTGTTTTATATTGTGTTGGCTAGTCTGTTGAGTGGTTTATGAATTCTGATCGAACCGTGGGATGCCACGAAGTCGATAGGAATTTCTAAACACTTGAACAGAGAAATTTGACACAATAATGTTTTTAAGTGGATAAATAAAATAATATTACCCAAAATTCTATTTTGATAGAAAAGGAATAATTTTCTAAAATTATTATATTATATGGATGAGTTGGTTGTTAATATTATAATCAAATTAGATTATAAAAATTGGAATGGTTATTTATAACCAAAATTGAATTTGTATATGAATGAAATATACAAACGAAATGAATTAAAATTGGATTCAGAATTTGAATTAAGAAATTAAATCCTGGGAGATTTGAAAAATATTTTTGAAATATATTAAGATAATATAGCTTTGTTTTGAAAGGGATTTTTGAATAAAAATCATTTTAGATGGATTTTGAAAGTGATAAAGCATTGAACTCACTTCAGTGGCTGGAAAATAATTCTGATGATGACTGCAGCATCATCAGTGTTCATTTTCGAGTTATAAGTGATGAATTGCTACCTTAAAAAAGTTTGATGGAAATTTGTTTGAAAGAAAACAAGTTGGTTTGAAAATTCAAATGTTTCGAATTTGAAATGGATATATATATATATATATATATATATATGAGATTTCTAAAGGATTTGAAATCAAACCCCAGGAATTTGAATTCTGAAATTTAAATTTAAGTTAAGAAAGTTAAATGGATCAAAGTGAATAAATAGATAAGAATCAAATTTGAATGATAATAAATGCATATGAATGGGATATGAATTGAATGTGAATATACTGATTGTTAATCATTCAGATTATATGAATATAAACATATATGGTGTGCCATATAAATGGAAACCAATGGTTTGGTTGGAATTAAATTTGTTGAAATCTGAAGAGTAGAGTTTCAGCATTAATAAGTTGCTGAAAGGTTAATATGGGTGGTAGCATTTTTCCCATCTTAGTAATTTCGGGGACGAAATTCTTTTAAGGGGGGAAGAATGTAACGACCCGGATTTTCGAACAAGTTATTTTAAATATTTAATGTGGTTTTACATATTGAGGTGATAATATAAATGAATTTTTATATTAAGGTATCGATCTAATAATCGATTTTGATTTAATATCAAATATATAAATTTGTCGTAATACGAAAAATAATTCAAATCGAAGTCAAAAACGGAATCAAAACAATTCAGATAATGAATATAAATTATGCGTGAATATAATCGGTAATAATAATTTATTTTCGAGAAATTGATTTGTTTCTGAATTTAAATTATATTATATCGATTTAATATGGTCATTTATATTTACGTTCAAATTAAATATCACAATATATTCAGTTCAGTTCAGAATAATGTTACAATGTGAAACAATAGTCGTTGCATTAAAATAGCAGTTCGGGATGGTGCGTTATGGACCCTGAAATATTTGATCAATGGATAAGCTTAAGATCAAATCAGAATCTGTTTAAAAAGAATAAAAATCCCTTTATATCAAATTGTATTAAATAAGAAATCAAATAAAATTAATGGGAAAATCTTTTTAAATAAGATAAAACGGGATTTGCTTGTACTTTTGCCAACATCCCTTAAATTCCTTTGTACGTTGGTTCCTCACCTTCATCACTAAGTAAAACCGCGAATTAATGGTCAGTACCTTTTGTCCCCTATATCGAATATATAAGTAAATCTCAACCTTCGTAATGCCTTCCATTTTCTGAAAACATTTTCAGAGCTTTTTCTCCTTAAATTCATTTCTAGTTCAATCGAAAACTTGAGCTCCAACATATTTAAAATCGCAACGCTCCACTGTAAATCCAAAATCAATCCACTCTTGTTTTATTTGTTTCGAAGTCAACCCTCAATAAAATGCCGTGACTTCTTCGTTTCAACAAAATTGATTCAGCAAATTCAAAGAAAAAGCAGGGCAGATCGATTTATCGACAAGTGGAATAGGGTTCACCGTCGGTTTGGTTTTGAGGATGGGAGTTGTCGAAGTTCAAGGTGGATACGAGGAGGGGCTCGCGATTTGTGAAGGGTCGTGGGAACGATGTACTTAGGGACTGCGAGTGTGAAGATCGAAGTCTGTTGTCTTGCGATGTCTGTAGCAAGCCGAAGTTAGAATTAGGTTTAAGGCCTAAATCGTCGAGTGGAGGTTCTATGCGATGAACTGATGAGAGACTGAGGGGTTTGGGGGTGGAGTTGTGCTACTCAATTGGTTCTAGGAAGAAAACCTGACATCGTTGCTATGGAGTTTTAGAGGTGCTCGGATTTGCTTTCGTTGAGGTTAGAGGGGTAAAGAGGGGAGGACTGTGAAGACTCCTGCGTGGTTTTGAGGTGCGATATGCAGATGTCAATATGCGATGGTGCTTTGTGAAGCTTTTGAGTGGAAATGTTTGGTTTAATGGTGTAATGGAGGTGATAAATTAGTCAATAGGGTACTTGTGAGATGGAGCTGCCTTGTTCTGTGAGAGGCCGGAGGTGGTAGTTAGCAGGGTCCGATGATCTGAAGTGGACTGATTCCAGGCGAGTTAAGGGGAAGTGGTGATGTCAGGGGATGCTCGTGAATTATGGGTGACTGAGCATGGATTTTTCCAGTGTAAATAGAAGAAGTTAATCAAAAGTTAAGGTAATTAATTTAATTTAGTTATTTAAATTTTTATTTACATTTAAATGATTCAATAAGTTAAATAATGAATGTCATCTTAAACTATACCAGATATTATTAAACAGAATCAATCATGAAATTCATAGTTGCGGTTTACACAAGCTGGAATAAATTTGGAATCAGAATGGATCAAAATAAAATATCATGGTGAGTGAATCTCACTCAATTTATTATTTATAATTATTTTTAATCGTTAAAAATAATTGATGGGTGTTTGGTTGCAATAAAATGTTACTGTTGTTATTATTTATATATATTAGTTATTTAGGATTGGTGTTTGTGGTTATTATATATATATATATATATATATATATATATATATTAGTGGTTGGATTCCCACAGTACCATTAGCGGATGACCCTATGCGCCCCAAGCTATGATAGTGGATGACCTTCTATACCACGATATCCTTCCTCGAAGCAGGATGAGTATTGTTTATGTTGGCTAACGTCTGTGGATGCAGGCAAACAGGTTGGAGGGATCCAACTGGATTCCTCAAAAATATTATTATTTGTTTGTTCCCATATATATTATCATATATGATGTGTTAGAAAATCCGTGGTTGATAATTGGCATTTTTGATTGGTTAAAATATCACTGGGCCTAAAATGTTTATATATAAAAATATCGTGAAAACGATATTTGAGATTTAAAGGGAAAATTCTATTTATCTAAAATAGAATTTGAATTTAAATTGGACTATAAATATATTAACTTGTTTGAATACATAAAACAAGTAGTGAATTTATAAACGTTGTTTATAAATTAATAATACGAGATTTGAAGTGAAATTATAAACAGTGTTTATAAATAAAGTGGATAAATTATCATTTGATAATTTGAATATTTAAATTCAAATGTGAATTTAAAAATAGAAATGGGGAAATCGTTTTAAAGAAATAAACGATGGAATTTATTCTGATGTTCAGAATATAAATTGAACTAAAATAAATCCGTAAGGATTTATAATTTGAATTCGATTAATTAGAATTTATTTAAATCGAAGTTAAATTGATTATGAAAATAAATTGGGTGTTATATATATAATTTATTATAAATAGAAATTTCTAAAATAAGATTTTGGTTTTAAATAGATTTCGAAATAAACTTGTTTAAATATAAAACAAGGAAATTTATAAAATGGTATTTATAAATATAATGAATCAATTACCAAGAGATAATTTGAATATTTAAATTCAAATATGAATTTAAAAATAGAATTTGAAATCATTCGAAAGGGAACAACGGTTTTTGTCCGCAATTCGGAATATCAAAGGGATGGAGTTTCAAATAGGAATTTGAAAAGGGAACTTGTTTAATATATGAAACAAGGAAGTTGAATTTATAAATAGTGTTATAAATTTGGTGAAATAATTATCATTTGGATAATTTAAAATTTAAATTCAAATATGAATTTAAAAGTAAATTGGGAAGTGTTTTGAAACAAAATGATTGATTATATTTCGGAATTCGGAATATAAGCTAAATTGAGAAGAATTCAACGGGTTTATAATTGAAATTCGATTATATCGAATTTTATAAATAATTTATTCATAAAAGGAATTGGAATTAAGTATAGAAGATTGAAGTATAAATAAATATATTACCGAGTAGGAAAAATCGATAATTATAGATAATCAAAAATATTATGTTGAATTGGGAAACTGATTTGGTATATATTAAAAATATATCAGAATGGAGTTGAATTTATTATAAACGAAGTTTAAAACGTTTATATATTTAATATAATTAAAACGAACTCGCTGAAGCGTGGCATTTCGTAAATTGTCGTTTCAAACATCAACTGAGTATATAGAACTCAAATTAAGTCGGAATTCTTTGAAACAAGAACCATCAGGACCAATTAGATAATAGTTTTCTAATGGAAGAGAAAAATAAGGATTTCATCGAATATATTTTTAGTTATGTCAAAATCAATTTTTCAGAAAAACAGCGCCATAACCATTATAAAACCATAATGGTTTATTTAATTAAATATAAGGGTTTTAGGCAAATAAAAACTTAAGTATACATTAGAAAAATCCAGACTTGAGTTGTAAAATATATTTGAACTCAAGTGGAGTAATGAATTGATTTTTGAAACAGAAATCAGATTTTTAATTATTGAATAGAATTAACTAATTTGAATACACTACAACAAAAACACCATATTACAACTTTAATTTTACAACTGTGCGAAAAGCACAGTTGTAATAAACGATTTTTTACAACTGTGCAAAAAGCACTGTTGTAATAAATGTTTTTTACAACTATGAAAAAATCACTGTTGTAATAAACATATATATCACAACTTTTCTTTTAAGTCTGTTGTAATAACTAATATATACTAATTAATTTCTAATAATTGATTTCTGATAAATGTTTTTTACAACTGTTAATTTCCTAAAGTTGTAATAAACATATTTTTAACAACTTTTCATTTTATTAGTTGTAATAGATGCCTATTACAAACTTCATGTTTATAATATATATATTTAATAACTAATTATATTAATATTTAATAATAATTAATAATTAATAATAAACTTAGGAATCAATAATATTTATTAATTATTATTAAATAATTAATAGTTAATAAGTAGTAATTTACTTTTAATAGTTAATGTTAATTGCTTATTAATTAATAATTAGTAACATATACATTATAAGCTTTTAATAATTACTACTCGATTATAGCTAAGTAGAAATAAGTAAAAGTTAAATAATAACTAATTAGTAGTTAATAATCAATTGATTTTCGATAATAAATAAATAAATTTTGGAAACGTAATATTTAATTAGTAATATATAATTTATAAATAATTCACAATTAAATGCTAATAATTAACATTGGTTATTTAATAAATAATAAATAATACTTTATAACTTGTAGTTATAAAATGATAAACTACATCATTAGTCATTTATAATTTACTATAACAAATGATTATTCATAAATTATTTATAATTAATAATTAATAAATAATCACTAATAACTTATGATAATATTTTTTTAGTCCCTCTTTTTTCAAGTGTGACGTTAAACAATCCCACAACTTGGTCTTATAGGAAATTGTTTAAACTTCCCACCTCCTCGTCTTATTACAAATCAAATTCCCGCAACCTTAATTTTCAATTCCCGCTTCTACTTTTTGTTCGCCGCCTACATACTAATTTTTTAGAAACCCTAATATTCTCGAACTCTCAATCATCGATCTGCCCATATCGATGGATCAATTTCCCTCCTTTCCTCCAAATTCCAGACCGCAAGTAGCCAAAATGATTCCTTTCTTTCAAAATTAAAATCGATTCTTCTTTCCCAAATCGAACTCCACCTAAACCCACAGCCATTTCGAAGCCGATGTCCCTTCCCGACCACTCGAAGTCCGATCTTGTCTCCATCGACAACGGCAGGACCAAGGCCTATAAAGTTGCCGCCTGCATCACTAAATATAGTGCCAATCCGTCGCTCATCTCTGTGCCTTCTTTGTAACTTTCGAGTATTGTTGTCACTACCGCCTAGCCAAGCTCCAGTTCCGTTCTTCGTCACTGCGAAGGTGAGTTCTTTAGATCACGAGTCACTTCGATTCAAGTATCTCAACGACGATATTGACTAAATACATACCGGTTTGGTCTATGATATTAAATGATAGTGGCTTGTCTGATTTCTCATGTTGATTTTACTGGGTGATTAAATTTAACTATCCAATAGTTGTGACTGTTGAAATTCAGTGTAAGCCATGTTTCCTATTTCATAGGAAATCCAGTAATGATTTAACCCTGGATCCTTGCCTTGCTTAAATTCTAACCCCTGTTATTTACTGCTGGTTACCGTCAATCGAGTGCTCATGCACATTTCGTCTTGAAGTATGGGATATATACATATTTATTTATGTGTATACATGTATGATTTGTATGTGTGTAATCTGAACATGTTTTGTTTATATGAAATCTTACCCCCTTGTGGTATACGTATTAGACTTGAATGTACATTATCTTGAAACCTGATCATATTCTTGTCTCCAGAACCCATAGCTAGCTTTTATGTTGTCCAAACCTAATCCCTTCCATTTGCGGGTTTACTTATATGTGTTTTATACTGTTTGACATGCTTAGAAATACATACAAGTTTATAGACATGTTACATTTTATTAAAAGATAGAAGTCAACTGGTAACTTGACATTGTAATGACTGTGCAGAATGCACCTGATAGCATGACCCTGGCACAGTTTATGTTGTTTATTTTGTGTATATAAAATGATTCTGACCTTTTCGGCTGTGTGTATTTGTATGTGTTCTCTTTAGCAATGCAAACACACCCATATACCATCATCATTTACTTGCTTTTTGGTCACTATGCACATACTGGTCTCAGCCATTTCATCACTGAATTGCTATATAGAATACATGCATTATTAGTAAAGAGGTCATTTTTAGGACAAAGCTATCACAACAGCTTTGATTATTTGTTTGTCGTGATTTCTTTTTTGATACTCTTATGATCCAAACCATAGCATGCATGTATTGTTACAGTTCATGAACATAACAGATGTTTAAATTGACATTAGTGTGTGCATCAAGGAATGGTTAGATATCTTGAAGTGCAATGCATTTATATAGGGGAAAATATGATTCAAAAACCAGAGCAAGCGGTTTACTTCAGTCGTACATTTGTCTAATTTCAACCCAGTTCCCAGAGAGAGCTGTGATTGTGTTGGTGGATGCACAGATTCTGATAAATGTTCATGTGCTACTCGAAACGGAGGCGAGCGCCCTTTCAATAGCGAAGGCTTGATTGTCAAAGCCAAGCCCCTTGATATATGAATGTGGCCCATCTTGCAAATGCCCTCCTTCTTGTTCTAATAAAGTCAGTCAAAATGGGATCAAATTTCCATTTGAGGTATTCAAAACAGAGAAAATGGGTTGGGGAGTGCGATCTCGAGCTTTCATACCCATGGGAAGCTTCATATGCGAGTTTGTAGAGAGCTTCTAAAGGACGAAGAAGCTCAATATACCCTTGAATATGAACTACTATTATGAGATTTTGCAGTTGTATTGCACTTAACCCTATTAACTTCAAATTTACTTCCATTTAATTACCGATGAATGTGACAACCAGTTTGTTTATAAGATCTTGGTCAATTAAAGAAGTGCATGTGATTTCTCTCTAAATACTAGTCTCAAAGCACTTATATTATTATCTTTTGCAGGTCAAACTAGCTTAACGTAGGCTAGCAGCTATTGAAGATGTTGGCTAAATTATCGACTAAATTATCGGTGTTGTCAGTGTCTTCTATTGTCCGCTACTTCAAGTCCTAATGTATGCTTATGTATTTTTGTGTTAGATCGATGTATGTATTTTGAAATGGTTATGTTCTTTGTGATGGGCTTAGTTGATGATGTACTATGTGTATGTTGATCGAATATTATGTTAATTAATATATATGAGTGATTCCGTATAATTATATTTGTTGCATTGAAATATGAATCATATTATTATTAATATATATGAATTCTTTATATTGGTAAGGTGTATATGAGTTACAACAGCAAAAAAGGTTGTAATAAAGTGTATTACAACGGTGGTAAAAGTTGTTATACCTATGCTCTGATGTTATAACAGAATATACAACAACGGGGAATAAAAGTTGTAATAAACTTTATTACAACGGTGAGTAAAAGTTGTTAAATACACTATTTTACAACGGTGTTGCCACTGTGCAGAAATGTTGTAAAAGATATAAGTATATTACAACTTCTTAATACACGACGGTGGCTCCACCGTTGTAAAAACTTTTTACAACGTTTTTGCACCGTTGTAATATGGTATATTTGTTGTAGTGATAGTAATTAGTTAATGAGATTTTGAATTGATATTGGGCTTTGAATAAGTGAATTCGGTTTGGAAATTTATATCCGAAACTGAAAAGGAAACTTGAATTGAAATTGGAATTCAATTTGGTTATAAGCAAGTTAATATTTTATTTTAACATGTTATGTTCAAACAAAGAAGTGAAATAGGCAAAATAGCTAATTAGAAAATAAATTAGCGAATTGGGTTAAGACGAATGGATTGAGTTGAAACCAAATAGGAATATTTGGATACGTGTTAAGCAGGTTTGGAATGAAGTATATGAAGAGATATAAATTGAAATGCCCGACCAAAAGGTACATGTTTAAATTCCATATGAGATTTTATGCGCCGAATCGGCAAGCCACTTGGCTTTTTGATTTTCTTTTGGAATGGAATGGGCCTAGAGAGGTGAGTTGAGGTTTGAACTATCGACCGGTACAAAGGAGATTATGGAAAAATTTTCCGGAAATTTAAGGAGTTAGAATATTTTTAAGATAATTTGATAATTAGAAATCTATATATAAATATATATAGAATCCGGTAAGGGAACGAACTTAAAAATAGAATATTATAAACAAAACGGAAATCAATAATCTGGAAATAGAAACAGAAATGTATATACGTTTTAAAAATGGAGAATTGGTTTTATATGATGTTAATTATTCGAGGTAAGTGTTCTTGTCCGTTTTGAAGTTAAGGATGTTTTCAGTCAAGGTCTGAGAGGTAGTTATACCCCAACTTGATTGATTTCGTTTTAACCGATAAATAGCAAGATCCAGTCTCGAAGAGGAATGTTTGAAAAAGAATTACTTGAATGCAGTGTTTTGGGTTGTCGTAACGATGTTTTACACAACATTCATTTTAACCCAAGGAAATGAAATTTTGGAAATATGATTATAAATATTTCCTAAGTCTAAAAATGAATGGTCGGGAAAGAGATAAGTAATTGGAATATTTTCCAATTATAAATAGAATATATTTTCTAAGTATAGAAAATAAAAGAAGGCGATATATGGAAATGTTTTCCAAATAGCGTAAGAGGTCAAGATGATTATCGAAAATATCGTGTTAACGAATATGGATAAGGAAATGGAGAAGTGTTTTAATTAATGAAATATTAATTAAAGGGCTCAGTGATTTGTTTGATGCTTTGGTTGAATATTTGTTTTTCTTCGATAGTTAAATAACCGACTATCGAAGTATTTGTTAATAATCATTGTCAATATGAAGAGACCGGTTGGATTATTATTCGTGAACCACTCCGTATTGGCAGTAGCGTTGCGAATCAGATTATATGAAGATTATCGAAGATGGAGTAAAGTGCAAGGACCTTTTTCTGTTAATTGAAATGGTGCCTTTGGTTTCGTTCAGTCCTAGAACGAACGTATATGGACGAGTGTCTGACAGAGTATTTCCAATGATCGCATGTGTTGGTCTGTACAAATATATATGGTGGCGGAGAATTTATTCTCTTAGCATAATATCCAGAATATATTTGTGCAAATCAATTAATGATTTACGGATCTGACAATGTGGCATTCAAAGTGATTGTGCTATCAATGAATGATAAGAAATCATAGCCTCAGGCCTCAACAACCGGGAAATGACAAAAATCGGGCAGGCAGCATGGCTAGGTGGGTCTCTCCCATTAGGGTGTCTAATCACCTATCTAGACAAATTCCATTTGCTTCTTTAATCTATCGATACTGTCCTTTTCGGGAAACGGTTGCTGATCCCAACCGTTGGTGATATACATTCGATACACTCAAGCAAAATGAGTGGTCGGTCATGTGTGGGCCGGGTTGCAAGATGTTCTTGTTGAACCCAGTGTATTCCCCTCTAGAGATACACTATCGGCAGGTGGTTCCATATCTTGTCATAGTTAGAACCCAATCTCCAATAAGTGCCCGCGGTTTTGATTGTATACTATATATGTGGAGCGTGAGATGCAAGCGTTCCGCTAGATTGCTATTTATTTGTATTTAGACACAATTATAATATCAGAAGATATATTGGATTCCAAAATGTTTTGGGTTATCGTAAGGTAAAAACCATCCGTGTTTATGTGTGGATCGGTTTTACGATTATCTTTTCTTTCCAATCGTTTTTGAAAGTTAAACCGAGTACTTGTGATTCTCATAAGAGAAAAACCCGTTCCGTTTTCACGGCGTGGTCTTATGAGATATCCTTCATTAATCAAGTTGTTTTAAAATTGTTTACTCACACCAGTCCCATGACTGACCCAAAGTTTATTTTTTTTTGTTTTACCTTAACACTTGGGTGCCCAAATTTGTACGAGCAGTCCAATAGTTCAAGATTTTGTAGATCTATCTAAAGGAGCTTGGAGCAGGAGGCTTTAGTGATAGATATATAGTGTTTTTTTCCGTTGTGTTGTATGTGTTGTACTCTAATAAGTGTATGTTATACAATTATAATTTTGTATTTCAAAAGTTATGATATATCATATTTTATTCCGCTGCGATGTGAGATTCTGTGTTGTTATTTCTGTTCTTTTTCTACCTTTTTCTTCTAAAAAATGATTCGTATTTCTGTGATATTTGGGTTGGACGTGTGATGTATGTAGTCAACTCAGATAGTACGGATTTGCGAGCCATTACAATTTAAGTACATTCTCCAAGAACAAAGAACAGTCTTTTTTTGGATATAAAGCTTACACATTAGTCAAGTATTAGTTTTAGGCATCAGCAATTCCACCAAGGGTAATCTGTAAAATGTTAAGAGTTTCTATTCAGAAAAAAATAAGGGTTTAATTCATGACATTGTATCTATCATACCGGTAGTCTGAATTATAATGCAAGTGGCAGTGTTGCTGTTTTTTATGTATTTATTTGATTGTTTGTTGTTTTTTCTACCAAAGTTTCAACGGTCTGTAGCGCTGGAAATTATGTACACTACCATTCAATCATACAAACATAGAGCTAAAACAATCAAACCTAGAATTTTTTTTTTGTGCTTTAGTTTCAAATTTAATTTATTTTTCTTCAGTTTCAAAATGCATTGAAGGATACTCAATTTTATTTCCAATTTAATAACCTATTGAAAATTAGTGTAGATCAATGCATCGATCTGCAAATTAAGAAAATATTTTAGCATTAAAATATAAAGCTAGAATAACCATTCTTTCTTGCTAAAAATTTGCAATTCAATTATCTATTTCAAATTGTTTTGAATTTAGTCATTTATAGTTCTGGTTTTTCACTTCCAAAGCACTTCCAACACACTTTTATGTTCTCAATTTCAACTAGCAAAACAATAAAGTGAAAATAATACGTATTTTCTTAGAACAATTAGTGAAAATTTTGTTGCAACTATTAGCAATATGGCAGAGAACCCAACCAAGAGCAATCCGAGAGCAGGTAATCAACCGACGGGCTCAATTTGAGGGCAATATGAGAGAATGCGTGAACGAAAAAAATACCTGAATTGAAGTTTGAATGAAGATCGTAAAAACCAATTGTTTAAGATAATAAAAGAGGGGGGCAAATATCCGAACAACGGCGAGGCAAAGCTAGGACGATGACCAGGAGGCCGTAACCCTAATTGAAAGAGGAAGGTAAACAATGAAACGGGATATCAAAGAAGCTTGAGCAGCGACATAAAGTGAAATAAAAGTTAATTACCGTGCTACCCATTTTAATTCTATTTAGGGAATTGTCAAAGGACCTACACTTTTAGTCAAGGAGAATACCATTTTCTCCAATACTAACAAGGCTGTCAATGGGTCGGGTCAATCCGGGTTCGAGTTGATTTATGAATGGGTCAAGTCAACACATTTATTAAACGGGTCATTTTTTTCCAACCTTAACTCACCTGTTTACAAACGGGTTGACCCGACCCGACCCGTGTAACCTGTTTAACTAAACGGATCGTGTCGACTCGATGGCAAATATTGCCCACTAATTAAAACAACAAAAAATCAAAATCACTATTATATAATCACCAACATGCAGCAAGTTACAAAGTCATCAATAGAAAACAAGCTACAAAATCACCAACAGACGACACATATATAAAGCATGAAATCACCATATCCAAAAAGCATTCTTTATGCATAAGAACACATGACATTACTACAACATAAAAGACTAATAATATGGAAGAGATGAAGTTGTTATAAGTAAAATATAGCTAACAATATACAAGAATGAATTAGTAAAATATAGCAGCTTACACAAGAATATATGAGCATGCTAATTATTGCATACATAAAAGACTAACACTAACAACATATAAAACCTAACAGTATGGAGGAGATACAACATATAATCGGGTTTGGCGTGTCAAAATCGGGTTGGCGGGTCAACCCTAAACCCACCCGTTTATAAACGGATCAAATCGAGTTGACCTGAAAATGACCCGCCAACTAAACGGGTCAGGTTAACCTGCTAATTTCCATGCGGGTTTCGGGTCGTGTAGGAAACTGAGAGCCCTACCCTATACTCCTCATTAATTCAACCTTAAAACATAAACCATTAATGAGTTCAATTTAATGGTGAATAAAAAATAGAACAATGGATATAGTTCTTCAACATATCCAACAAACACGATCAACGACAAATGGATATAATTCAATAATGGATATGGTCATGTTTTTGCTCACTGGTATAATAAACTTAAATAACATGGTAAAATGTTAATTTAAACATGCATACATGATGCAGGCAACGTGAAAAAACCATATCCAACAAACACGATCAACAACCGATGCATCGAATCAAATTTGATTTAACACTTGTAATTTATAATGTTCAGATCCTTTGGACAATATAAGTTGATCATGTGTTTATGTAGTCTTGTTTAATTTTTTCTTCCCATGTGCAATATCCTTTAGACAAAAATATGGATTGTTCTCAGCTTATGTAACACCCCGTAATTTTATAACATTAAAATTCACAAATTAAAGTATACTTAATTTTTAGAAAAGAATTAAGTGAAATGGGTTACGCAGAGAAATATATATATATATATATATATATATATATATAAATTAAAAATTAAAAAAATAAATATGCGAAAAAGTTCAAAACAGCGAATTGGGAGGGGAAATAACCGAACCAACCCATTTTTGAGGTCGACCCAAGCCCCGCTGGGTCGACTAGGGGTTAATCCAGGGTGTTTGGCTGTCAACCCGTGGGCCGATTCGCTCAAATGCAGATTTTGCATTTGATTGGTTCTCATGGTTCAGGGTTAATCTAATGGTCCTAAATAACTTCCTACACCTATAAATACATCCTAATGCTAACCCTAAACCTAATTAAAATAGAATAGTTACTTTCACCATGGAAATCAATGGAGCCGCCGCCAACTAAGAAAGAAGAAAAGCAAATTCAATTCTAATTCTCTCAACCCTAAAGCAAAGCAAAGCTCTCTCTTTTCTTCTCTAAATTATGAGTATGATGATCTTAACAAGATTATTATCATTTTAATTAGGTTGAGTTATGAATGGATTATGAGTAGATGATGTGAATTATCATATATGTTGTTGTAAACCCCTTTTGCTATCATGTATATTGTAAATCCAATGTTATGTGATGATGATATCTTATATGTTGTAAATCATGCTATGATGATATGTATGTTGAAAGTTTCTATGCTAAGTTGTGATGAATCATACATGTTAAAAAGGCCATGATGTTACCATCTATGCTAGTTAGTTCATATTAATTAAATCATCATGTTTGGGTTATGTTGATCTATATGACAAGTCACATATGCAAGTTAGATTGATTAGAAAAGTTATGAACATATACCAAGACATCTATTATGACATCTAGAATTATGCTATGACATATGTGATATCCTATGCTAGTTCACACCATCATTATGTTGCCTAAAAATCCCATATGCAAGTTTATGTATAGATTTGGGCTATGATCATATCATATAAATTGAGACATTTAACAAGTTGACACCTTTTGATCCTTAACATGTGTAGTTTATGCAAGTTTCACCCCTATTATGATTAGATTTATTTTAATTGTCTATATGTTGTGGTAATTTATCTTTGTGCTAGGTGTTAGACTATACAAGTCTAGCCTATATTATGCGTTGAATAAGCGAACGTATAAACGCGGGGTAGGGGTAATATTAAGGATTTAATATTAAAAAGTTGGGGTGCAATTGATATGATTTTGCATGCCATAAGTGGATGGCCATAATTGAGTCAATTATGGACATCATTAAAAGTTGACTTAATTAATAATTTGAATAGGGAATTATTAAAACTGGGGTAAAAGATTTTAAGTGTTAATCAATGCTTAGGACACGAGGTTGGACTCGTTTGTGACGTAAACCTGCCCGGACCCGCCCGGCAAATCCAGTGGTCACAAATGTCAGCCCAACGTGAGAGGTCCTAGGCCTAAACTAAAGCATAACGGTTGTAAAGACACGAGGTTAGACTCTTTTATGGTGTAAGACTGCTCGGACCCGCCCGACAAATCCAGCTGCCATAAATGCTAGTATAATGTGAGAGGACTTTATGAGGTTATGGCCTGAATGAATTAAGAAATACTTAACCAGATAAACATGTAAGGTGGGACAGGGGGGTTAAGTAGGTGCCTTGGGTGGCATGAGGAATCTAGGGGGTGCCCTTAGTGGCATGTGAAATACGATTAGTAAGACTTAACCAAACACACATGTAAATGAACATGACTAAGAGGGTTAAGTGGGATACACTAGTGACAAGCTTAGGTGGGTAGCTTGTGGGGGCCCATTTCGACCAGTATCCCAAACGTATCTTTGTGGGCTCGACCCAAGTCGAGGACGGGACACGCATTCTGGGTTCGACTGTAAGAGGCCAAAACGGGGAGTGGTGGCAACGCAAGTCCAACGGGTTTCGTATGCGTGTGTGGACCCGGGCTGGTAGGTAAGACGTTGTTGCATCGTGTAGGTATAAGCCGTGCATTCTCAAGTTGTATCGGGTTGCCACTTTAGGGGAGTGATACACCCTAATGTGGGGCCAGCACGGGTATCTACGAGTAGGGAGCCGATCGAAAGTGGGTAGTGGGGTACACCTAGTGGAGATAGGAGCAGACGACACCTATGTAGTCAGCTAGGGGTACGTAAGGCTATTTATAAAGTTTCTGTGTGAAGCAAGTGAATCAAACAATAGGGTGACTGGTGTGGTGCAGTGTAGTAATGTGCGGTGCAGTGTAGTAATCATTCGTTAGTAATTAGGTGTGCCTTTACCGTTATCTTTAACGTTATCTTAAACGCTATCTTTATCTTCCTAAGAGTTCATAGACATTTACTTGTCTTCCAGCTTATGCCTTAGTCTAGATATTTTGATAATAGTATTGTAAGAATTATCATACTCGCCAGACTTTATTTCTGACCCCCTCTATTTCTATCCTTTTTCCCCCTCCAGGTCCTCAGGTTGGGCCCAGCTCTAGTGGAGTTTGATTGAATTGCTTCATCTCTCTTTGGAAAGCTTGGACCGTTGAAGTAAAGTCCAGCTTGTTATCTTTTTAATGGCTATTTATGTAATGGGATTATGTATTTTGTTTTTATGAAGATGGATATTGTACTTGGTTATGATCTATGGTTTTATGATGTAACAAACATGTTTAATTTCCGCTGCAATAAAATGAAGTTTTAGATTTCCAAGTACTATTTACTATCTGTCTTGTTGTAATTTTTCTATTCTATATTCACTTATAACCTCCATGGAAGTTAATGCATTCCCTTCGTGAGTGACATTAATGGACGTGGGGGTGATACACGTGGTATCAGAGCTTAAGGTTACCAGAACAGATAAAAATACTTTAGAAAAATAGTTATTTTTGGAAGAAATGTTTTCAAAAACATGTTTTAATGAGAAATTTAAAGAGAAAAGTTTTTAAGAAAAACATAATCCCCAATAGCCACATATCTTTATCTTTCGAATTCTCCAGTTTGAATCTTTCCTTTTTCGTTTCAGCATAGCTGAAGATCTTAATCTACCCGACGGTGTAACGATACCAGGATGGTATAGGAGGCTATTGGAGGCTAGGGCCGCTGCAGGTCCAGCCAATGTTCCTCCACCACCAGTTGCACCCGTTCCTCCTCCTCCTCCTCGCGTAGATACTTTTGCAAAGACGTGCAAGGAATTCAAGGCTATGGGTGGAAAACCATTTCAAGGGTTAGAAACGTTTGTGGAAGCTAGAGATTGGCTTAAGGAGGTGGAAGAATTGCTAGAAATCTTTGAAGTAGAAGAAGGGAGGAGAGTTCGTTTAGCAGCTTGGTTGATGAAGGGAGAGGCCTCGTTTTGGTGGGAGGTCACTAATGGGGAGTGTCCTGTGGACTCTTGGGCGGATTTCAGACGTAGGTTCGAGGCGAAGTTTCTCTCAAGGGCGGAAGAAAATCTATATATGGAAAGGTTCCTGACATTGAAGCAAGGAAGCTCATCAGTGAAAGAATATGTCAATAAATTTAATCAGTTAGCAAGGTTTGGCTTGGACTTAGTAAACACGCCGGAGAAGAAGGCTCTAAGGTTCGTGAATGGCTTGAATGAACCATTGCAAGGGTTGGCTATGACCCACATCCCAATGGGGGCCACCTTTGAGAAGTTAGTAGAAATGGCGCTCATGTATGAGGAGAAAAGCGCTAAAGCTGATAAGGCACCCGAGAAGAAGGGGATCAGAAGAAACCACAACAACAAAACAAGAAGGGTGGTAAAGACAATAACGGCTAGGGAAAGAAGAAATGTTTTAACTGTGGGACACCAGGCCATCTCAGCAAGGATTGCCGAAAGAAAAAGAAGACAGGCTGTTTTCATTGTGGCGATGCGGGACATTTAGTGAAGGACTGCCCAAAGAAGGGGTAGAGGGCAGGAGCTACCTCGGGAGGACAGGTGCAGGCTCTTATGGCACCAGGGCAGGCAAGGGGACAATTTCAGGCTCTCGCGGTCCCATCGCTGCAAGAACGAGGTAGAACCATTTCTGTTGAAAGCTTAGTTTTTCTGTTTGATCATCCTATCCGTACATTATTCGATTCGGGCGCATCGCATTCGTTTATCTCTACGTCATTAGTTGAATCACTGCACTTAAACACCAGTTTAGTAGAGGATCCCTTAGTTGTTTCGAATGCAATTGGGGGCTCAGCTTATTTGTCTATGATGTGTTTGGATTTGAAAATTTCTATACTTAGCGTTGAGTTTAGATGTGATGCTTATGTGTTGGGCTTCACGGGCTATGGGCTAATTTTAGGAATGGATTGGTTATCCAGAAATGGGGCCGTTCTTGATTGTGAAAGGAGAGAAGTTAGGCTCGTGACTCGCCTTGGCAACACTCTCGAAATCTTTTGTAATCCCATAAATTCGGTTATGCTAAGTTATCTAGAATCGCTTGACGCGTCTGAGGAAAATCTACGATCTGTTAGAGTGGTCCGAGAGTATTCGGATGTGTTTAAGGAGGTGAAGGGCTTGCCTCCGAAGCGGGAGATAGATTTTCGAATATATCTTGTGGATAATACGAAACCGGTATCTTTGCCAGTACGCCACATGGCTCCACGTGGAAGGAGGGAACTCGATAAGCAAGTGAAGGAGTTGCTTGAGAAAGGGTTCATAAGACGAAGTATATCGGAGTGGGGTACTCCAGTAGTATTTGCCACGAAGGCGGATGGGTACCTTAGACTGTGTGTGGACTGTAGAGAACTTAATAAACTTACTAAGAAGAACATACACCCACTGCCGAGGATTGACGATCTCTTCGATCAGTTAGTTGGCGCCTCAGTGTTTTTGCAGTTGGACTTAGCCACTGGGTTCCATCAGTTGAGAGTGGCTGAGGATAGCATAGATAAGACTGCCTTTAGGACTCCGGACAGTTTCTATGAATGGCTAGTGATGCCCTTCGGTTTGACAAACGCCCCAGCATATTTTGTTGATTTGATGAGTAGGGTGTTTAGGGAGTACCTTAACAAATTCGTGGTAGTCTTTGTAGATGACATCTTGATCTTTTCTAAGGATGAAGAAGAGCATGCCCTACATCTTAGGGAAGTGTTGGAGACCCTACGAGCGCATAGCCTTAAGGCTAAATTTTCTAAGTGTCACTTCTGGAGGAAGGAAGTACGGTTCTTGGGGCACGTGGTTTCCAAAGAAGGGATAGCCGTGGATCCCGCGAAGGTGGTGGCCATCCAAGATTGGAAGGTCCCTAAAAATGCTACCGAAGTGAGAAATTTCTTGGGGTTGGCTGGCTACTATAGGAAGTTTATCAAAGACTTCGCAAAGATATCAGCTCCATTGACACGCTTGACGAAGAAGAACCTAGTTTTCACATGGGACGTAGATTGTGATGATGCGTTCCAACATTTGAAGAGAGCTTTGACTTCAGCCCCAGTCTTAGTATTGCCAGATGGGAGTAAGCCGTTTACCGTTTATACTGATGCTTGTGGGACAGGACTAGGCGCAGTCTTAATGCAAGAGGGTAGGGTAATAGCCTATGGTGGAAGGCAGTTGAGAGCGCATGAGAAAAATTATCTTACACATGACCTAGAATTGGCCGCTATTGTTTTCGTGCTTAAGTCTTGGCGTCATTATCTTCTTGGCGAGAAATTCGAATTATTCACTGACCACAAGTCTTTAAAATACCTATTCTCTCAAAAGGACTTGAACTTAAGGCAGCAAAGGTGGATGGAGTTCTTAGCGTCCTACGACTTCGAAATAGCCTATACCCCTGGCAAGGGTAACGTGGTAGCAGACGCCTTAAGTAGAAAAAGATTATCCTTAAGTCCTTTGTTTGTTGAGCGGCGAAGTTTAGAATTCATTTCGATGTTTGACTTTAGACCTTCCGTTGACTTCGTACCCGGTTTGCTAGCATCCTTGGAGGTCAGACCTACGCTTTTGGGACGGATTGGCGAGGCACAGCGAGACGACCCGCTGTTGGTTGAGTTAGTAGAAAAACTCAAAGGAGGGGAGTCATCAAGCCATCTCCGTAGGTATACCCTAGACGATAAGGGTTGGTTACGTAGGGACGGTAGACTTTGTGTACCAAAAGACGATGACCTAAGGAAGACTATTCTTGACGAAGCACATCATTCGAAGATGACCATTCATCCCGGCGGGGACAAGATGTACAATGACATGAAGAGAGTTTACTTTTGGGCCGGCATGAAGAAAGACGTGGCCGAGTATGTCGCTAGATGCTTGGTATGCCAACAAGTAAAAGCGAAGCAAAAGAAACTCGGTGGGTTGCTTCACCCATTGGAGGTTCCACTATGGAAATGGGAAAGCATCTCGATGGATTTTGTGGATGGATTACCGCGATCGAGGAAGGGTAATACGGGAATTTGGGTTATAGTAGATCGACTTACTAAGAGCGTCCATTTTATTCCCGTGAAGAGTAAGAGGACTGCTCCATGGTTAGCTTCTGTATACGTTCGAGAGATAGTTCGGTTGCACGGTGTTCCTTCTAGCATAGTGATCGACCGCGATCCTATTTTCACTATCGAATTTTGGAGAAGCTTACAAGAGGCGGTAGGGACTCAGTTATGTTTGGGCACCGCATATCATCCTCAAACGGACGGCCAGACCGAGAGGGTGAATTGCATTCTAGAGGATCTGTTGAGGCTATGTATCCTAGACTTTGGGGGTACGTGGGAAGAGCATCTTCCATTGGTGGAGTTCACATATAATAACAGCTTTCAGTCCAGCATTGGTATGGCACCATTCGAAGCTCTTTATGGATGACCTTGTCGTTCACCTACATGTTGGTGGGAATCTACGGATAAGATCTTACTTGGGCCCGATATGATTAGGGATACTTCAGAGAAGATCGACTTGATTCGAAGGAGGATGAAAGCAGCACAAGATAGGCAGAAATCTTATGCGGATAAGAGGAGGACAGATCTCGAGTTTGAAGTTGGGGACATGGTGTTTGTCAAAGTGTCTCCATTACGGAACGTTTTTCGCTTTGGGTCCGTTGGGAAATTAGCACCAAGGTTTGTAGGGCCGTTTCCTATTAAGGAGAAAATTGGACAGATGGCGTATAGAGTGGAGTTGCCCGAGAGACTTAGTGGTGTACACGACGTATTCCATGTGTCACATTTGAGGAAGTGCTTGCACGAGACCGCGAAAGTGGTAGAGCCGTGCTTTCTTAGAGAGGTGGAGATAGAGCGTGATGCGACAATTCGACGAGCTCCTACGCGCATTCTTGGGTCGAAGATCAAGAGGTTGAGGAATCGAGAGGTCAGACTAGTCAAAGTGCAATGGTGAGATGATGAGAGCAACGCTACTTGGGAGACGGAAGAGAAGATGCGTTCACGATACCCTTTTCTTTTTGAGGGTATGTCCTTTAATTTCTCCTTTATCGCTTAGCTTGTACTTATCTTATCTTTAGTATATCCTCTCGCTAGTATCTTTGACCTTAAGTTAGGATAATCCTATGGTTGAAACATGTGTTTGAGACATGTTACGTATGGTGGATGCAAAGTGGATGCAAGTGTTTGCTAGTGGTTGCTCGTGGATGCATATACACACACTATTAGGCACCAGATCGACTCAGTCACTTCATATTGCATATTGCATATATATGGATGTATTTAGTAAAATGGATGTATAATGGTAGTATTATCATATAGTTGCTGCATTCGGGTGGATGGTTGTGCACGCATATAGAATTAATATGTATCGTTAGGAATCTTTTGCATACATATTGGACGCAGGGCACTATCATGAATTGCACTAAGGAGGTCGACTGAATCAGTAGACCGCCTAATTTTGCATTAGATATGGACATATACACACACTGTGCATATAAACATTAAAGCATTAGAAGTCTTTTAAGGACAATGGATGCTGGTGTTTGATGGTTGAGTAGATGGATGATTAGATGGTAGGATATACATTCTTCTTGACTTGGAGATTTCGGGGACGAAATCCTTTAAGGAGGGGAGAATGTAACACCCCGTAATTTTATAACATTAAAATTCACAAATTAAAGTACACTTAATTTTTACAAAAGAATTAAGTGAAATGGGTTGCGCAGAGAAATATATATATATATATATATATATATATATTAATTAAAAAATAAATAAATATGCGAAAAAGTTCAAAACAGCGAATAGGGAGGGGAAATAACCGAACCGGCCCATTTTTGAGGTCGACCCGAGCTCCGCTGGGTCGACTAGGGGTTAATCCAGGGTGTTTGGTTGTCAACCTGTGGGCCGATTCGCTCAAATGCAGATTTTGCATTTGATTGGTTCTCATGGTTCAGGGTTAATCTAATGGTCCTAAATAACTTCTTACACCTATAAATACATCCTAATGCTAACCCTAAACCTAATTAAAATAGAATAGTTACCGTCGCCATGGAAATCAATGGAGCCGCCGCTAACTAAGAAAGAAGAAAAGCAAATTCAATTCTAATTCTCTCAACCCTAAAGCAAAGCAAAACTCTCTCTTTTCTTCTCTAAATTGTGAGTATGATGATCTTAACAAGATTATTATCATTTTAATTAGGTTGAGTTATGAATGGATTATGAGTATATGATGTGAATTATCATATATGTTGTTGCAAACCCCTTTTGCTATCATGTATATTGTAAATCCAATGTTATGTGATGATGATATCTTATATGTTGTAAATCATGCTATGATGATATGTATGTTGAAAGTTTCTATGCTAAGTTGTGATGAATCATACATGTTAAAAAGGCCATGATGTTACCATCTATGCTAGTTAGTTCATTTTAATTAAATCATCATGTTTGGGTTATGTTGATCTATATGACAAGTCACATATGCAAGTTAGATTGATTAGAAAAGTTATGAACATATACCAAGACATCTATTATGACATATAGAATTATGCTATGACATATGTGATATCCTATGCTAGTTCACACCATCATTATGTTACCTAAAAACCCCATATGCAAGTTTATGTATAGATTTGGGCTATGATCATATCATATAAATTGAGACATTTAACAAGTTGAAACCTTTTGATCCTTAACATGTGTAGTTTATGCAAGTTTCACCCCTATTATGATTAGATTAATTTTAATTGTATATATGTTGTGGTAATTTATCTTTGTGCTAGGTGTTAGACTATACAAGTCTAGCCTATATTATGCATTGAATAAGCGAACGTATAAACGTGGGGTAGGGGTAATATTAAGGATTTAATAGTAAAAAGTTAGGGTGCAATTGATATGATTTTGCATGCCATAAGTGGATGGCCATAATTGAGTCAATTATGGACATCATTAAAAGTTGACTTAATTAATAATTTGAATAGGGAATTATTAAAGCTGGGGTAAAAGATTTTAAGTGTTAATCAATGCTTAGGACACGAGGTTGGACTCGTTTGTGACGTAAACCTGCCCGGACCCGCCCGGAAAATCCAGTGGTCACAAATGTCAGCCCAATGTGAGAGGTACTAGGCCTAAACTAAAGCATAACGGTTGTAAAGACACGAGGTTAGACTCTTTTATAGTGTAAGACTGCTCGGACCCGCCCGGCAAATCCAGCTGCCATAAATGCCAGTCTAATGTGAGAGGTCTTTATGAGGTTATGGCCTGAATGAATTAGGAAATACTTAACCAGATAAACATGTAAGGTGGGACATGGGGGTTAAGTAGGTGCCTTGGGTAGCATGAGGAATCTAGGGGGTGCCCTTAGTGGCATGTGAAATATGATTAGTAAGACTTAACCAAACACACATGTAAATGAACATGACTAAGAAGGTTAAGTGGGATGTACTAGTGAGAAGCTTAGGTGGGTAGCTTGTGGGGGCCCATTTCGACCAGTATCCCAAACGTATCTTTGTGGGCTCGACCCAAGTCGAGGACGAGACACGCATGTTGGATTCGACTGTAAGAGGCCAAAACGGGGAGCGGTGGCAACGCAAGTCCAATGGGTTTCGTATGCGTGTGTGGACCCGGGCTGATAGGTAAGACGTTGTTGCATCGTGTAGGTATAAGCCGTGCATTCTCAAGTTGTATCGGGTTGCCACGTTAGGGGGGTGATACACCCCACTGTGGGGCCAGCACGGGTATCTACGAGTAGGGAGCCGATCGAAAGTGGGTAGTGGGGTACACCTAGTGGAGATAGGGGCAGACCACACCTATGTAGTCAGCTAGGGGTATGTAAGGCTATTTATAAAGTTTCTGTGTGAAGCAAGTGGGATCAAACAATAGGGTGACTGGTCTGGTGCAGTGTAGTAATGTGCGGTGCAGTGTAGTAATCATTCGTTAGTAATTAGGTGTGCCTTTACCGTTATCTTAAACACTATTTTTATCTTCCTAAGAGTTCATAGACATTTACTTATCTTCCAGCTTATGCCTTAGTCTAGTTATTTTGATAATAGTATTGTTAGAATTATCATACTCGCCGGACTTTATGTCTGACCCCCTCTATTTCTATCCTTTTCCCCCTCCAGGTCCTCAGGTTGGGCCCAGCTCTAGTGGAGTTTGATTGAATTGCTTCATCTCTCTTTGGAAAGCTTGGACCGTTGAAGTAAAGTCCAGCTTGTTATCTTTTTAATGTCTATTTATGTAATGGGATTATGTATTTTGTTTTTATGAAGATGGATATTGTACTTGGTTATGATCTATGGTTTTATGATGTAACAAACATGTTTAATTTATGCTGCAATAAAATGAAGTTTTAGATTTCCAAGTACTATTTACTATCTGTCTTGTTGTAATTTTTCTGTTCTATATTCACTTATAACCTCCATGGAAGTTAATGCATTCCCTTCGTGAGTGACATTAATGGACGTGGGGTGTTACAGCTTAGGTTTAATTTAAATGCATTTGAACGAGGAAACTTTTATAGGGATTGTTCTTGGATCAAAAAATTGGATTGTTCTTCGATAAAAATATGGGTTGTTCTCATTTTCAATATAATTAATAGAATGTTCTACACAAACATTCTGCACATAGAAAAATAATAATACATGGATCAAACTGAGATTCGATTTTGATCAATAGGGTTTATTCAGGGATGACGAGGTCGGGGGTACTTTAGTCCATAAATTATTTTATGTTTAAAATTTCAAAACCCCCCTTAACAAATAAAAAATAAGATGGAATCCTCTTAAAATTATTCCCCCTTAACTAAAAATGGAGCCCTTTTAACAATCCCCTTTAATTATTTACTGTAGTACCATGTGTTATCACGTTAATAATCATTGCAATCAGTTCATAACGGAAAGTCTTGTTATAACTTTATCAAACTAACAACCATTACTAACTAGAAGGAAAGAAGTGTTACAAAATGGTCTGTTTGGTGTAGTGAAATATATAATTAGATTGGTCACTAAACAAAATTTGAGATATCATTGCAAAGGCTATTTAGCATAAACCGTGATACCTTATATATTAGACATTTGGAGTTTTAATTACATAAACTTTTGAATTTATTCATAAATTAACATTATTATTTCTTAATGAACAATAACAACCTAATATGTTCATACTAGAAATAGAAAACTAAAATATGTCTAAATGACAACATTGAAAAAATTAAACAAATTCAAATAATTTAACTAAAATATCAATAATTACTAAAATAATAATATAATATATATATAATCTTTTTACTCTTGTTGTTTGAATTATACCACCTTCCAATATTCTTTATAATATCAAAAGAACATTCAACTGTAATAGGGCTGAATAAGACCGTCTTAATTGCAAAAGCTAGATCTATGAAGGCAAGAGCAGACAACGTGTAGCGACCCGAACTTCCCCGTAAAGGAAAGCGCGGATTTCTTTGAGGACAAGACGAATTAGAACATTAACGGAAGAACATTTCATTGCTTATTACAACAATTTCCATCAGATACAAGAATATACAGAGTATGAATAAATATTACACACCAGAAAAATATCAGAGATTTAAATTACATTACATAGCAGCGGAAAATAATACAAAACACAACTGAAAGAGATAAACGAATACAGAGCTTTCCGAATATCGTTCCAGTTGTAAACCAGGATCCTGTGAATATAAATGTGCAAAAACCCAACTACTAGCTGCCGTGTGGAAAATAGGGGCACCCAGAGTTTAGATTAAAACAATAAATTCCAGGTCAGTCATATGACTGGTGTGAGAACTAAAATAGTTATTAATCTTTATTTTTAAAGTTACGTAAATCAAGGGACCACACTGTATAACACAGAACGGGTTTCCTCTCAAGAATACCAGTGTATAAAACAAACAGCACAATGCTAAATAAAGAACAAGGAAGTTATTATAAGACTCAGGTCCCATCACACAATGCAACGCAAGCCGGAGGATAGAGTTTTACCTTATAATAGCCAGATATGCTTGGTTCGTTTAAAACAAATCATTTTGATACTATTATAGTGTAAAGTGTATGAAAACAACTTCAAATATAAATGTATCAATCATAGACGGCATAGTGCCCCATCCTACTATGTCGCCAGACTAGGCTCTACAAATAAAACCGAAATGTCACGCATTGGAAATTGGATTTCCGTCATGAGTCGAGGCCAGGGATGGCTCCTCACCGCTTCGAGACACTCTAGCAAATGCCTTAGGATCTCCCGCAGAAGACCCCTGGATCTTCAAGGCCGGTCCTCCCTTACGTTTGAGGATTAGTTATTCCTGAACACACGTTTCCCGGTCCTATAGGACCTATATCCATCGGCTCTGAAGAGACCGATATATCCGAGGTGCCTTGCAATCCGACAACCACATAGGTAAAAATAACAACAATGTTAGGGCTAGTAAAACGCTGACACCACCCATAGCTAGAAGCAAACGCCGTGCACTCCCTGCATTCAAGATCTTGTTTTGGACTCATACCGAGGTGTGAGGCTCGCGAATTAATGCCATACACAAAGCTAAGCTGTATTAAATCCGTGCTTTGATCATCAACCACAAGACTCTACTTTTCAACAAAAGCCTTGATCACTGCATCTCAGCATGCCACACAGGCAATTCATGCCATGTGACTGATATATGTCGATATATAACCTCTGAGCTCGTACGTCTCAGAGAAGGGCATTAAGCAAGAGAATAAATTCTCTGCCGCCAAACAGATATATATTTAATAGAGATCAATCAACACAGAATAAAATTCAATGTCAGACACACATCCATTTACAAGTTCGTTCTGGGTCTGAACGAAACTGAAGGCACCTTATTCCTAATCCTGTATGTCCATTACAGGAGAGAGGCCCTCGCATATCCGTCGATCTCCAAGTACGTCTGGACGATCACCACTTATTACCTCGCCTTGGGTGTACAACCCAATCAAGATATCAGTAATTATCCAAATGATGTGAAGACCTCCGATCTTCAACCACCGTCTTCATCGTCGACTTATCGTCGAATCAGTTATTCAGAATGGGTATAAACCCGGCCTTTCCGAATAACTCGCGTATATAATAAACAAGTGCTATAAAAACACAGCATATGCCTCATTCCAATTCTAAATATTCTTTTATTTAAATATTCACATCTTTAGTGATTTGTTCCCATCAATTTTATCAAAGATAAACTCTTTAAAATTTATTCTTTAATCTTCCTTTGGATGTCAATCAAACCAAATTATGGTTTTCCAAACTAGTCGGGATTAGCGAACCACACCGAAGTAATCATTTATTTTATTTCCCAATCCTAACCTATTCATCCCATGGAGCAAAACTGGTATTACCCCATAACTAACACCACGACGTTATCAGTAAATTTAATTACCATTTCACATTCAAATCTAATTAAAGATTTAACTATCGCTAGGAGCAAAACTGGTGATACTCCACTCTCGATCATTTCCCAAATTTGATAATTTAAATTATCAATTCACATTTAAATCTGATCAAAGATCCACTAAAACTCCACTTAGTTTTAATCTTCCCAAAAATCAATATTAATGATTATTTAACTTTGGAAACACAAACATGCCGCATCGACAATCTACACCGTACTATTGATTTCTGCCGATATATAACCTATGAGCTCGTACATCTCAGAGAAGGATGTTAAGTAAGAGAATAAATTCTCTGCCACCAAACAGATATGTATTTAGCAGAGATCAACCATACAGTTCGAAATACAACGACAGACATGTAATCCTGTCTTTTATTGGGTTAAAGAATTAATGTCATTTAAAACACAGTTCACGATAAACCCAAATCACATTTCATTATTTATGGAATGTTCACGGAAAAACAAATCAATAGATAATTGATATCAATTTCCGTATCCGACTAATAATATAAATGGAATAACGGCAAAGCCTTTTAAATTCCATATGTATTAACAGTCTTCATCCATAGAAGTTCACTTCGATTATTATCAAATCGAATTCCATTCAATTTCAATTTAATATATTTAATTGGAAAATGTTACTTTGGAAAATTCCCGTTAGATCTTAATAAAAATATTTATAAATTCCAAATCACATTTCACTGTAAATCGGGTTAAAGAACGAATGTCGTTAAAAACACAGTTCACAATAAACTCAATTCACATTCCATTATTAATCGGGTTAAAGAACAAGTGTTATTTAAAACGCAATTCACGATAGACCCAAAAACAAATTTCAGTTCAATTCCAATTAAATATTAATTAATGGGAATACTTCATTAAATCTAAATAAAAAGATTTAATCTTTTCTCAACCGGGTTTAAGAACAATGTTAATGAAGACACCATTCACGACAAACCCAAATCCCATTTGATATTAAATTCAAGGCTCTGAATAGAAAATATATCGGCTTATATTCAATATCAAATTCTGAAATCAACAAATATCGTATTGGAATAACGATATATATATCTTCCAAATTCCTCCACAATATCCGTATAATCACGGAATCTAATATCGAAATATTCCGAAGATAATTTCGATTCAAATCCATTCCAATTCATATATTGGAAATTCCGGTTATTTTTAAAACCATTTCAAATCCAATTTATTTATTTAAAAATATTGGATTTATTATACTAGTTCATTTCGATAAAAATATATTTTTCTCTTTTCAAACATGGAATTTTTCATCCCAATTCTTTTCAAATCATTTATAATGATTTTACACTAATTATTGATATTTTTAATAATTTTATCAAGGCCCGTACAGTCGATTTCCATAAACGGCCATCGAACTGCACTTACAACGATCTTTTCCAAATTTGATTTGGATATAATTCCAAATCCAGCCGTTAGATTTCCAATCTCTAATATTTTTTGGAAAGCTCTTTTCGATATGAACCTAATGGTTTCAGTTTTAGGAGAATCCGACGGTCGGGTCTCCGGTAATGTCAGTTCGAAGTCAATAGTCGAAATTCGCGAACTACCGCTGCACGGCGCGTTCTGTTCAGGCCATTATATATATAATATATATTATATATATTTTGTCGATTACCATTTAAAACATATTTTATAAATCGTTTTAAATTCGTTTTCAAAATGATTTCAACTTCATATTCAATTTCAAATCAAAATTGAATATTCCATATCATCGATATATAAATGATAGTACTTTCAAAACATTATATTTCGAAATCATTTCCTTTTCGATATTCATTATAAAAATGAATAAAATCGATATAAATATCGTTCACATCAAAATGACGTTAATCTAATCAACACGGCTTTATATATTTAAATATTTTCGTGTCCATCCCAAATCGGACATCAAAATCAAATTTTGATCTTTTACTGAATATTGTTTTAAAATATTCGTTATTTTAAAATATTAGTTATTTTAAAATATTCATTCTTTCTGAACTGGAATCAGACACATGTAATTACCATAAAATTTGATTTATATGGATTTCATACAATACATTTACACAACAACAATGATACACAATCAACCATCATCCAGAGTGCATTCTACACCGCATAAGCATTAAATATAAATATTTAGCGCTTACAACAACCTATCAATCGATCGATCGACATACAGCTAATTATTGAGACAAGTGTATGTCATATATCATCCCAATACCCATGTGGGGTTTCAATCTATCAAACACAGATTTATTTGTGTAGTTGGGCGATGTGTAAAATTTATCATTCCAATCAATATCAGTCAAATGTGTATATAAACAAATCGTTCGATTTGTTTATGAATATTTATTTTATTCACATACACGTTAAAAATTATATTTTCAACTATAAAATATTTATTCCATTCCACATCACACAATCAATTTTCACAACACAATCAAACAAACAAGTCGTCCATGGTCTGTGGACGACGGGTGTCGGGTGCTGCTAAGCACCGTCTGCATCCTAGTATATATTTTAACTAGAAAATTTAATTAAAGTGAGGAGTTCTCACCTTTGGGTTCCACTCTACCACTCTTTAGCGGACAATGGTTTGGATTTACCCGAAATTCCAACTCCATCCGTCCACGCTGTTCATAAATAAAAATCACAATTTTATTTCACCGCTACATGGATAAAAATCACATTTTTATTATAATGATTATATATTTAAAAATCTCACCTTTTTATTTAACCCCTACATGTATAAAGAACATATTTTTATAAAGTTATATTATATATATAAATCATATCTTCATAACGCTACATGTATAAAAATTATATTTCTATAATATCGCTACATAAATAAAAATCATATTTTTAACATGCTACTTATATAAAAATAATCTTCTCTATTATATAAAAATCATATTTTTATTTCTATTCATATATATATATATATAAAATAATATTCTTATATTCTTTGTTATATAAAAATCCTATTCTTTTCTAAACATAAAAATCAAATCTTCGTACACTTAAAAATCTCATCTTTTTTTGATTTAAAAATCTCGTCTTTCCTATTATAAAAATCTCGTCTTTACCTAATAAAAAATATAATCTTTCTTCGATTAAAAATATAATCTTTCTATAAATAAAAATATAATCTTTCTATAAATAAAAATATAATCTTTCTATAAATAAAAATATAATCTTTACAAATTATTATTCTATATAAAAATAAAACTGATTTTTATTTTTACTAATCACAATTAATAAACCGAAATAAATAAATTAATAAAACAAAATAAAACAATAATAATAAAAAAGAAAGAGGTGCTTACAGCCGGAGTTTTAGGGGTGGGGGATCGGAGTTGCTCGTTGGAGGTGGTTGTCGATGGCTGAGGAGGTGGCAGTCTCGTCAGGTGGCGGCGCAGGGACTGAGCGCGGCGGAAATGGGTGGTTTGGGGGTTGGGGCTTGGATTTAGACGAAGAGAGAGAGAAGACGAGGGGGGTGGCGGTCAGAAGAGGCGGCGCTAGGCTGGGTGGAGGCGGCGTCAGGCAACGGGAGGGGGAGCGACTCCATCGGTCGAGCATTGGTTTTTTTTATATAAATAAATTTCGATCTGTTTGGGGGGAGAGAGAAAGTAGAGGGAGGGGGGGTTAGGTTGACTTAGTTACATATATATAATTATTTAATTATATTCCATAAAGTTACTTTTTCCATTTAACCCCAAATCGAGCCCAACGACTGTCGCCCCTAGCTAATTACCCCCATTTTGAACACAATGGGATATGTCCTGTTAGCCAATTCACTTGTTACGATCAGTTTCCGTTCAAATTAAAATATAAATCATTACATTGAATTTTAAACGTACATTTCAATTTACTGGGATCACATACAGACTCTAAAAATTTTAGAAAAATTATTTCTAGCTTCGTATTGACGATGCGGTCCTAACAAAACTAATTTCGTTAAAATTTGAAGACCGTTTGAAAAATGGTCATTTTCTGGTCGATCCAAATTGACTTAAACCGTTAAAACACGTTTTCCTGCGCCACGCTCACATATTGACCCCAAAAATTACGAATTTTGGAATCTAGCAATAACTTGACATCCCGGATCCAACAAAAGTGGTTTCATCAAAAAAGGAGGTCGTTTGTAAAATGGCTATTTTTAAGGGCTATAATTCCATAGCAACTATTCTGAATTTTCAACTGAACATAACTTTTTATTCCCGCTATGAAATTTGGATTTTTAAGATTCATTGGAAAGATATTTTCAAATAGATTCTAATATTTTTGGTTTCACCAAAATCCGGTTTATTTTGAATCCTGTACGTTCATTTGAAATTTGATATCGAATTTTCAAACTACCACGCCATTTCCAATTCCTTTTATAATTAAAATAATTTTTTATATTCTAACTTCGATTCAGATAAATATATACGTTCTAATTCTATTCAAAATAAATTTTTTGTCGTTATTATTTAAAATAATTCATTTTAAATATTCAAAATTCATTAAAATTGCCAAAATAAAAAATTTAAATTGGTTCTGATTCTCCGGGTTGTTACAATCTCCCCCACTTAAAATTTTTTCGTCCTCGAAAAGGAACGGAGCTGAAAGTTGTTTTGTTATCTTACTGTTCCTTATAGATAGTCACATAGAAGATGAGAATGCTTTTAAAATAGGGAGACACATAAGCTAAATTAGTTGAAAAATGAAAAAAAAAGATTGACCTTATATGCTCATAGCCAAATATCATCCATAGTAAATTCAATTAATTGGTTGGCCTCTTATCAAGATACTTAGTACACTTTGGTATAAAGTCTTTGGGCAGTAATATCAACTCGTAGGTGGTATCCTTATTGTAATAATCAAACACTAACAATAAATTCAAGTAAAATAATAATCTTCCTTTGGGCCGATCAATTACTCACTCATAAAACCTTATAAATGTCACGTATTTATCATCACCCATGTGTAAGTTATTCAGCCAAACATTCGCCGTCCTTTTGGTCGACTAATACTTGATGAATAACTACACGCAAATATCAATCAATTTCATGAACCACCAAACAAGAGAGGTCATTTTGATGATATGTTATTCTAGTTAGTTCACTATAAATATAAGATATTTACATCTGTAAAGAGACACCAAAATTATATTTGAACTTATTTATTACTATTTTTTCATTGTACTTCAAGTGCCATAAAACACTCAAAAAATGCTTTAAGCCCATGTAACAGTTAAAAAATTCCAAAACAAAAAACAAAACTCTTTCTGTGGCATAAAATATTTTAATCATAGCTACTTTATTATTTTCTTTAGGTATGTGGTTATTCATGGCATTCTCTTAATAAATATGATACAATGCATCATAAATAAATATTAGAAAAACTACCACATAAAATTACATATAACAAATGTGATCTCGTGCCATGCACAACGGGTTTCGCGATGTGGTTTTAACAGTTCATTTTTTGTATTTTAAGCTATATGATACTAGAAATAGGTGTTCATGGATTGTAATTCTTTTGATTAACTTATTCTTGAACACAACCAACAAAGATTTTTTTAATAAATTTGTTTGAATAATTTTAAATCATATGAATAGAAAATAATGTTTTGATGCGAATAGTTTTATACAATGACTAATAACATCAAAAATTAGTTTTTTTATAATTGTATAAATATTACATTACCTAAGCATACATTCTTGTTAATTTTCAAATATAAGCAATATAAGTCAATATAATTTTATCTTATGTTTAATACATGAATATAAACACATATATAATCTAGTTTTAAAAATAGTGTTCTAAGCCTACAAAAATGAATATATTCAAATTGAAACAATGTTATAATTATGTTCAAACAAATTGCGTCCATCCTTCGCATTATTACATTTTTTTTAATTATGCATATTTTGAGAAAAATTATATATATATATATATATATATTCTATGCAATTAAAGCTTTGCAGATCCCATGTATGGTGCATGATGCACTTGGAACACTATGCTTTTTTGAATTTAGCTGCACTGAATAGTAGATCAACTTTAAGCCCCACTATTTTCCATGATAAACAGCAAATTCTATCGTATACATAAATTTATAAAACCATTTAACTTTTAGTAAGAAAATTAAAGAGAACTGTATCCACAGTCATAAAAACTTTAAATTAAGCCTAAAATTTGACATTTGAACTAAAAAGTATAACAAAAGCTACAAATTTTGCATCACATTAACTAAAAAAGAAGTAATAATGTAGTTTAACCTTTTCATCAAGATCAATCGAACCAGTAGTATAAGATTTTTTCGGAGGACTTCAGATTATTTTTCCATAGAAACTTTAATATTAAAAGCATGAGGTTGGTAAATAATCACTACATAATATTAGTAGAGTCCTACATAATTCAAGATGAATACAAAGTTAAATACTATTGATAAAGTAAATCAAAAAAATCTAATTAAGTTGAAAATTTTGAAGTGGTAAACTAAAAATTGTTTAGAAATAAATTTTTAATTTTATTTAGGGTCTGGAATAAAACTACTTATGAATCATACCATACACATGAAATTAAAAAATATATATGAGAAAATGAGGTAGAAGCGAAAGAATTAGTAGATGATAAACGTTTTCATATATGTAAATAATAATGAAGTAATGAATGTATGATTGTGGTATATGGAAATAAGAAGGTTTTTTAATCCTCAAGGACAAAAGGAACAAAAAATTGTTCCATAAGAACCAGGGGATTGATATTCACACTCCAATCATTGTTAAGGGGGGAGGGGGTCATTTTTTTATAAAGTTATTAATTGCTAAGGGGAGTACCAACGAAGAGAGCAACCCCTTAACAAGTAAAATTAATTTTACTCTAATACCCTTTTAAGCTTAATTTCTTTGTTCTGTTCACTGAAACCGAAAGAAAATATATAGTACGACAATACTCTACCGAACAAAAATAAGAACTACGGTCGTCCGTCTTCGAAACTAACATTTCATCCTCCTTTACATAATTCGGCAAACCGACACCGAACAAAATAAAAAAATATGATCAATCATGTCGAAAACATAAATTTAACTTGGCAACGATACTCCGTTCATGTCAATTAAACCATTTTTCACAAGCTCGACAATAGCGGATTGAAAAAATACACCCAAAACACACAAGACATTTTTGAATACATCTGTGTAAATCCTATTTCGATCAAATGATTAACCCTAAAATTGATTTAGTGGACCTCTGCAACATCTTCTCCACTAATTTAGGATCTGGTTGTGAGTAGTGTTTCACGTTCTTCGTTCTGGCCATTAATTCTCTCATGTTTTTGATGAAGAAATGCAATCGCGTGCGAAGTTGAGTTTGCTCGAAGTGTTAGCACCGAATTTGGTTTTTGAATTGATTTAGGGTTTTGCGTATTTGTTTATTGGGACGGGGTAATATTGGAAGATAGAAGAGTGTAAAATAATAAGCCTGTACGCCCCTTAACACTTTTATAAACAATGGAGTGGTTTTAAGAAATTACCCCCATTAACAATAGTTGGAATGTCAAATAAAATACCCAATAAGACTACAAAAGATCTAAACTTCTATATAATTATATAACATAAAAGATATGTGTAACATTTAGACATTTATGATGATATAATTATGTACTATAGGCATTAATAACATCTTTAATATTTAGTAAATAGGTTTATGTATAACATAGTACAAAACATTTATATCAAAAAATATTTGTAAAATACTCATCTAGAATCAAACGTTTAACCAATTTTCAAAGTTTCATACTCCATTTTATATTTAAGTTTATTATTCCTATATTCTTTTACATTATATATAATGTTCTTACTACATTTATTTTGTTATATGTATAAATATTGATTATATTAGGAACGAATGAATATTATAGATTTGAAATTATTCTGTTAATGAACCACTTATTTGGTACAAAATAAATGATCTTAACAAAATGTAAAATCATATCAAATTTTTTTTAAGCGAAAGTCAATAATTATATAAAACTTAAGACCAAGGCTACATCTATTTCCACCCCACTTATTGCCTTTCTCACCCCATTATTTAAACAAAATGGATCACACCCCTCTTTTTACTTTTTCCACCCCAATGTATATCTGAATTGCCCTTTTATTTTACCATTTCAATGATGATAGTATTTTAATATTAATAATAGAATTAAAATTTAAAATAAAAAGTCAATAAAGTAGTAATTCATAATTAATTTTTTCATCAATCATGCAATATAAAAAAGTTACATTTCAATTTAATTCAAAAAACAATTAAACTATAAATATATTTTTTAAAAGGGAAAATTTAAAATAAAACATTATTCTTTTCTAAAAAAAATAATATTGTCTTCTTCAAATCATTTGTCGTTTTATTCTCACAATATTTTACTATGGATAAAGTGCATAGTAGAATGAGAAAATGAATATGCTAAGTACAATAATATGTAAGGGTAAATTTGTTACTTTTTTTTAAACTTTATAGTGGGGTGGGTAAGGCAAAAGCTGGGGTGCTTATAGAACTAGCCTAAGATTAAATCAACATTTTCATTTTTACCTTTAATATGTATTACAAATCAATGGAAGATTCTACGTTATCAACTGTTTATGAAATCAGTGAAAAACGAAGAGAATATGTCCATAATATTACAAATAGAAAATATAACTTGGATTATGGTAAGAAATTAGAACAAAAACTACAAATGAACATCAAATTAAATAAAAAGATTCCAATTCAACTCGGTTTTTTCGTCCGTGACTCATGAAACTTTCACATAATTATGTCGATTTCGACAGTTCACTTCCCACTGCACATTTCTTCTGCAAACCGATTAGACATCCAGTTCGTCACGTTTTCTCTTCCTTCTTTCTGATCTCTTTCTACCACTTCTTTCATTGCCTATTTTTCCTTTTCTTACATTCAGACCTAAAAATTGGGCAACGGGATTACCAGGTTGCCTAATAATTTTGTTACCTTGGTGTTCAAATTAGGATTTTCTTAGATTACCTTGGTGTTCCAATTTCAGATTAAATACTTTTGATTTTGCGAATTTCGTGTATAATAACTTTGTTGATCTCCTGCACCCACACGCTATCGAGAGCATCCTTAACAAATCTTCCATGGACGTGTTTTATGTTAGAAACCAATCAACAGAAACGGCCGACAACCTTTTTATGAACATTAACGATTATAAGCGTTAGCAATATTGATTCAATGATATTGCAATTTGCAACAACAATTATCGATCACAGTTTTGCTGTAACGTCCCGACTTTTTAGCTGTTTTATTTCGAACATTTAAATTTATTTTAAATCTTGAACTGGAAAGATAAATTAATTTTAATACAGAATTTATCGATTTAAAAACCGATATATGATTTAATTTAATAGATATCAAATTATCGTATATGAAAACGATTAATAATTAAATTGAATTTAATTTAAAATCGTCGATTTAAATTGATATCATTTCCAGACAATCGAATGAGGCTTCGGAACCTGTCCTGGTATGTTCGAAATAGTGGTTAAACCCAAGAATGTCGGTTGTTGTTTCTCAATTGGTGTTCGTTACTACGAAATATATTATTATAAAATTAAGCGGATAAAAACAAATTCTGATCAAAATAAAATATAAATATAAAAAAATGAGGACATCTTGTCCATCCCCAACCCATACACCTACACTAGCTACAGCCATTCTTCTTTCAAATCGAGTAAGAAATATTTCCCTAACTTCACGTCTAAGAAAAGCAAGAATTAATGGCTGTGGTACGATTGTCTCCCTTCACACTTGTATAAATCAAGCTCGTGTTCCTTTCAATCCCAAAAACCCATGAAAACATTTCGAGCCCCATTCCCTTCAGTTTTTATTCTTTAGTAAAATGAAATCTCTTCCATTCGATAAATTAAAAAAAAAAAAAGAAAGAGAAATCAAAATCGCACATCACGATTTGAAATCGCCGGGATTTCGTGAAGCTCGATGGAGGCGCTCGCGACTTGCAGGGAGGAAGGAGGGACCGTCGATGGGATGTTCAGAGATTACTGTTGTTATGGGGTGTGCGATTCTAGGGCAAGTCGATGGTACGAACTGGAGTGCGATCAAACTAATGTCGATTTATGTGGATTTGGCGTGGTCCGATGGAGATTGATGGCGAAGGTTTTTCTGGAGTCGCGAGTAGTGGCATAGCCTGTCAGAATGATGGGTTTAGTGGAAGTCGACATTGTTATTAAATACGAGTGGGATGAACGAAGGCGATGTTGATATACTGGGACATTTAGAGAAGTTCGAACTGGAGACCAAAGTGGAATACGATTTCGTTGATGTTGAATGGTGTGGCTTGAGGGTGCATAGTAGTGTGTTTGGAAGGATGTTGGTTCAGCTAAGGGGTTTTAGGGCATTGTAGTGGATGTCAGAGTTGCAGTAGTGAGAGTATTGTTGTTGCGGCAGTTGATTGTTGAGTCAAAGTTCGGACTGTGTCTTGGGGTACAGAGGATGCTGGCATAACAGGAAATGGTTTTTGTTTTGGAGATGGTGGCAGTTGAATATGGAGGTAGAATGCTTGGGGAGGAACTGCGTAGACTTAGTTCGGCAATTGGGAGTTGGTGGCGGAGTTCTGGTCAGTGTTGGGAATGTCTGAGACAACGCAGCAGCATTGGAGTGGGGTCTAATCTATTTGTTGAGTGTTCGGGGAAATGCTTCGTAGTTGATCGAGTAAATTACAAGGCAAAGAAGGTATATATTTCACTAAATTCTTAAAATGTTTTATTTATTAGTAATTAATTTAAATGAATAGAATTTAATCTATAAACAAAACCAATTAATCGTAGGTGAAAAGTAATCTTCATTCGAGTCGATTGGTAGACGCGAAGATGTCATTTAAATGGATTCAAAACCAAGACGATATGGAATTCTAAATGGATATTCAACAAATGAAATTCAAGGTGAGTAAATTTCACTCAACGTTTTATTTAAAATAAATGTTTATTATTTGGATGCATGCATGAATTATTGTAATAATATATATATATATACATATATTAGTTATTAGCTTGGTGATTGTGGCTATTATATATATATTGGTGATTGTGATTTCCCGCAGTACTATTAGCGGATGCCCGCAGTACCATTAGCGGATGATTTTCCTTTCCTCCCCACAGTGTATATAGTGGATGACCTTCATACCGTGATATCCTGCCTCGAAGCAGGATCAGTATTATTAATACTATTGACTAACATATGTGGATGCAGGGAAAACAGGTTGGAGGAATCCAACTTTATTCCTCAAATTTATTTACTGTTGTTTACATATTTATATATGTGTGATGTGTGAATTGAATGGATGATTTGTGTGTTTGGATATTATAATATCACTAGCCCTAGATATTTATATTTAAAAATATCAAGAAGAGATTGTTGGATTTAAAAAGGAAACTTTTACTTCTTGAAATAGAAATGGAATTTCAAATGAATTAAGAAATATTAACTTGTTTTTAAACAAGTAGCTGAATTTATAACGATGTTTATAAATGGAAAGAAATATTATCATTTGATAATATTGAATTTTAAATTCAAATATGAATTTAAAAAGGAAAATTTATTTTTCCAAAGTGGAAATTGGATTTCAAATGAAATTTGAAATAGAAATTGGTTTTAATATTTAAAACAAGAAGTGAAATCTATAAACCATGTTTATAAATAAAGAAGGAAAGTTTTCAGTGGGCAATTTATAAATTTAAATTCAAGTATGAATTTAAAAAGAGATTTATAACTTGGATCGTTTCAAAAAAGAAACAGTGAAATTTATTCCGATGTTCGGAATATAAACTGATTTCAAATAAATCCATAAGGATTTATGATTTCGAATTTGACGATGTCGAAATTAAAATAAACTAATTCCAAAAGGAATATTAAAATTGTATTTATTAGAAGCTATAATCTAAATTAAATATAAAACAGATTCCAAGTTTATACATATATAAGTTATAATTATAAATTATCTTCGAAGGTAAAATGAAAAGGAAATTTACTTTCCGCAAAACATAATTTGGATTTCAAATGAATGGAATGGAAAGCTTATTTTAAATTATAAAACAAGAAAATTAATTTACGATCGATATTTATTATCGTTGGGTAATTTGGAAGTTAGTTTCAAATGGAGTTTAAATATGGAAGTTTGTTAATATAAAATAAGGAAGTAATTTGTAAACCATGTTTAGAAATGAAATGAAGTAATTTTCATTGGATAAATTGGAAATAGATTTTTCCAAATATAAGAACTGATATTTAAAAATCATATTTTTAAATGAGAAAGAAGGGGTGATCTTTAGGATAAGGAATGGAAATTTTGTATTACAAACTCTTATCTGTATCTAGATAAGAACGTTGTCTATCAAGGTCTGAGAGGTAATTAAAATACCCCAACTCGAACGGCTCCACTATTATCAAGGTATGTTATTAGTTTGTAATTGTGAAGGATGTTGAATAAATTGTTTTTCCTCAAAAAGGGAATTTATAATTGGGAATTCGATTATACTGATATTTTATAAATAATATAATTTCATAAGAATTGGAATTGAATATAGAAATTTGAGTTTTATTCATAAATGAAATATGAATAAGGAATAAAATAATCGACGAGTGCAATAATCTGAATTGTTAAGTTAGTTTTGGATAACGGGTTTAATTTATTGAAAATGGAGTTGAGGTTATTTTATAAGCAAAGTTTTTAATGTTTATATCTAGTTTAATTAAACGAACTCGCCGCAGCGTGGTAGTTCGTAATTTGGTATTCCGAACTTCAATTGAGTATACAAAACTCAATATAAGTCGGAATTTGATGAAACCAGAAACTTTAGGACCTATTGGATAATAATTTTCTAATGAAAGAGAAAAATCTGGATTTCGACTTAAAGATTTTGAGTTATGTCAAAATCAAATTTTTGAAAAGTCGCTGTAAAATCATTTTAAAACCAAAACGATTATTAATTAGTTAATAGGATTTTTAGTGAATAAAAATCCGAATTTCGATTAGAAAAATCCAAATTTGAGTATGCAATAAATATGAACTCAAGCAAGTTGAATAAAGTGATTTTTGATAATAAAATCAGATTTTAAATGATGGAATGATATTAACTAAATAATACAAGAAGTTAGATGATATGATTTGAACGGAACATGATGTGAGTTAAGCAAATTAGAATTTAAATTCAAATATGAGGCATGAATTATAAATGGAATTCGAATTGTCATAAATGAATTGCAATATGTTTGAACACTATTGATTCAAACTATAAGTGAATGGAGCGGTTAAATTATTCAAAGAATTAATTAGTGGAATTGATTGCGGTTAAATCAAAATAGATGTATGGGTTGGAATAAAATGAAAATGCAGGTGCTTGTATATTAGACAGGTATGAGACAAAGTGAATGAAGAGTATGAAGATTTTAATTTAAGTGCCCGACGAAAAGTTACATGTTTAAATTTCCATATGAGGTTTTATGCGCCGAATCGGCAAGCCGCTTTGCTTTTTGATTTTCTTTTTGAATGGAAAGGGCCTAGAGAGGCGAGTTGGGGTTTGAACGATTGACCGGTACAGGAGAGGTGCTGGCGAATTTTTTCGGAAATTTAAGGATTAGAATATTTTTAAGAAATTTGGAAAATATAAATCAATATATCGATATTTGTTTGATCGATGTTTGTTTTCCTTTGATAGTTAAATCACCAGCTATCAAATATTTTTGACCATCATCGTCAATACGGAGAGACCGATCGGATTTGATATCCAATAACCACTCCGTATAGGCATAGGCGTTGCGAATTATATTATGCTGAAGATGAATTAAAGATGGAGTAAAATGCAAGAGCTGTTCTATTTGTCTAGACCTAGGACAACTTGTATGGATGAATGTCTGACAGAGTATTCCTAACTGATCACATAAGACGATCTTTTCAGGATATTATGTCTGGTGGTGGAGAAATTCGTTTCTCTTAGCTTTTATACCCGTAATATTTTTTGAAGATCCACTAGTGATTTGATGGTTTTGACGATGTGGCATTCAAACTGAATGGTGGCCAGATGTTCTAAAAAGATAGATGTAGCCTCTAGCCTCACAACCCGGAAATTACAAAAGTCGGGCAGGCAGCATGGCTAGTTGGTTCATACCCAATCAGGGTGTATTGTCATCGATCTAGAGAAAATTCGAATTTGTTCTTCTTTTCGTTTCTGTATCTTCGGATTACGGTTTGATGGCCAACAACCGTGGGTGACAATATATTCGCTACACTCAAGCTAAATGAGTGGGTGGTCATGTGTGGCTGGGTTACAAGATGTTCTTATTGAACCCCAGTGTATACCCTCTAGAGTACACTGATCGGAAGGTGATCCCATACCTTGTCTATTGGAATCCAATCTTCAATAAGCGCCCTACGGTTTTTGATTTTATATTATATATGTGGAGCGTGAGATGCAAGCATTCTAATATTTTATTATTTATTTGATTAGACATTATTATAATATCACTGGATTTTGATATCAAAATGTATTGGGTTATAGTAAGGTAAAAACCGTCCATATTTATATGTGGGCTGGTCTTACTATTATCATTTTGTTTCAAAGGGTTTTCCAAAGTTAAACAATATGGTTGGAGTTTACTCACACCAGTCCCATACTGACCTAGAGTTTATTTTGTTTGTTTTTCCTAAACTCTTGGGTGCCCAAATTTGTACAGGTAGTTAAGTTTTAGGATTTTACAGATACACTTGAAGGAGCTTGAAGCATGAGGCTTCACCTGTAGTTATTAAAAATTATTTCCGCTGTATCAAACGTTGTTGTACTCTGATAATGGTATGTATATATAGTACAAAATGTTGTATTCAAAATTTATGATATATGACATTATATTTTGTTTAGTTCTGCTGTGAGATTCTGATATTCCTTAAGTTCTATCTTCTATCTTTTTTTCTTTAAAACTATAATGACTCGTATTTTTGTATTATTTGGTTGGACGTGTGTTATTTTAGTCAACTCAGGTAGTACGGATTTCCGGGCCATCACATGTGATATCAGAGCTTAGGTTGAGCGAATAGCTAGGCTTTGGTGGGGGTTTACTTATTAGAGATAGGGTCAGTAGTACCCTAGAATGAGTTGAGTATATATATATATATATATATATATGTATATATATAAGAGAGCGTATTTGTAAATTGATATACAAATTGTTCTATATTGTGTTGGCTTTTCTGTTGAGTGGTTTATGAATTCTGGTCGAATCGTGGGACGCCAGGACGTCGATAGTAGTTTCTAAACATTAGAAAATAGGAATCGACATAATATTGTTTTAAAGTCGGTAAATGAAATAATTTTACCCAAAATTATATAGAATTATTTATATATAGATGAATTGGTTGTTATTATGGGATTACAAAATTGATATGGTTATATATATAACCAAATAAAATTTATATAAGAATGAAATATACAAATGAGATAAGATAAAATTGTATTTAACCAATAATTGGAATTTAAATCCCAGAAAGTTGGAAAATATTTTTCCAAGGTATATTAAAATAATATGGCTTTGTTTTGGAAAGGTTTTGAATAAAAATCATTTTGAATAGATTTTGAATGTAATAAAGCACTGAATTCTCTTCGGTCACTGGAAAATAATTCCGACGACAATCCGGACATCATCGGTGTTCATTTTCGAGTTTCTAAGTGATGGATTGCTACCATATTAAATTTCTGATGGAAATTTGTTGAAAGAAAACAAGTTATTTTGAGAAAATTTAAATGTTTTGAGTTTCATATGGTTATAAATAAATGTATATATTTATAATATTCCAAAAGGGTTTTAAATGAAAACTCGGGTATTTGAATTCTTGAATTAAAATTTAACTTATGCAAGTTAAATAAATTGAATTGGTGAAAGCAAATTGAAATGGACTAATTGATTTAAAATCTATTTAAAATTTACTAGAAATATAAGTGGTTATTTTATTAACCAAATAGTGTCGAAGTATATATAAAAATTTGTCGTTCGTCGTAAACAAAGCAGGCTTTTGAAAAGTTAACGGGTTTGTAGCATTCCTTTTGCCTTAGTAATTTCGGGGACGAAATTATTTTAACAGGGAAGGAATGTAATGTCCTGGATTTTTAGCGGTTTAATAATTAAATTAAATTTAAATTAAAATCATCAATTTAAATTGATATCTTTTCCAAACAATCGAATGAGGCTTCGGAACCTGTCCCGATAGGTTCGGAATAGTGGTTAAACCCCAAGAACGTCGGCCGTTGTTTCTCAATTGGTGTTCGTTACCACGAAATATATTATTATAAAATTAAGCGGATAAAAACAAAATCTAATCAAATTAAAATATAAATGTAAAAAATGAGGACAACTTGTCCATCCCCAACCCATACGGCTATACAAGGTTCAACCATTCTTCTTTCAAATCGAGTAAGAAATATTTCCCTAACTTCACGTCTAAGGAAAGCAGGAATTAATGGCTGTGGTATGATTGTCTCCTTTTGCACTTGTATAAATCAAGATGGTGTTCCTTTCAATCCCGAAAACCCATGAAAACACTTTGAGTCCCATTCCCTTCAATTTTTATTCTCCTGTAAAATGAAATCTATTCCATCCGATAAATTTAAAAAAAAAAGAGAAATCAAAATCGCACATCGTGATTTGAAATCGCCGAGATTTTGTGAAGCTCGATGGAGTCACTCGCAACTTTTAGGGACAAAGGAGGGCCATCGATAGGAGGTTTAGATATTACTGTTGTTATGGGGTGTGCGATTCTAGGGCAAGTCGATGGTACGAACTAGAGTGCGATCAAAGTAATGTCGATTTATGTGGATTTGGCGTGGTCCGATGCAGATTGATGGCGAAGGTTTTTCTGGGGTCGCGAGTAGTGGCATAGCCTGGCAGAACGATGGGTTTGGTGGAAGTTAGACATTGTTATTGTATGTGAGTGGGATGAAGGAAGGCGATGTTGATATACTGGGACGTTCAAAGAAGTTTGAACTGGAGACCGAAGTGGAATTCGATTTCTTTGATGTTGAATGGTGTAGCTTGAGGGTGCGTAGTAGTGTGTTTGGAAGGACATTGGTTAAACTGAGGGGTTTTAGGACATTGCAGTGGATGTCAGAGTTGCAGAGTTGAGAGTATTGTTGTTGCGATAGTTGATTGTTGAGTCAAAGTTTGGACTGTGTCTTGGGGTACAGAGGATGCTGGCATAACAGGAAATGGGTTTTTGATTTGGACATGATGGCAGTTGAATATGGAGGTAAAATGCTTGGGGAGGAACTGCGTGGACTTAGTTCGGCAGTTGGGAGTTGGTGGCGGCGTTCTGGTCAGTATTGGAAATGTCAGAGACAATGCAGCAACATTGGAGTGGGGTCTGGTCTATTTGTTTAGTGTTCGGGGGAAATGCTTCGTAGTTGATCGACTAAATTACAAGGCAAAGGAGGTATATGTTTCACTAAATTCTTAAAATGTTTTATTTATTAGTAATTAATTTAAATGAATAGAATTTATTCGATAAACAAAACCAATTAATCGTATGTGAAAAGTAATCTTCATTCGAGTCGATTCGTAGACGCGAAGATGACATTTAATAGGATTCAAAGCCAAGACGATATGGAATTATAAATGGATATTCAACAGATGAAATTCATGGTGAGTAAATCTCACTCAACGTTTTATTTAAAATAAATGTTGATTGTTTGGATGCATGCATGAATTATTGTGATTATATATATACATATATTAGTTATTAGGCTTGGTGATTGTGGTTATTATATATATATATTGGTGATTGAGATTTCCCGCAGTACCATTAGCTGATGCCCGCAGTACCATTAGTGGATGATTTCCCTATGCATCCCACAATATATATAGTAGAAGACTTTCATACCACGATATCATGCCTCGAAGTAGGATCGGTATTATTAATACTGTTGACTAACATCTGTGGATGAAGGGAAAACAGGTTGGAGGAATCCAACTGGAATCCTCAAATTTATTTACTGTTGTTTACATATTTATGTATGTGTGATGTGTGAATTGGATGGATGATTTGTGTTTTTGGATATTATAATATCACTGGCTCTAGATATTTATATTTAAAAATATCAAGAAGAGATTGTTGGATTTAAAAAGGAAAATTTTACTTCTCGAAAAAGAAATGGAATTTCAAATGAATTAAGAAATATCAACTTGTTTTTAAACAAGTAGCTGGATTTATAACAACGCTTATAAATGGAAAGAAATATTATCATTTGATAATATTGAATTTTTGTGACGACCCCATTTCTCGTATAGACGGAGACAAGGGTAATCTTTGGAATATAACACAGAAACAGATAACAGTAGAACAGAATTAAATAAATACACCAGATAATGAACAATAGAATATACTGGATAAAAGTAATCATCAGAGTTACACAGTATACAGGATCTAACTTAGTACAATTACAGTTCAGCTATACATAAATGTCTACAGCGGAAACAAACAAAATATGTACAATAGGAGCTGAACAACATAAAAAGAGATAAATGATAGAATCCATCTTCAGCTCCAGCTATCCAGAGGAAGCCAGCTGAACCTGAATACAAGGCTGCCCGTGTAGAAAAAGGGGCACCCGAGTTTGAAAGTGAAACAACTACGAGTAAGTCATGGGACTGGTATGAGAAATCTACTCAACACAATTGAAATATGGTTAATCACAGGACCACGCCACTTTCGTGGAACGGGTTTACTCCATCGGATCACCAGTGCTTTAAAACAAATCATTCTTTGAAACAACGCTATGCTTTTTATAAAAATGAAGCCATTATAAGACTCAGTTCCCATCACACAATGCAACGCAAACCGGAGGATAGAGTTTTTACCTTATAACGGCCAAAATATGCTTGATACGAATAAAACAAAGGCATTTGATATTATTGCTAGTGTTTATATGTTTTGAAAACAATTTCAAATCATAACTATCAATCATAGAGGCATTAATGCCCCATACCACTATGTCGTCATATATAGGTATACAATCAAAACCGCACAGTCACGTATTTGGAAATTGGATTTCCGTCCTGAACCAAGGCAAAAGATAGTCCTTACCGAATTCGAGACTGTCTAGCCCGAGTCTTAGGTACAGCCGCAACCGTACCTTGGATCATCAGGGCTGGTCCACACAAAGTGGATTATAATGCCTGAACAATGCGTTTCTCCGCCCTTTGCGGCGTAAATGAGCCAACGAATGATTCCATCAGACCCGGATCGTCCGACCAAACCGAGGCGCCTCGCAACAGCAATAACCACATAAGTCCAACTCGTTAGGGCATGTAAAACCACTGACGCCACTTTTAGCTAGAAAGAAAATGCACGTCCCCCCTGAGGTCCTGCTCCCGTTTCTGGTTCATACCGGGATGTGAGGCTCGCGAATTCACGTTATACACAAAGCTACGCCACACAGGCGGTGCTTTGATCATCACCACAAGACTTTGCTTTTCAACAGAAGTCCTGATCATTTGCCACTTAGGCATGCCACACTAGCAATTCATGCCATGCGACTAATGTCCATCGATATACAACCTCTGAGCTCGTGCGTTTCAGAGAAGGGCGATAAGCAAAAAAATAAATTCTCCGCTGCCAAACAGATGTATATTTAACAGAGATCAATCAACACAGAATAAAATCCAATGTCAGACACACAGTCCATTTACAAGTCCGTTCTGGGTCTGAACGAAACCGGAGGCACTAAATACCGCGCAAACCCATCGATCACCACGTACGTCTGGACGATCACCACTCATTATCCACATTTCAGGATGCCACCCAATCAGGACCTCGGTTACCATCCAAATGAGGTGAAGATCTCCGGTCTTCGACCACCGTCTTCATCTTCGATTTCTTATCGTCGATTCAGTTATTCAGAATGGGATAAGCCCGGTCTTTCTGAGCAACTCGCGTATATAATAAACAAGTGCAACACTAACATACACACGCATCATTTCAATTCATCAGTCACTAATCGTCAATCAGTAAGAGAACGATTTCCTAAATATTAACCCCGAAGGCCGAAACCAACATCAGATCAACACCCAGGAAACCATTCAACTTAGCCAACCTTCAGTTAATTTCTAAATCACATCCATATTGTTTATAATATTTTATAATGATTTATCGCTATTTTTATTTATTTTAAAATAGCCAATATATTCAAAACGACGCTTCGGGCCATAACGCGACCGTGGCGCTGTTTTTCTTCAGATTTGACTTACACATATCTGAAAATCTAACCGTTGGATCTTCACAAAATTTACATCAGTAGAAAGATCTTTTCAAAACGAATCCAACGGTTCCAGTTTCGGTAATATCCGACGGTCGGATCTCCCGGTACAATCGTTTGAAGTTTCGATTTCGAAATACGAACTGCAGCGTCGTTTTTCGATTAAATATACTTATATTTATATATATATAATCGATTCTGGCGCTGTTTTTCTTCAGATTTGAATTAAACATTCCAGACAATCCAACCGTTGGATTTTTACAAAGTTGGTGCCGTTGGAAAGATATTTCCAAGGCGAACCCAACGGTTGCGATTTCAGGAAAATCCGATGGTCGGATCTCCCGGTATAATCGTTTGAAATCACGGTTTCAAAATACGAACTGCAGTGTCGTTATTCGATATATTTTAATTCTATTATATATATATATATATCGATTCTTCGATTTCAAAGCTATATTCTTTTCATACATTTGATAAAAATGATATTTTTATCTAACTGTCTTCTATTTCAACACTTCACTATATTTAGCAATTCATGTATATAATAAAAATGTGATTTTTATTGTAAAACAATTCATTTCAAAACACTATTATTTCGTATAGTTAATATAGGTGATAAAAATAGGATTTTTATTATAAAACAATTTATTTCAAAACGAAATTATTTTATATAGTTAATATAGGTGATAAAAATGATTTTTATTATAAAAGATTTTTTTTTCAAAATATGAATACCATTCAACACGTGAATTTCAAATAAACGAATGAATATCGATTCAACACATGAAGGTTTTCTATAGTTTATATAAATCGATAAAAAGGTGATTTTTATATTCAAAACACGAATACCATTCAACACATGAATTTCTATCCAACGAATGAATATCGATTCAACACATGAAGGTTTTCTATAGTTTATATATATAGATAAAAATGTGATTTTTATATTTAAAACACGAATACCATTCAACACATGAATTTCTATCCAACGAATGAATATCGACTCAACACATGAAGGTTTTCTATTCAACGAATAAATATAGTTTCAGCAAATGAAAATAATTCAAACACATGAATATTATTCAAAATTTCGACAGCATAACGGCAGGGTAGTTAAAACCGCGACCGTCCCTAGTACGGCTCCTCGCTCTACCTTAAAACCTCGCGGTTTTTGACAATGGGGATCATGCATCTAGTTCGCACGCAGGCGGCATGTATATATTTATTTCATTTCCACAAACTAATCCTATGTGGTTTCAACCAAATATTTCTCAACCACAAATGGGTATTTTTCAACCACAATCAATCAATATCAACCACAAACAATCCCAATCAACCATTCGCTATCAATCAATTTTTACACCAATCACAACCAATAAATATCGTCCATGGTTTGGACGAGGGGCGTATATATATATATATATATAGCAATTCACTTCTATTTCAACACATATATAATTTTTACAACGCATATATAACTTATACATCGACCGTACAACTAATACAATGCTTATACAAGAGGTGTACAACGCTTATATAACTCATACATCGACTATATAATTTATACATCGTCGTTTTCCATCTCGTTTATAAATTAGAAATCTCACATTGGGTTCTACTCCACCAAAAATAGCAGAAGGCTCAGAAAAATATGCGGTCTCTTCTAAAATGTAGAAGACGTCCACATGGTCACGATGTTTCCTGTTTCATCGATTTCGTCAAGAAACGAAAAAGATATGATTTTTCAAAGTTTGCAACACTTTAAAACTGTTGAAATCAGTTTAAATAATATAAACCGTATACCTTAGTTTTTATTCGAAACTAGGTTTCGATTTTTCTCTCAATCCGTTGATCGTTGCTAGAATCAGACCTTACCATGATGTGCAGCTTGGAATGGCGCGCCCAGCAATCCCCCTTTGGTTGAACTCGGTTGCAGGGTGGAGGACCAACCCACGGCGATGCGGCGTGACTTCAGGAGGGTGAATCGAGCGAAATACACCTCGATAAATACTGAGATTCATATGGATTTGAAGAGGATGGAGAGCCCTTCAAAAATCTCCAAAGGGTCGATGGGTTTTATGGCTTGTGGAGGGACAAAATGAGGAGAGAAGGAGGGAAGGTGTAGCCGCCGTTCGTTTCAGGGGCATCGGGGAAGAAGAAAGGATGAGGGCCAAAAGGGATTTTTTATTTTATTTTATAATTTTTAAATTCTCTAAAATACCCCTTTCACACACGAACCCCAATCCAAACCCAATGACTGTCGTCCCCAGCATTTTACCCCCATTCCGAACACAATGGGATATGTTTCGTAGGCCCATTCGACTGTTTCAGTCAGTTTTCCTTCAAATTAAAATATATAACATTCAATATTCAATTTGAACGTACATTTCAATTTGCCAAGGCCACAAAATGATTCGAAAAATTCTAGAAAAATAAATCTGGCTATGTTTTGACGATGCGGTCCCAACAAAACTAGTTTCGTCGAATTCTGAGACCGTTTGCAAAAAGGCCCATTTCTGGTCGATCCAATTTAACTGTAATTGACCAAAACACGTTTTCCTTTGCCACGCTCACATACTAGCTTCAAAAATTATGAAATTTGAAACCTAGCAATAACTTCACATCCCGGATCCAACAAAAGTGGTTTCGTCGAATTCCGAGGTCATTTGCAAAATGGCCAATTTCATGGGTTATATAAATTCCATAGCGACCTTTCTGAAAATTCATTTGGCCATAACTTTTGCTTTCCGCTATGAAAATTTGATTTTTCAGATTCGTTAGAAAGGTATTCACTAACAGATTTTAATATTTTTGGTTTCACTAAAATCCGTTTTGTTTTGCACCCGGTACAGTCCGACAAAGTTTGAATTCAATTTTTTAAACTGCAGCGCCATTTCAGGCCTTGTTTATAATTAGAATTAATTATATTTGTTTTCAAACGTCGATCCAAACTCAGTTTTATTGCCATTATTTAAAATATTTATTTTAAATATTTAAAGTCCATTATTTTAGCCAGTTTAAAATTTTTAATTTGGTTCAGATTTTCTGGATCGTTACAATCTCCCCCACTTAAAACTTTTCGTCCCCGAAAAGGAACAAAGTCGAAAGTGGTTTGATTAATCAACTCTACGTTCGATCTGGCTTCCATTCTCCAACTTTTCAGTTTTTGAGAATTTTCAAATTCTTCAAAAATTTGGCTAACACCCGGAATTTTCGAAAAATTTCGCCATAACCTCCTTTGTACACAGAGAGGTTTGGAAATTTATTGGGCCGTATTAGGTACCCAATAAATCCTAATAAGCATACACATATTTATAGTGATATATTCTGGTGTTTACAGGGGAGCGTGTATTGATAATAACTCCAGAGAATAAATTCTCGTCACCCTGTCAAAGCCTGAGGGAGTGTGTATTTTAAATGCTCCAGAGGATAAATCCTCATCACCTCGTCCCATGTGGGAAATAAATAGTCCATGTGCCGTATCTAATAACTAGAGAGACGTGGTTATTGTCAACTCCAGACCCATGTGGTTTTTTTTTATTAATATGGCAATTTAATCGTTACAATTTAAATAGTCCATATCAGTCATCAGTTCAACCTGTAAAATATCGTCATCGCCATACAAGCCTCTCGCTCGTATGGTAAATCTTCCACCTCGTCACACAAGCTCCAAATGCTTATGTGGAATATGATGAAATATGCCTATCTTCCAGAAGTATGCCATGTAGTGTAGTTCAAAATTAATTGTTACTATCCTATGGCGATGTTTATTATTTCACACAGAAAAACCAGCACTCCGCATCCAATGGCATTCACAGGAGTTGATATAATAATATTTCGCATCCAACTCATTAAGGTTTACCTATTTGTCAGGCACGCAAATAAAATCTTTACTCAACAGCTAATCCATTTACCTGTTCAAACATATATAATGCACAAGTATATATATATTTCTATCTATTTTTAACTCAGTTCAATGTGTGATTTAAATGAATAAATCCTACCACTCTTCTATTGTTGATTAAATTTACTATCGTTTTAATAATTTAATTAATCAAATCTACTATCACACAACACAAACAACAATCAAATTGTTTTTAACCTTTCAAAAATATACTAATCAATTCCTATATTCCTTTAAAATCATTCAGACTATAGGGTTAAAAGTGCACATCCATGAAAAGAAAATAACAACAGAGTAGAGAACTAATTGGTAATGCAAAGTATGGTAAATGTACCTTGCACCGGAATCAATCAGAGATATCCACTCAGCATCTAGGATAGGCTTTCTGAATGCTGTCCTCAATTTCCCAAGTACAATCTCGCGGATCTCCACTCCATTGCACTTTGACTAAGTGAACCTTCTTGTTCCTCATCTCTTTGGTTTCTTTGTCGATAATCTTTAGCGACTCTTTCCTCACGGCTAATTCTGGAGTAATTTCAATATCCTGCTGAGCTGCTTCTTCCACGATCAAGTCTGGATCATGAACGTGCTTTCGAAGTTGAGATATGTGAAATACATCATGAACTCTAGGCAACCAATCTGGCAATTTAACCCTATAAGCGAGAGTTTCGATCCGTTCCAGAATAGGAAACGGACCAATGAATTTGGGCGCCAACTTTCCAGTTTTACCGAACCGGATAACTCCTCTCATCGTTGATACTTTCAAATATACATAGTCGCCAACGGCGAAGGATATATCTCTTCTTCTTCTATCGGCATAGCTTTTTTGTCGGCTTTGAGCGGCCAGTAATCGTTTCTTAATAAAATCGACTTTGTCAGCAGCTTCTCGGATCATATCTGACCCCAACACAAGTCTATTTCCGGGCTCGACCCAACAAGCAGGAGATCGGCATGGTCTACCATATAATGCTTCGAATGGCGACATTGTCAGGCTCGCCTGGTAGCTGTTGTTATATGAGAATTCAGCCAAATGCAGATTGTCTTCCCATGATCCACCAAAATCTAGAACACAAGCCCACAATAGATCTTCTAAAATATGATTCACCCTCTCAGTCTGACCGTCTGTCTGAGGATGATAAGCGGTGCTCAAGTTCAGCTTTGTTCCCAGCTCTACTTGAAATGCCTCCCAGAATTTACTAGTGAATATTGTATCTCTATCACTAACTATACTGAGCGGCACTCCATGCAGTCTAACTATTTCCTTGAAATATATCTGCGCCAGACTCTGAGCAGTTCTGTTTGATCTAACAAGTATGAAATGGGCGGTCTTCGTGAAGCATTCTACGATCACCCAAATACTGCCATTCCCTTTTCTGTTTCTGGGCAAACCATCAATGAAGTCCATGGAAATATGTTCCCACTTCCAACCAGGAACGTTTAGCGGTTGTAACAATCCAGCCAGTTTCTGTTGGTCGCTCTTGACTAGCTGGCAAGTAGGGCATCGACTAACGTATATTGAAACGTCTCTTTTCATAGCCTTCCACCGGAATGTTCGCTTGAGATCGTTATACATTTTGGCCACACCGGGATGGATACTCAGCTTGGACTTGTGACACTCGTCTAACACTTCCCTTTTTAACTCTGGGATGTCAGGAACACAAATCCTTCCTTTCAATTTTAGGATTCCATCGTTATCTTTTTGAAAACACGAGGGTTCGCCTTTCTGAATCCTTTTGATCATATCCTTAATAAAGTTATCATCCTTCTGAAGAATTGATATTTTGTCAATCAAGGAAGTCGTAATAACAAAGCTGGCGATCATTACATTCTTTCGGCTTAACGCATCGGCTATGACATTGGCTTTCCCTGGCGTGTATATAATCTCAAAGTCATATGCTGCAAGGAACTCTAGCCAACGTTATTGCCTCAGATTCAGGTCTTTCTGAGTGAACAGATACTTTAACGACTGGTGATATGTAAACAGTTCAAATCTCTCACCCAGAAGATAGTGTCTCCAGATTTTCAAGGCGAATACTATAGCCAATAACTCAAGATCTTGAGTTACGTAATTCTTCTCGTGCGGCTTCAGCTGACGGCTAGCATAAGCAATCACTTGACCCCTTTGCATTAACACTGCACCAAGGCCTTCTCTAGAAGCATCAGTCCAGACTTTCAAATCCTGATTGCCATCAATGATGGTTAACGCTGGAGCTGTCGTTAATCTTAACTTTAGCTCTTCAAAAGCCTCTTCACATTCTGGAGTCCACTTGAATTTAGAATGCTTCTTTGTAAGCTTCGTTAAGTGACCAGATATCTTCGAAAAGTCTTTAACGAATTTCCGGTAATAACTAGCCAATCCGAGAAAACTGCGGACTTCAGTAGGGGTACTGGGCTGCTTCTAGTTCTGAATAGCTGTGATTTTACTTGGATCCACAGCAATTCCTTCTTTCGATACGACGTGGCCTAGAAATTTCACTTCATCTTGCCAGAATATACATTTGGAAAACTTTGCTTTCAATACATTCCTTCTGAGGATTTCTAACACTTGTTCCAAATGTTTTTCATGTTCGGCCTTTGATTTAGAGAAGGTTAGAATATCGTCAATGAAATCCAGAACAAATTTATTCAAAACCCCTCTGAACACTCTATTCATCAGATCGACGAAGTAAGCTGGAGCGTTACATAAGCCGAACGACATTACTAACCACTCGTAGAATAAGTCGGGACCTCTGAATGCTGTCATTGGAACACACACTTCGGCAATTCGAAGTTGATGGAAACCTGTAGCTAGGTCCATTCGTGAAAATACTTGTGCGCCATTTAATCGATCCAACAAATCATCAATCCGCAGCAATGGATATTTGTTCCTTATCGTCTGCTTGTTCAAATCACGATAGTCCACACATAGACGTAGAGTACCATCAGATTTTGGGACAAAGACCACTGCTGCACCCCAATCAGAGAAACTAGGCCTGATCAGACCCTTCCATACTAGCTATCGTGTTTGATTGTCTAATTCCTCCTTCTCTTTCAAGGACATTCTTCGAATAGCGTGAACTACTGGCCTTGCATTGGGAATCAAAGCGATCTTGAAATCTATTTTTCTCTGCGGAGGTAAGCGAACAACTTCTTTGAACAAATCCTCATAGTTCTTGACGACAGGAATGTCTTTGATGAGGTCTGGAATATTCTCTGTAACTTCAGGGATATTTTCTATTTGGGCTGGAGAAACATTCAAAGCTGCCCAGAAGTCTTTTCTATTAGCATTCTGACCTTCATAGGGAATGGTTATATAATCACCTGATTTAATCCTCGCCTTTACGACTCTGTCGGCGCATTTAACTTCAGCTTCATATTTGGCCAGCCAGTCCAACCCCAAGATAAGATCAAACTCTTTAAAATTCATAACGACCGCGATGATAAGAAACCGATAACGAGAGAAAGAAACCGGCACTCCACAAACCCAACTGAGATCAATGGAATCCCTAACCGGATTCTGGACAGTCATTGGTTCCTTGAGCTTCTTCAAATTCAAATCCAGCTTCTTAGCTGCATCCTTTGCAACAAAGCTTCGCGACGCACCGGTGTCAAACAGTACTTTAACAGGAATGTCTTTGACAGTAAGCGTGCCCTCTAAAACATCGTCCCTTTCTTGACTAGCTGAGGGCTCAGAAGTTTCTGCTACTTCATTTACCTAAGCTCCTTTGGTCGTTTTTAACAGCCGGCAATCTTGCTTTACATGACCAGACCGATGGCATTGATTGCATCTTTTACTTTCCTGGAGCTTCTTGCCGAATTTAAACCCATCCTCCTTTCGTTTCTTCGAGGATTTACACTTCCTGGTCAGATGCCCCTGTTTATTGCAGTTAGAGCATGTGGTAGTTGTTACGGGTTCCTTCTTAGATTTAGCCCTTTTTCTCTTGGCACTGGGCTTCTTACCGACCCCTTGTAATAACCCGAAAATTCTGAACCAGTTTAAAAAATTTTATTTTGGCAATTATAGCGAAGTTTGAACATTGAAAATGAATTATTTTAAATAATACCGACGAGAAATTTATTTTGAATATAGAATTCGGACGTATATATTATATACGTCGTCGTTAGAATATAAATATTTATATATAATTATAAATAGAATTGAAAATGGCGCGGTAGTTCGATAATTCGATTTCAAACTTCAATTGAATGTACCGGGTGCAAAACAAATCGGATTTTAGCGAAACCAAAAACATTAGGATCTATTTGATAATATCTTTCCAACGAATCTGAAAACTCAAAATTTCATAGTGGGAATCAAAAGATATGTCCAGTTGAAAATTCTGAATAGTCGCTATGGAATTCAGACCCTTAAAAATAGGCATTTTGCAAGCGACCTCGGATTTCGACGAAACCACTTTTGTTGGATCCGTGATGTCAAATTATTACTAGGTTTCAAATTTCATAATTTTTCAAATCAATATGTGAGCGTGGCAAAGGAAAACGCGTTTGACCAGTTTCAGTTGATTTTAATCGACTGGAAAATGGCCATTTTTCCAACGGTCTCAGAATTCGACAAAACTAGTTTTATTAGGACCGTATCGTCAATACGAAGCTAGAAAATATTTTTCTGCAATTTATAGAGTTCGTATGTGACCCCGGTAAATTGAAATGCGCGTTCAAATTCAATATATAGAGTTATATGTTGATTTTGAAGAAAACAGATCGAAACGATCGAATCAGCCTACGATACATATCCCATTGTGTTCGGAATAGGGGTAATTAGCTATGGGTGACAGGCGGTGGGCCTCGTTTAGAGGTCGAAAATAAAAGTTGCTTTTAGTGATAAATTAAATAATTAAAAAATTAAAAATATCTCTTTTCCCTCTTCCCCTTAATCCCGTTCTGGCCCCCCCATTTCGATTGAAATCAGAATAAAGAAAAAAAATAAATAATAAATAAGCCTATGCCCTAATCGACCGACGCGCCGCCGTCCAGGCGAGGGCCTCGCCTCCCCATCGCCACCTCCGAACCACCGCACCCCCATGTTGCTCCCCCACCTCCGTCGCCCTACCACCTGCCACCTACTCGCAGGCCGCGCCGCCTCATCGACCACCCCCCCTTCGGTTTTCCCCAATTCGCATCGCACCCCCTCCCTCATCCGCCACGTCAGAGCAGCACCCCCCTCCCTCATCCGCCACGTCAGAGCAGCACCCCCCCCCTTGCGAGCACCCTCCGACCATCCCGGACCACCACTTCGCCTCGTCAACGCCCAATGTAAGTTTTACTTTAATTGTTCAGCTTAATTCATTTAAAAATTTGATTTTTATTGAAGTAAATAGCTTGCTCTTCATATATATAACTTCGTAAAGGAAATGCGATTTTTATTCCGATAATTATACGATTTTTAGGGTTGAAAGGTGATATAAAAATATGATTTTTCCTTATGAAAAGATTATATTTTTAATAATGAAAAGGTTGTATTTTCATTACGAAAAGATTAGATTTTTTTTTAAAATGCAAAAGATTAGATTTTTTTTAAAGGCGAAATCTTTATATTGAAAAAGGCGAGATCTTTATATGTAAAAAGGTGAAATCATTATATGAAAAATAGCGGGATAAAAATATAATTTTTATCTATATAACATCGTTGTGAAAATTCGATTTTTATATATTGAATAGCATAATAAAAACTCGATTTTTAAATATTGAATAACGAAGTAAAAATTCGATTTTTACATATGTACTGAATACGAGCAACGAAGGTGACAAAGATGCGATAACGATGAAGATTTCTATCAATGAAGAGTCGTGGTATTGGATAGCTATTAGTGAGAACTTCTCACTCTTCAATTTCTTTTCTAGTTATATATATATACTAGGATGCAGACGGTGTTTAGTAGCACCCGACACAACCGTCCACAGACCATGGACTTGTTTGTTTGGTTGCATAAATTAGTTAGATGATTTGGTTGAAATTTGGTAGTTTGGTGAATTTGATTGATGTGTGAATGGCGTGGGCCTTCACTAGACCGGGGATAAGGCTAGGCCTCGTCCCGTTTCTAGTATCGTGCCGTTATGCCGCCGAAATTTTCTAAAATATGTTAGAAAAATAAAAATATCATTTTTATTGTGTAAATGAACTGAATAGAAATTCATGTGTTGAAATAAAATGTTTTATCGTTAAAAATATAATTTTTAACGTATAAGTGAATAAAATAAAATATTCATTTACAAACCGGGCGGTTTGTTTATGTACACCTATTTGAAGGACATTGATTGGGACGATAAATTTTACACATCGCCCAACTGCACAAATAAAAATAAATGTTTGTTGATTTGAAACCCCACACGGGTGTTGGGATGAAATTTGAAGTTCACTCACCTTGATTGATTAAATATGTCGATCGATTGATTGACAGTCTGTTATAAGCGTTAGATATCTATATTTGATGCTTATACAGTGTAGTGCACTTTGGTTGATGGTTGATTAATTTTCAATGCTATTATATACGTGTGATGTATGAAAATCCATATAATTAACATTATATGGTGATTGATTGGGCCTCATTCCAATTTAGAAAATAAAAAATACTATAAAGTAAAGGTTCATGTGTTGACTGTACTCATCCGTTGAGATTAGTCATGAGTTGAACGAAATATTTTAACAATAAAATTTATATCTTTATCTCTATAAAGTAAAGGTTCATGTGTTGACTGTACTCATTCGTGAGATTCGTCATGTGTTGAACGAAATATTTTAACAATAATTTTTTTATCTTTATCACTATAAAATAAAGGTTCATGTGTTGATTGTACTCATCCGTTGAGATTAGTCATGTGTTGAACGAAATAATTTAACAAAAATAGTCACACGTGGACAGTACTCATTCGTTGAGATTAGTCGTGGGTTGACAAAAATAAATATTCATTTGCTGAATAGAATATTTGAAAAAGAAATATTTGAAATAGAATATTTGAAAATAGAAATATATGGAGCCGTATTGATTAGATTGACGCCATTTTGACGTGAATGATATTTATATCGATTTTATTCATTTTAAAATGAATATTGAAAAGTGATTTCGAAATCGAATATTTTGAAATGAAGTTTGAATTAAATTGAATTGAAAACCAATTCGAATTGAATTGAATAGAAAACGAATTTGATTTCAATTGAATATATAACGAATTCGAATTGAATTGAATAGAAAACGAATTTGATTTCAATTGAATATATAACGAATTCGAATTGAATTGAATAGAAAACGAATTTGATTTCAATTGAATATATAACGAATTCGAATTGAATTGAATAGAAAACGAATTTGATTTCAATTGAATATATAACGAATTCGAATTGAATTGAATAGAAAACGAATTTCATTTCAATTGAATATATAACGAATTCGAATTGAATTGAATAGAAAACGAATTTGAATTGAATTGAATAGAAAACGAATTTGAATTGAATTGAATAGAAAACGAATTTGAATTGAATTGAATAGAAAACGAATTGAATTCAAATTGAATAGAAAACGAATTGAATTCAAATTGAATAGAAAACGAATTGAATTTAAATTGAATAGAAAGCAAAATGAATTCGAATCGAATTAAAATCGATTTGAATTGAAATCAAATAGAAATGAAAGTAAAAAGGATTTATAATAGGAAATTCAATTTTGGTTTGAATTTGAAGTAAAGGTTGAAAATGTTTTTGAAACGAATTCAAAACTATTTATAAAATTCGTTTTTAAATAGGAATCGACGAAATATATATTATATATATAATATAATGGCCTGAATAGAACGCGCCGCGCCACGGCAGTTCGTGAATTTCGACCATTTATTTCAAACGGACATTACGGGAGATCCGACCGTCGGATTCTCCTAAAACCGGAACCGTTGGGTTCGTATCGAAAAGAGCTTTCGAACGAATATTAGAAATTTGAAATCTAACGGTTGGATTTGGAGATACGTCCAAATCAAATTCGGAAAAGGTCGCTGTAAGTGCAGTTCGATGGCCGTTGATGGAAATCGACTGTACGGGCCTTAATAAAATTATTAAAATTAGTAATAATTTGTGTAAAATCATAAGAAATGATTTGGGAAAAATTGGGGTGAAAAACTCCATATTTGAAAAGATAAAAATAGATTTTTATCGAAATGAACTAGTTTGAACTTAATTTAAAACCCGGGTTTTTATTTTTAAATAAATAAATTAGATTTAAAAAGGGGTTTTAAATAATCAGAATTCCTAATATATCTGATTTGAATTGAACTAGAATTGATTTGTGGGTTTATCGTGAATGGTGTTTTAAATAACACTAGTTCTTTAACCCGATAATAAATAGAATGTGATTTGGGTTTGTCGTGAACTGTGTTTTAAATAACACTAGTTCTTTAACCCAGTAAAAGGAGTTTTAATGAATTTGCAATTAGATAGAAATTCGAATTGATAATCTAAATTATCAAATTTGACAAATAAGTGAGAATGGAGTATCACCAGTTTTGCTCCAAAGCGATAGTTAAATCTTTAATTAGATTTGAACGTGAGATGGTAATTAATTTTACCGATAACACTGTGGTGTTAAATATGGAGTATTACCAGTTTTGCTTCATGGGATGAATAGGTTGGGAGTGGGAAATAAAATAAATAACTACTTCGTTACGGTTCGCTAATCTCGACTAGTTTGGAAAACCATAATTTGGTTTGAAACGACATCCAAAGGAAGATTAAAGGATAAATTTTAAAGAATTTATCTTGGATAAAATTAATGGGAACCTTTCCCTAAGAATGTGATTTCGTGAATAAAAAGGATATTCTGCATTGGAATGAGGCGTATGTTGTGTTTGTGTAACATTTGTTTTAAATATACGCGGGTTGTCCGGAAAGGCCAGGTTTATACCCATTCTGAATAACCGATTCGACGATATGTCGAAGATGAAGACGGAGGTCGAAGACCGGAAGTCTTCACATCGTTTGGGTAATTACTGACGATCCTGATTGGGCTGTACACCCAAGAGGATGGAAATAGTTGGTGGTCGTCCAGACGTACTTGGAGATGGATGGATATGCAAGGAAAGTGCCTCCGATTTCGTTCAGACCCAGAACGGACTTGTAAATGGATTGCGTGTCTGACATTGGATTTTATTCTGTGTTGATTGATTTCTATTAAATATACATCTGTTAGGCGGCGGAGAATTTATTCTTTTGCTTAACGCCCTTCTCTTAGACGTACGAGCTCAGAGGTTGTATATCGATGGACATCAGTCGCATGGCATGAATTGCCTGTGTGACACGCTAAGATGCAATGATCAAGGCTTCTGTTGAAAACCAGAGTCTTGTGGTTGATGATCAAAGCACAACCTACATGGCATAGCTTTGTGTATAACGTGAATTCGCGAGCCTCACACCTCGGTATGAGTCAAAAACGGGATACGGACCGCTGGGAGAGCACGACGTTTCTTTCTAGCTATGGTGGTGTCAGTGACTTACCGGCCCTGACATTTATATATTTTTCAGCTTTGTGGTTGTTGGAATGAGGCGCCTCGATCATAGGTCTGTAAGGACCGGGAAATGTGTGTTCAGGAATTGCCAATCCTCTAACGTAAGTGAGGACCGGCCCAGCCGATCCAGGGTTGCCCAGAGTGCGTAACCCTGAGGCATTTGCTAGAGTGTCTCGAACGCGGAGAGGAGCTTGCCCCTTGCCTAGACTCATGACGGAAATCCAATTTCCAATACGTGTATTTCGGCTTTAATTGTAGAACTAGTATGGCGACATAGTGGTATGGGGCACTCATGCCGTCTATGATTTATATTTATGATTGAAATTGTTTTGACACTATACACTTATTATAGTATCAAATGATTTGTTTTAAACGTACCAAGCATGTTTGGCTGTTATAAGGTAAAACCCTATCCTCCGACTTGCGTTGCATTGTGTGATGGGACCTGGGTCTTATAATAGCTTCATTTTTCGAAAAAGCATTGCATTGTTTATTTTATGCACTGGTATTCTTGGGAGGAAACCCGTTCCATGTTATACGGCGTGGTCCCTTGAATTACTCTCTTTTAAAGTAAAGTTTTAAATAACTGTTTTAGTTCTCACACCAGTCACATGACTGACCTGGAGTTTATTGTTTTAACCTAAACTCTGGGTGCCCTTATTTTCGACACGGGCAGCTAGTATTTTTGGTTTTGCATATTTATATTCACAGGATCCTGGTTTACAGCTGGAATGATATCCGGAAAGCTCTGTATCCGTATATCACCTTCAGTTGTGCTTTGTATTATTTTCCGCTACTGTGTAATTTATTGTAATCTCTGATATTTATCGAATGTAATTTATTCATTTATACTATGTATATTCTTGTATTCTGATGGAATTGTTGTAATAGCAATGAAATGTTCTTCCGTCTGCATTCTGTTTTGTCTTGTCCTCACAGTAATTCGTTCTTTCTCATCTCTTCGGAGACCGGGGAAGTTCGGGTCGCTACAGTTGGTATAAGAGCTTTGGTTTACAGAGCTCGAGAACAAGACACATTAGAACCATGCGAAAGAATTCATCAGATATTGGATTAGTAATATCCAATTAGAATTACTCGTTAGAGATAAGATCAGTAGTATCCTAGAACGAGTGTGAAGAGTATATTTTTCAAATGAAAACAATTTTGTTTTGAAAATTTATATCAATTATACGTATTTGAATATTTATTTATTTTGAATATGGACAATCCGCTATATAAAGATTTTGCATATACGCGTCATGAACGTATATTTGATGTTTTAATATACTGGATAGATATAGAATCACATTGTAGACACCCGGAGATGATTCTGATGATTGATATATCATCATCAGAATTTGTGTTCGTGTTTCGAAGGTATGATATCTATATATTTCCATTAGACCGGTGTGAGAACCAAAACTTATATAGCTAGAATACTTTGTTGTGATTTGGCATCAAAAACATGATTTTTTGTATATACGTCAAAATTATGAATTTGAAACTCTAATTCACTAATTGATTGATGTTTGTGTTATTTGTTTATTTATTTGATAATTTTGAACCATTATGCCTAATTGAATCAAATATTGAACGATATTGAAAATTGGTCGCATTTGCTTGCATATACATATACTTACATTGAACAGGTCATAACAAGGAGGCTAGAGCCGAAGAATAAAATTTGTTTGCCCGACAAATAGGTACATATTTACTATAATTTACCGTTTTGTTTGGGTGATGATGATTTTATGAGCCTATTGGCTAGCCGCTTGGCTTTTTCTTTTTCTTTTTGAGATCAGAAGGCCTGTATGGCAATTTCGGGATTTTCCGGTGGCTCCCGGTGCAGGGGAGGTTATGGCGATATTTTTCGAAAATTTAGGGTGTTAGCCAAATTTTTGAAAATTTGAAAATTCTCAGAAACTGAAAAGTTGGAGAATGGAAGCCAAATCGAACGTAGAGTTGATTAATCAAACCACTTTCGACTTTGTTCCTTTTCGGGGACGAAAAGTTTTAAGTGGGGAGATTGTAATAACCCGGAAATTCCGAACCAGTTTAAATTTTTTTATTTTGGCAATTATAGCGAAGTTTGAACATTTAAAATGAATTATTTTAAATAATATCGACGAGAAATTTATTTTGAGTATAGAATTCGGACGTATATATTATATACGTCGTCGTTAGAATATAAATATTTATATATAATTATAAATAGAATTGAAAATGGCGCGGTAGTTCGATAATTCGATTTCAAACTTCAATTGAATGTACCGGGTGCAAAACAAACAGGATTTTAGCGAAACCAAAAACATTAGGATCTATTTGATAATATCTTTCCAACGAATCTGAAAAATCAAAATTTCATAGCGGGAATCAAAAGATATGTCCAGTTGAAAATTCTGAATAGTCGCTATGGAATTCAGGCCCTAAAAAATAGGCATTTTGCAAGCGACCTCGGATTTCGACGAAACCACTTTTGTTGGATCCGTGATGTCAAGTTATTACTAGGTTTCAAATTTCATAATTTTTCGAATCAATATGTGAGCGTGGCAAAGGAAAACGCGTTTGACCAGTTTCAGTTGATTTTAATCGACTGGAAAATGGCCATTTTTCCAACGGTCCCAGAATTCAACGAAACTAGTTTTATTAGGACCGTATCGTCAATACGAAGCTAGAAAATATTTTTCTGCAATTTATAGAGTTCGTATGTGACCCCGGTAAATTGAAATGCGCGTTCAAATTCAATATATAGAGTTATATGTTGATTTTGAAGAAAACAGATCGAAACGATCGAATCAGCCTACGATACATATCCCATTGTGTTCGGAATAGGGGTAATTAGCTATGGGCGACAGGCGGTGGGCCTCGTTTAGAGGTCGAAAATAAAAGTTGCTTTTAGTGATAAATTAAATAATTAAAAAATTAAAAATATCTCTTTTCCCTCTTCCCCTTAATCCCGTTCTGCCCCCCCCCATTTCGATTGAAATCAGAATAAAGAAAAAAAATATAAAAAAAGCCTATGCCCTAATCGACCGACGCGCCGCCGTCCAGGCGAGGGCCTCGCCTCCCCATCGCCACCTCCAAACCACCGCACCCCCTGGTTGCTCCCCCACCTCCGTCGCCCTACCACCCGCCACGTACTCGCAGGCTGCGCCGCCTCATCGACCACCCCCCCTTCAGTTTTCCCCAATTCGCATCGCACCCCCTCCCTCATCCGCCACGTCAGAGCAGCACCCCCCCTCCCTCATCCGCCACGTCAGAGTAGCACCCCCCCTGCGAGCACCCTTCGACCATCCCGGACCACCACTTCGCCTCGTCAACGCCCAATGTAAGTTTTACTTTAATTGTTCAGCTTAATTCATTTAAAAATTTGATTTTTATTGAAGTAAATAGCTTGCTCTTCATATATATATAACTTCGTAAAGGAAATGCGATTTTTATTCCGGTAATTATACGATTTTTAGTGTTGAAAGGTGATATAAAAATATGATTTTTCCTTATGAAAAGATTATATTTTTAATAATGAAAAGGTTGTATTTTCATTACGAAAAGATTAGATTTTTTTTTAAATGCAAAAGATTAGATTTTTTTTAAAGGCGAAATCTTTATATTGAAAAAGGCGAGATCTTTATATGTAAAAAGGTGAAATCTTTATATGAAAAATAGCGGGATAAAAATATAATTTTTATCTATATAACATTGTTGTGAAAATTCGATTTTTATATATTGAATAGCATAATAAAAACTCGATTTTTAAATATTGAATAACGAAGTAAAAATTCGATTTTTACATATGTAGTGAATACGGGCAACGAAGGTGACAAAGATGCGATAACGATGAAGATTTCTATCAATGAAGAGTCGTGGTATTGGATAGCTATTGGTGAGAACTTCTCACTCTTCAATTTCTTTTCTAGTTATATATATATACTAGGATGCAGACGGTGTTTAGTAGCACCCGACACAACCGTCCACAGACCATGGACTTGTTTGTTTGGTTGCATAAATTAGTTAGATGATTTGGTTGAAATTTGGTTGTTTGGTGAATTTGATTGATGTGTGAATGGCGTGGGCCTTCACTAGACCGGGGATAAGGCTAGGCCTCGTCCCGTTTCTAGTATCGTGCCGTTATGCCGCCGAAATTTTCTAAAATATGTTAGAAAAATAAAAATATCATTTTTATTGTGTAAATGAACTGAATAGAAATTCATGTGTTGAAATAAAATGTTTTATCGTTAAAAATATAATTTTTAACGTAAAAGTGAATAAAATAAAATATTCATTTACAAACCGGACGGTTTGTTTATGTACACCTATTTGAAGGACATTGATTGGGACGATAAATTTTACACATCGCCCAACTGCATAAATAAAAATAAATGTTTGTTGATTTGAAACCCCACACGAGTGTTGGGATGAAATTTGAAGTTCACTCATCCTGATTGATTAAATATGTCGATCGATTGATTGACAGTCTGTTATAAGCGTTAGATATCTATATATGATGCTTATACAGTGTAGTGCACTTTGGTTGATGGTTGATTAATTTTCAATGCTATTATATACGTGTGATGTATGAAAATCCATATAATTAACATTATATGGTGATTGATTGGGCCTCATTCCAATTTAGAAAATAAAAAATACTATAAAGTAAAGTTTCATGTGTTGACTGTACTCATCCGTTGAGATTAGTCATGAGTTGAACGAAATATTTTAACAATAAAATTTATATCTTTATCTCTATAAAGTAAAGGTTCATGTGTTGACTGTACTCATTCGTGAGATTCGTCATGTGTTGAACGAAATATTTTAACAATAAATTTTTTATCTTTATCACTATAAAATAAAGGTTCATGTGTTGACTGTACTCATCCGTTGAGATTAGTCATGTGTTAAACGAAATAATTTAACAAAAATAGTCACACGTGGACAGTACTCATTCGTTGAGATTAGTCGTGGGTTGACAAAAATAAATACTCATTTGTTGAATAGAATATTTGAAAAAGAAATATTTGAAACAGAATATTTGAAAATAGAAATATATGGAGCCGTATTGATTAGATTGACGCCATTTTGACGTGAATGATATTTATATCGATTTTATTCATTTTAAAATGAATATTGAAAAGTGATTTCGAAATCGAATATTTTGAAATGAAGTTTGAATTAAATTGAATTGAAAACCAATTCGAATTGAATTGAATAGAAAATGAATTTGATTTCAATTGAATATATAACGAATTCGAATTGAATTGAATAGAAAACGAATTTGATTTCAATTGAATATACAACGAATTCGAATTGAATTGAATAGAAAACGAATTTGATTTCAATTGAATATATAACGAATTCGAATCGAATTGAATAGAAAATGAATTTGATTTCAATTGAATATATAACGAATTCGAATTGAATTGAATAGAAAACGAATTTGAATTGAATTGAATAGAAAACGAATTCGAATTGAATTGAATAGAAAACGAATTTGAATTGAATTGAATAGAAAACGAATTGAATTCAAATTGAATAGAAAACGAATTGAATTCAAATTGAATAGAAAACGAATTGAATTTAAATTGAATAGAAAGCAAAATGAATTCGAATCGAATCAAAATCGATTTGAATTGAAATCAAATAGAAATGAAAGTAAAAAGGATTTATAATAGGAAATTCAATTTTGGTTTGAATTTGAAGTAAAGGTTGAAAATGTTTTTGAAACGAATTCAAAACTATTTATAAAATTCGTTTTTAAATAGGAATCGATATATTATATATATATATAATATAGTGGCCTGAATAGAACGCGCCGCGCCGCGGCAGTTCGTGAATTTCGACCATTCATTTCAAACGGACATTACGGGAGATCCGACAGTCGGATTCTCCTAAAACCAGAACCGTTGGGTTCGTATCGGAAAGAGCTTTCAAACGAATATTAAAAATTTGAAATCTAACGGTTGGATTTGGAGATATGTCCAAATCAAATTCGGAAAAGGTCGCTGTAAGTGCAGTTCGATGGCCGTTGATGGAAATCGACTGTACGGGCCTTAATAAAATTATTAAAATTAGTAATAATTTGTGTAAAATCATAAGAAATGATTTGGGAAAAATTGGGGTGAAAAACTCCATATTTGAAAAGATAAAAATAGATTTTTATCGAAATGAACTAGTTTGAACTCAATTTAAAACCCGGGTTTTTATTTTTAAATAAATAAATTAGATTTAAAAAGGGGTTTTAAATAATCAGAATTCCTAATATATCTGATTTGAATTGAACTAGAATTGATTTGTGAATTTATCGTGAGTAGTGTTTTAAATAACACTAGTTCTTTAACCCGATAATAAATAGAATGTGATTTGGGTTTGTCGTGAACTGTGTTTTAAATAACACTAGTTCTTTAACCCAGTAAAAGGAGTTTTAATGAATCTGCAATTAGATAGAAATTCGAATTGATAATCTAAATTATCAAATTTGACAAATAAGCGAGAATGGAGTATCACCAGTTTTGCTCCAAAGCGATAGTTAAATCTTTAATTAGATTTGAACGTGAGATGGTAATTAATTTTACCGATAACACTGTGGTGTTAAATATGGAGTATTACCAGTTTTGCTTCATGGGATGAATAGGTTGGGAGTGGGAAATAAAATAAATAACTACTTCGTTACGGTTCGCTAATCTCGACTAGTTTGGAAAACCATATTTTGGTTTGAAATGACATCCAAAGGAAGATTAAAGGATAAATTTTAAAGAATTTATCTTGGATAAAATTAATGGGAACCTTTCCCTAAGAATGTGATTTCGTGAATAAAAAGGATATTCTGCATTGGAATGAGGCGTATGTTGTGTTTGTGTAACATTTTTTTTAAATATACGCGGGTTGTTCGGAAAGGCCGGGTTTATACCCATTCTGAATAACCGATTCGACGATATGTCGAAGATGAAGACGGAGGTCGAAGACCGGAAGTCTTCACATCGTTTGCGTAATTACTGACGATCCTGATTGGGCTGTACACCCAAGAGGATGGAAATAGTTGGTGGTCGTCCAGACGTACTTGGAGATGGATGGATATGCGAGGAAAGTGCCTCCGGTTTCGTTCAGACCTAGAACGGACTTGTAAATGGATTGCGTGTCTGACATTGGATTTTATTCTGTGTTGATAGATTTCTATTTAATATACATCTGTTTGGCGGTGGAGAATTTATTCTTTTGCTTAACGCCCTTCTCTGAGACGTACGAGCTCAGAGGTTGTATATCGATGGACATCAGTCGCATGGCATGAATTGCCTGTGTGGCACGCTAAGATGCAATGATCAAGGCTTCTGTTGAAAAGCAGAGTCTTGTGGTTGATGATCAAAGCACAGCCTACATGGCATAGCTTTGTGTATAACGTGAATTCGCGAGCCTCACACCTCGGTATGAGTCAAAAACGGGATACGGACCACTGGGAGAGCAGGACGTTTCTTTCTAGCTATGGTGGTGTCAGTGATTTACCAGCCCCGACATTTATATACTTTTCACCTTTGTGGTTGTTGGAATGAGGCGCCTCGATTATAGGTCTGTAAGGACCGGGAAACGTGTGTTCAGGAATTGCCAATCCTCTAACGTAAGTGAGGACCGGCCCAGCCGATCCAGGGTTGCCCTGAGTGCGTAACCCTGAGGCATTTGCTAAAGTGTCTCGAACGCGGAGAGGAGCTTGCCCCTTGCCTCGACTCATGACGGAAATCCAATTTCCAATACGTGTATTTCGGCTTTAATTGTAGAACTAGTATGGCGACATAGTGGTATGGGGCACTCATGCCGTCTATGATTTATATTTATGATTGAAATTGTTTTGACACTATACACTTATTATAGTATCAAATGATTTGTTTTAAACGTACCAAGCATGTTTGGCTGTTATAAGGTAAAACCCTATCCTCCGGCTTGCGTTGCATTGTGTGATGGGACCTGGGTCTTATAATAGCTTCATTTTTCGAAAAAGCATTGCGTTGTTTATTTTATGCACTGGTATTCTTCGGAGGAAACCCGTTCCATGTTATATGGCGTGGTCCCTTGAATTACTCTCTTTTAAAGTAAAGTTTTAAATAACTGTTTTAGTTCTCACACCAGTCACATGACTGACCTGGAGTTTATTGTTTTAACCTAAACTCTGGGTGCCCTTATTTTCGACACGGGCAGCTAGTAGTTTTGGTTTTGCAGATTTATATTCACAGGATCCTGGTTTACAGCTGGAATGATATCCGGAAAGCTCTGTATCCGTATATCACCTTCAGTTGTGCTTTGTATTATTTTCCGCTGCTATGTAATTTATTGTAATCTCTGATATTTATCGAATGTAATTTATTCATTTATACTCTGTATATTCTTGTATTCTGATGGAATTGTTGTAATAGCAATGAAATGTTCTTCCGTCTGCGTTCTGTTTTGTCTTGTCCTCACAGTAATTCGTTCTTTCTCATCTCTTCGGAGACCGGGGAAGTTCGGGTCGCTACACCCCAGACCTCGTACTTGCTTCGAGAATATCAGTTTTAGACTCCTCTTTGTTACTAGAACAGACTTCCTCTTCGTCCCGCAACATTCCTTTCTTATGGAGATCTTCATACTGATAAGCCATGTATATCATTTCAGAAAAAGGAAGCTTCACATTCCTCAGTACACTATTCTGATATCTCCATTGCAGGCCATGAATAAATCTCAGATTTTTCCTCTTTGGATCTTGAATCAGATGAGGAGCAAAGTGAGCAAGTTCGTTGAATTTCTTATGATATTCTGGGATGGTCATATCACCTTGTATCAAATAAGAAAATTCATCACATAATTGCTCGGTTGCTTCGGGAGGAGTAAATCTTCCTAGGAAAATCTCTTTGAATCTATCCCAGGTGATATCACCTTCTGGATTATCTTTTATGATTGTTTCCCACCATATTAAAGCTTCTCCATTGAGCGCCCAAGATGCTACTAATCCTTTTTGGTCGTCTCTCAGCTGGAAACGCTCAAATATTCTTTCTGCAGAGCTCACCCAAGCTTGAGTTTGAATAATAGATTCATTGCCCGAAAATTGTGCTCCACCCAGATTTCGATATCTCTTAAATAGAGCCTCTAGATCAGGTTCTGCATTTCTCCTGTTTCTGACACTCATTTTTCTAGTACTTCTGCAAATGGCAGATCAAGTGTCAGGTCACAGAAAGGGTATTTTAAAACATAGAAACATATACTTCAAATGTAAATGTGTCTATCGAGGTGTAATTTCATTCTGCTTTACTCATACTAGGATATTGCTGATCCTATCTGTATAGAGTTACCCGTCCTAGAACACTACTGGTTCTATTTCTGACGAGTTCGTTAATATGTTATATTCCAGCACTAAGCTTAACCAAAGCTCTGATAGCACGATGTGATGACCCATTTCCCGTACAGACGGAGACAAGGGTAATCTTTGGAATATAACACAGAAACAGATAACAGCAGAACAGAATTAAATAAATACACCAGATAATGAACAATAGAATATACTGGATAAAAGTAATCATCAGAGTTACACAATATACAGGATCTTACTTAGTACAATTACAGTTCAGCTATACATAAATGTCTATAGCGGAAACAAACAAAATATGTACAATAGGAGCTGAACAGCATAAAAAGAGATAAATGATAGAATCCATCTTCAGCTCCAGCTATCCAGAGGAAGCCATCTAAACCTGAATACAAGGCTGCCCGTGTAGAAAAAGGGGCACCCGAGTTTGAAAGTGAAACAAACTACGAGTCAGTCATGGAACTGGTATGAGAAATCTACTCAACACAATTGAAATATGGTTAATCACAGGACCACGCCACTTTCGTGGAACGAGTTTACTCCATCGGATCACCAGTGCTTTAAAACAAATCATTCTTTGAAACAATGCTATGCTTTCTATAAAAATGAAGCCATTATAAGACTCAGTTCCCATCACACAATGCAACGCAAACCAGAGGATAGAGTTTTTACCTTATAACGGCCAAAATATGTTTGATACGAATAAAAAAAAGGCATTTGATATTATTGCTAGTGTTTATATGTTTTGAAAACAATTTCAAATCATAACTATCAATCATAAATGACATTAATGCCCCATAGCACTATGTCGTTATATATAGGTACACAATCAAAACCGCATAGTCACGTATATGGAAATTGGATTTCCATCCTGAACCAAGGCAAAAGATAGTCCTTACCGAATTCGAGACTGTCTAGCCCGAGTCTCAGGTACAGCCGCAACCGTACCTTGGATCATCAGGGCCGGTCCACACGAAGTGGATTATAATGCCTGAACAATGCGTTTCTCCGCCCTTTGGGGCGTAAATGAGCCAACGAATGACTCCATCGGACCCGGATCGTCCGATAAAACCGAGGCGCCTCGCAACAGCAACAACCACATAAGTCAAACTCGTCAGGGCGTGTAAAACCACCTACGCCACTTTTAGCTAGAAAGAAAACGCACGTCCCCCTTGAGGTCCTGCTCCTGTTTCTGGTTCATACCAGGGTGTGAGGCTCGTGAATTCATGTTATACACAAAGCTACGCCACACAGGCGGTGCTTTGATCATCACCACAAAACTTTGCTTTTCAACAGAAGCCCTAATCATTTGCCACTTAGGCATGCCACACTAGCAATTCATGCCATGCGACTGATGTCCATCGATATACAACCTCTGAGCTCGTGCGTTTCAGAGAAGGGCGTTAAGCAAAAGAATAAATTCTCCACCGCCAAACAGATGTATATTTAACAGAGATCAATCAACACAGAATAAAATCCAATGTCAGACACACAGTCCATTTACAAGTCCGTTCTGGGTCTGAACGAAACCGGAGGCACTAAATACCTCGCAAAGCCATCGATCACCACGTACGTCTGGACGATCACCACTCATTATCCATATTTCGGGATGCCTCCCAATCAGGACCTAGGTTACCATCCAAACGAGGTGAAGATCTCCGGTCTTTGACCACCGTCTTCATCTTCGATTTCTTATCGTCGATTCAGTTATTCAGAATGGGATAAACCCGGTCTTTCTGAGCAACTCGCGTATATAATAAACAAGTGCAACACTAACATACACACACATCATTTCAATTCATCAGTCACTAACCGTCAATCAGTAAGAGAACGATTTCCCAAATATTAACCCCGAAGGCCGAAACAAACATCAGATCCACACCCAGGGAACCATTCGACCTAGCCAACCTTCAGTTAATTTCTAAATCACATCCATATTGTTTATAATATTTTATAACGATTTATCGCTATTTTTATTTATTTTAAAATAGCCAATATATTCAAAACGACGCTTCGGGCCATAACGCGACCGTGGCGCTGTTTTTCTTCAGATTTGATTTACACATATCTGAAAATCTAACCGTTCGATCTTCACAAAATTTACATCATTAGAAAAATCTTTTCAAAACGAATCCAACGGTTCCAGTTTCGGGAAAATCCGACGGTCGGATCTCCCGGTACAATCGTTTGAAGTTTCGATTTCGAAATACGAACTGCAGCGTCGTTATTCGATTAAATATAATTATATTTATATATATATAAATATAATCGATTCTGGCGCTGTTTTTCTTCAGATTTGAATTAAACATTCCAGACAATCCAACCGTTGGATTTTTACAAAGTTGGTGCCGTTGGAAAGATATTTCCAAGGCGAACCCAACGGTTGCGATTTCAGGAAAATCCGATGGTCGGATCTCCCGGTATTATCGTTTGAAATCACGGTTTCAAAATACGAGCTACAGCGTCGTTATTCGATATATTTTAATTCTATATTTTTATATATATATCGATTCTTCGATTTCAAAGCTATATTCTTTTCATACATTTGATAAAAATGATATTTTTATCTAATTTCTTCTATTTCAACACTTCACTATATTTAGCAATTCATGTATATAATAAAAATGTGATTTTTATTGTAAAACAATTCATTTCAAAACACTTTTATTTCGTATAGTTAATATAGGTGATAAAAATAGGATTTTTATTATAAAACAATTTATTTCAAAACGAAATTATTTTATATAGTTAATATAGGTGATAAAAATGATTTTTATTATAAAAGATTTTTTTTCAAAATATGAATACCATTCAACACGTGAATTTCAAATAAACGAATGAATATCGATTCAACACATGAAGGTTTTCTATAGTTTATATAAATCGATAAAAAGGTGATTTTTATATTCAAAACACGAATACCATTCAACACATGAATTTCTATCCAACGAATGAATATCGATTCAACACATGAAGGTTTTCTATAGTTTATATATATAGATAAAAATGTGATTTTTATATTTAAAACACGAATACCATTCAACACATGAATTTCTATCCAACGAATGAATATCGACTCAACACATGAAGGTTTTCTATTCAACGAATAAATATAGTTTCAGCAAATGAAAATAATTCAAACACATGAATATTATTCAAATTTTTGACAACATAACGGTAGGGTAGTTAAAACCGGGACTGTCCCTAGTACGGCTCCTCGCTCTACCTTAAAACCTCGCGGTTTTTGACAATGGGGATCATGCATCTAGTTCGCACGTAGGCGGCATGCATATATTTATTTCATTTCCACAAACTAATCCTATGTGGTTTCAACCAAATATTTCTCAACCACAAATGGGTATTTTTCAACCATAATCAATCAATATCAACCACAAACAATCCCAATCAACCATTCGCTATCAATCAATTTTTACACCAATCACAACTAATAAATATCGTCCATGGTTTGTGGACGAGGGGCGTATATATATATATATATATATATATATATATATATATATATATATAGAAATTCACTTCTATTTCAACACATATATAATTTTTACAACTCATATATAACTTATACATCGACCGTACAACTTATACAACGCTTATACAAGAGGTGTACAACGCTTATATAACTCATACATCGACTATATAATTTATACATCGTCGTTTTCCATCTCGTTTATAAATTAGAAATCTCACATTGGGTTCCACTCCACCAAAAATAGCAGAAGGCTCAGAAAAATATGCGGTCTCTTATAAAATGTAGAGGACGTCCACACGGTCACGATGTTTCCTGTTTCATCGAATTTCGTCAAGAAACGAAAAAGATATGATTTTTCAAAGTTTGCAACACTTTAAAACTGTTGAAATCAGTTTAAATAATATAAACCGTATACCTTAGTTTTTATTCGAAACTAGGTTTCGATTTTTCTCTCAATCCGTTGATCGTTGCTGGAATCAGACCATACCACGACAACCAGCTTGGAACGGCGCGGCCAGCAGCCCCTTTTGGTTGAACTCGGTTGCAGGGTGGAGGAGCAACCCACGGCGATGCGGCGTGACTTCAGGAGGGTGAATCGAGCGAAATACACCTCGATAAATACTGAGATTCGTATGGATTTGAAGAGGATGGAGAGCTCTTCAAAAATCCCAAAGGGTCGATAGGTTTTATGGCTTGTGGAGGGAGAAAATGAGGAGAGAAGGAGGGAAGGTGTAGCCGCCGTTCGTTTCAGGGGCATCAGGGAAGAAGAAAGGATGAGGGCCAATAGGGATTTTTTATTTTATTTTATTATTTTTAAATTCTCTAAAATACCCCTTTCACACACGAACCCCAATCCAAACCCAACGACTGTCTTTCCTAGCGTTTTACCCCCATTCCGAACACAATGGGATATGTTTCGTAGGCCCATTCGACTGTTTCAGTAAGTTTTCCTTCAAATTAAAATATATAACATTCAATATTCAATTTGAACGTACATTTCAATTTGCCAGGGCCACAAACTGATTCGAAAAATTCCAGAAAAATAAATCTAGCTATGTTTTGACGATACGGTCCCAACAAAACTAGTTTCGTCGAATTCTGAGACCGTTTGCAAAAAGGCCCATTTCTGGTCGATCCAATTTAATTATAATTGACCAAAACACGTTTTCCTTTGCCACGCTCACATACTAGCTTCAAAAATTATGAAATTTGAAACCTAGCAATATTTTCACATCCTGGATCCAACAAAAGTGGTTTCGTCGAATTCCGAGGTCATTTGCAAAATTGCCAATTTCACGGGCTATATAATTTCCATAGCGACCTTTCTGAAAATTCATTTGGCCATAACTTTTGCTTTCCGCTATGAAAATTCAATTTTTCAGATTCGTTAGAAAGGTATTCACTAACAGATTTAAATGTTTTTTGTTTCACTAAAATCCGTTTTGTTTTGCACCCGGTACAGTCCGACAAAGTTTGAATTCAATTTTTGAAACTGCAGCGCCATTTCAGGCCTTGTTTATAATTAGAATTAATTATATTTGTTTTCAAACGTCGATTCAAACTCAGTTTTTATTGCCATTATTTAAAATATTTATTTTAAATATTTAAAGTCCATTATTTTAGCCAGTTTAAAAATTTTAATTTGGTTCAAATTTTCTGGGTCATTTCAATTTTGAATTCAAATATGTATTTAAAATGGAAAATTTATTTTTCCAAAGTGGAAATTGGATTTCAAATGAAATTTGAAATAGAAATTGGTTTCAATATTTAAAACAAGAAGTGAAATTTATAAACAACGTTTATAAATAAAGAAGGAAAGTTTTAAGTGGACAATTTATAAATTTAAATTCAAGTATGAATTTAAAAAGAGATTTATAAGTTGGATCGTTCCAAAAAAGAAACGGTGAAATTTATTCCGATGTTCGGAATATAAACTGATTTAATATAAATCCATAAGGATTTATGATTTCGAATTCGACGATGTCGAAATTAAAACAAATAAATAAAATAAACTATTTCTAGAAGGAATATTGAAATTATATTTGTTAGAAGCTATAATCTAAATTAAATTTAAACAGATTCCATGTTTATACATATTTAAGTTGTAATTATAAAATATCTTCGAAGGTAAAATGAAAAGGAAATTTACTTTTCGCAAAATAGAATTTGGATTTCAAATGAATTTTGAAATGGAATGCTTGTTTTAAATTATAAAACAAGGAAATTAATTTAAGATCGATATTTATTGCCATCGGGTAATTTGGAAGTTAGTTTCAAATGGAGTTTAAATATGGAAGTTTGTTAATATAAAATAAGGAAGTAATTTTTAAACCATGTTTAGAAATGAAATGAAGTAATTTTCATTGGATAAATTGGAAATAGATTTTTCCAAATATAAGAACTGATATTTAAAAATCATATTTTTAAATGAGAAAGAAGGGGTGATTGTTATGATAAGGAATGGAAATTTTGTATTACAAACTCTTATCTATCTCTAGATAAGAAAGATGTCAGTCAAGGTCTGAGAGGTATTTAAAATACCCCAACTTGAACGGCTCCACTATAATCAAGGGATGATATTAGTTTGCAATTATGAAGGATGTTGAATAAATTTTTTTTCCTAAAAAAGGGAATTTATAATTGGGAATTCGATTATATCGATATTTTATAAATAATATAATTTCATAAGAATTGGAATCGAATATAGAAATTTGAGTTTTATTCATAACTGAAATATGAATATGGAATAAAATAATTGACAAGTGCAATAATCTGAATTGTTAAGTTAGTTTTGGATAACGGGTTTAATTTATTGAAAATGGAGTTGAGGTTATTTTATAAGCAAAGTTTTTAACGTTTATATTTAGTTTAATTAAAACGAACTCGCCGCAGCACGGTAGTTCGTAATTTGGTGTTCCGAACTTCAATTGAGTATACAAAACTCAATGTAAGCCGGAATTTGATGAAGCCAGAAACGTTAGGACCTATTGAATAATAATTTTATAATGAAAGAGAAAAATCTGGATTTCGGCTTAAAGATTTTGAGTTATGTCAAAATCAAATTTTTGAAAAGTCGCTGTAAAATCGTTTTAAAACCATAACGATTTAATTAATTAGTAAGAACGATTTTTAGTGAATCAAAATCCGAATTTCAATTAGAAAAATCCCTATTTGAGTACGTAATAAATATGAACTCAAGCAAGTTGAATAAAGTGATTTTTTATAATAAAATCAGATTTTGAACGATGGAATGATATTAACTAAATAGTACAAAAAGTTAGATGATATGATTTGAATGGAACTTGATGTGAGTTAAGCAAATTGGATTTGTAAACTAGAATTTGTATTCAAATATGAGGCGTGAATTATAAATGTAATTCGAATTGTCATAAATGAATTGCAATATGTTTGAACACTATTGATTCAAACTATAAGTGAATGGAGCGGTTGAATTATTTAAAGAATTAATTAGTGGAATTGATTGCGGTTAAATCAAAATAGTTGTATGGGTTGGAATAAAATGAAAATGCAGGTGCATGTATATTAGACAGGTATGGGACAAAGTGAATGAAGAGTATGAAGATTTTAATTTAAGTGCCTAACAAAAAGGTACATGTTTAAATTTCCATATGAGCTTATATGCGCCGAATCGACAAGCCACTTGGCTTTTTGATTTTCTTTTTGAATGGAAAGGGCCTAGAGAGGCGAGTTGGGGTTTGAACGATTGACCGATACATGGGAGGTGCTGGCGAAATTTTCCGAAAATTTAAGGAGTTAGCTTATTTTTAAGAAAATTTGAAAATAGAAATCAATATATCGATATATATATATATAATTCGATAAGGAAAGTTAAATGAATATTAATTAGAAAGGGCCAGTGATATGTTTGATGGATGTTTTTTTCCTTTGATAGTTAAATCACCGGCTATCAAAGATTTTTGACCATCGTCGTCAATACGGAGAGACCAGTCGGATTTGATATCCGAAAACCACTCCGTATAGGCATAGGTGTTGCGAATTAGATTATGCTGAAGATTAATTAAAGACGGAGTAAAATGCAAGAGCTGTTCTGTTTGTCCAGACCTAGGACAACTTGTATGGACGAATGTCTGACAGAGTATTCCTAACCGATCACATAAGACGATCTTTTCAGGATATTATATCTGGTGGCGGAGTAATTCATTCCTCTTTGCTTTTGTACCTGTAATATTCTTTGAAGAACAACTAGTGATTTGACGGGTTTGACGATATGGCATTCAAAGTGAATGGTGGCCAGATGTTCTGAAAAGATAGACGTAGCCCCTAGCCTCACATCTCGGAAATGACAAAAATCGGGCAGGCAGCATGGCTAGTTGGGTCATACCCAAGCAGGGTGTATTTTCATCGATCTAGAGAAAATTCGTATTTGTTCTTCTTTTCGTTTCTGTATCTTTGCATTACAGTTGGATGGCCAACAACCGTGGGTGACAATATAATCGCTACACTCAAGTTAAATGAGTGGGCGGTCATGTGCGGCTGGGTTGCAAGTTGTTCTAGTTGAACCCCAATGTATACCCTCTAGATTACACTGATCGGAAGGTGATCCCATACCTTGTCTGTTGGAATCCAATCTCCAATAAGCGCCTTGTGGTTTTTGATTTTATATTATATATGTGGAGCGTGAGATGCAAGCGTTCTACTATTTGATTATTTATTTGATTAGACATTATTATAATATAACTGGATTTTGATATCAATATGTATTGGGTTATAGTAAGGTAAAAACTGTCCATATTTATATGTAGGATGGTCTTACTATTATCATTTTGTTTCAAAGGGTTTTCCAAAGTCAAAAAATATGGTTGGAGTTTACTCACACCGGTCCCATGACTAACCCATAGTTTATTTTGTTTTTTCCTAAACTCTTGGGTGCCTAAATTTGTACGGGCAATTAAGTGTTTAGGATTTTACAGATACACTTGTAGGAGCTTGAAGCAGGAGGCTTCACCGGTAGTTATTAAAAATTATTTCCGTTGTATCAAACGTTGTTGTACTCTGATAATGGTATGTATATATAGTACAAAATGTTGTATTCAAAAGTTATGATATATGATATTATATTTTGTTCAGTTCCGCTATGAGATTCTGATATTCCTTAAGTTCTATCTTCTATCTTTTCTTCTATAAAACTATAATGACTCGTATTTCTGTATTATTTGGGTTGGATGTTGTTATTTTAGTCAACTCAGGTAGTACGGATTTCCGGGCCATCACATGTGGTATCAGAGCTTAGGTTGAGCGAACAGCTAGGCTTTCGTGGGGGTTTACTCATTAGAGATTGGGTTAGTAGTACCCTAGAATGAGTTGAGTATATATATATATAAGAGTGTATTTGTAAATTGATATACAAATTGTTTTATATTGTGTTGGTTTTTCTGTTGAGTGGTTTATGAATTTTGGTCAAATCGTGGGATGCCACGACGTTAATAGGAGTTTCTAAACACTTGAACAGAGGAATCGACATAATTTGGTTATAAAGTGGTTAAATGAAATAATTTTACTCAAAGTTATATTTTTGATATAAAAGGGAATAATTTTCTAGAATTATTTATATATAAATGAATTGGTTGATATTATGGGATTATAAAATTGAAATGGTTATATATATATAACCAAATAAAAATTGTATAAGAATGAAATATACAAATGAGATAAAATAAAGTTGGATTTAACCCATAATTGGAATTTAAATCCCGGAAAGTTGGAAAATATATTTTCAAGGTATATTAAAATAATATGGCTTTGTTTTGAAAAGGTTTTTGAGTAAAAATCATTTTGAATAGATTTTGAACGTAATAAAGCATTGAATTCACTTCAGTCACTAGAAAATAACTCCGATGATAATCCGGACATCATTGATGTTCATTTTCGAGTTTCTAAGTGATGGATTGCTACCATATTAAATTTCTGATGGAAATTTGTTGAAAGAAAACAAGTTGTTTTAGGATAATTCAAATGTTTTGAGTTTCATATGGTTATAAATAAATGTATATATTTATATTATTCCAATAGGGTTTTAAATGAAAACCCGGGTATTTGAATTCTGGAATTAAAATTTAACTTATGCAAGTTAAATAATTTGAATTTGTGAAAGCAAGTTGAAATGGATAAATTGATTTAAAATCAATTTAAAACTTGCCAGAAATATAAGTGGTTATTTTATTAACCAAATAGCATCGAAGTATATAGAAAATTTGTCGTTCGTCGTAAACAAAGCGGGGTTTTGAAAAGTTAACGGGTTTGTAGCATTTCTTCTACCTTAGTAATTTCGGGGACGAAATTCTTTTAAGGGGGAAGGAATGTAACGTCCCAGATTTTTAGCTGTTTTATTTTGAACATTTAAATCTTGAACTGGAAATATAAATTAATTTTAATATAGAATTTATCGATTTAAAATTCGATATATGATTTAATTTAATAGATATCAAATTATCGTATACGAAAATGATTAATAATTAAATTGAATTTAATTTAAAATCGCCGATTTAAATTGATATCTTTTCTAGATAATCGAATGAGGCTTCAGACCCTATCCCGGTATGTTCGGAATAGTGATTAAACCCCAAAAACGTCGGTTGTTGTTTCTCAATCGGTGTTCGTTACCAAGAAATATATTATTATAAAATTAAGCCGATAAAAATAAAATCTAATCAAAATAAAATATAAATATAAAAAATGAGGAAACTTTTCCATCCCCAACCCTACGCCTACACTAGCTTCAGCCATTCTTCTTTCAAATCGAGTAAGAAATATTTCCCTAACTTCACGTCTAAGGAAAGCAGGAATTAATGGTTGTGGTACGATTGTCTCCCTTCGCACTTGTATAAATCAAGCTCGTGTTCCTTTCAATCCCAAAAACCCATGAAAACACTTCGAGTCCCATCTCCTTCAGTTTTTGTTCTCTAGTAAAATGAAATCTATTCCATCCGATAAATTAAAAAAAAAAAAAGAGAAATCAAAATCGCACATCGTGATTTGAAATCGCAGGGATTTCGTGAAGCTCGATGGAGGCGCTCGCGACTTGCAGGGAGGAAGAAGGGACGTCGATGGGATGTTCAGAGATTGTTGTTGTTGTGGAGTGTGCGATTCTAGGGCAAGTCGATGGTACGAACTGGAGTGTGATCAAAGTAATGTCGATTTATATTGATTTGGTGTGGTCCGATGCAGACTGATGGCGAAGGTTTTTCTGGAGTCGCGAGTAGTGGCATCGCCTGGCAGAACGATGCATTTAGTGGAAGTCGACATTGTTATTGTATGCGAGTGGGATGAAGGAAGGCGATGTTGATATACTGGGACGTTTAGAAAAGTTCAAACTAGAGACCGAAGTGGAATTCGATTTCTTTGATGTTGAATGGTGTGGCTTGAGGGTGCGTAGTAGGGTGTTTGGAAGGACGTTGGTTCAGCTGAGGGGTTTTAGGGCATTGTAGTGGATGTTAGAGTTGCAGTGGTGAGAGTATTGTTGTTGCGGCAGTTGATTGTTGAGTCAAAGTTCGGACTGTGTCTTGGGGTACAGAGGATGCTGGCATAACAGGAAATGGTTTTTTGTTTTGGAGATGGTGGCAGTTGAATATGGAGGTAGAATGGTTGGGGAGGAACTGTGTGGACTTAGTTCGGCAGTTGGGAGTTGGTGGCGGAGTTCTGGTCAGTATTGGGAATGCCTGAGACAATGCAGCAGAATTGGAGTGGGGTCTGATCTATTTGTTGAGTGTTCGGGGAAATGCTTCGTAGTTGATTGACTAAATTACAAGGCAAAGAAGGTATATGTTTCACTAAATTCTCAAAATGTTTTATTTATTAGTAATTAATTTAAACGAATAGAATTTAATCGATAAACAAAACCAATTAATCGTAGGTGAAAATTAAACTTCATTCGAGTCAATTCGTAGATGCGAAGATGTCATTTAAATGGATTCAAAGCCAAGATGATATGGAATTCTAAATGGATATTCAACAAATGAAATTCAAGGTGAGTAAATCGCGCTCAACGTTTTATTTAAAATAAATGTTGATTGTTTGGATGCATGAATGAATTATTGTGATTATATATATACATATATTAGTTATTAGGCTTGGTGATTGGGGCTATTATATATATATATATATATATATTGGTGATTGAGATTTCCCGTTGTACCATTAGAGGATGCCCATAGTACCATTAGCGGATGGTTTCCCTATGCGCCCCACAATATATATAGTCGATGACCTTCATACCGCGATATCCTGCCTCGAAGAAGGGTCAGTATTTTAATACTGTTGACTAACATCTGTGGATGCAGGGAAAACAGGTTGGAGGAATCCGACTGAATTCCTCAAATTTATTTGTGTGTTTGGATATTATAATATCACTGGCCCTTGTTATTTATATTTAAAAATATCAAGAAGAGATTGTTGGATTTAAAAAGGAAAATTTTACTTCTTGAAATAGAAATGGAATTTCAAATGAATTAAGAAATATTAACTTGTTTTTAAACAAGTAGCTGAATTTATGACAATGTTTATAAATGGAAAGAAATATTATCATTTGATAATATTGAATTTTAAATTCAAATATGAATTTAAAAAGGAAAAATTATTTTTCCAAAGTGGAAATTGGATTTCAAATGAATTTGAAATAGAAATTGGTTTCAATATTTAAAACAAGAAGTGAAATCTATAAACCATGTTTATAAATAAAGAAGGAAAGTTTTCAGTGGACAATTTATAAATTTGAATTCAAGTATGAATTTAAAAAGAGATTTATAACTTGGATCGTTTCAAAAAAGAAATGGTGAAATTTATTCCGACGTTCGGAATATAAGCTGATTTCAAATAAATCCATAAGGATTTATGATTTTGAATTTGACGATGTCAAAATTAAAATAAATAAATAAAATAAACTATTTTCGGAGGGAATATTGAAATTGTATTTATTAGAAGCTATAATCTAAATTGAATATAAAACAGATTCCATGTTTATACAAATATAAGTTATAATTATAAAATATCTTCGAAGGTGAAATGAAAAGGAAATTTACTTCCCCGCAAAATAATATTTGGATTTCAAATGAATTTTGAAACAGAAAGATTGTTTTAAATTATAAAACAAGGAAATTAATTTACGATCGATAATTATTGTCGTTGGGTAATTTAGAAGTTGGTTTAAAATGGAGTTTAAATGTGGAAGTTTGTTAATATAAAATAAGGAAGTAATTTGTAAACCATGTTTGGAAATGAAATGAAGTAATTTTCATTGGATAAATTGGAAATAGATTTTTCCAAATATAAGAACTGATATTTAAAAATCATATTTTTAAATGAGAAAGAAGGGGTGATTTTTGTGATAAGGATTGGAAATTTTGTATTACAAACTCTTATCTGTCTCTAGATTAGAACGTTGTCGGTCAAGGTCTGAGAGGTAATTAAAATACTCCAACTTGAAGGCTCCACTATTATCAAGGGATATATTAGTTTGTAATTGTGAAGGATGTTGAATAAATTGTTTTTCCTCAAAAAGGGAATTTATAATTGGGAATTTGATTATATCGATATTTTATAAATAATATAATTTCATAAGAATTGGAATCGAATATAGAAATTTGAGTTTTATTCATAACTGAAATATGAACATGGAATAAAATAATCGACGAGTGCAATAATCTGAATTGTTTAGTTAGTTTTGGATAACGGGTTTAATTTATTGAAAATGGAGTTAAGGTTATTTTATAAGCAAAATTTTTAAAGTTTATATTTAGTTTAATTAAAACGAACTTGCCGTAGCGCGGTAGTTCGTAATTTGGTGTTACGAAATTCAATTGAGTATATAAAACTCAATATAAGCCGGAATTTGATGAAACCAGAAACGTTAGGACCTATTGAATAATAATTTTATAATGAAAGAGAAAAATCTAGATTTCGACTTAAAGATTTTGAGTTATGTCAAAATCAAATTCTTGAAAAGTCGCTGTAAAATTGTTTTAAATCCATAACGATCTAATTAATTAGTTAAAAGGATTTTTAGTGAATAAAAATCCGAATTTCGATTAGAAAAATCCAGATTTGAGTATGTAATAAATATGGACTCAAGAAAGTTGAATAAAGTGATTTTTGATAATAAAATCTGATTTTGAATGATGGAATGATATTAAATAAATAATACAAGAAGTTAGATGATATGATTTGAATGGAACTTGATTTGAGTTAAGCAAATTGGATTTGTAAATTAGAATTAGAATTCAAATATGAGGCGTGAATTATAAATGGAATTCGAATTGTCATAAATGAATTACAATATGTTTGAACACTATTGATTCAAACTATAAGTGAATGGAGCAGTTGAATAATTTAAAGAATTAATTGGTGGAATTGTTTGTGGTTAAATCAAAATAGTTGTATGGGTTGGAATAAAATGAAAATGCAGGTGCATGTATATTAGACAGGTATGGGATAAAGTGAATGAAGAGTATGAAGATTTTAATTTAAGTGCCCGACAAAAGGTACATGTTTAAATTTCCATATGAGGTTTTATGCGCCGAATCGGCAAGCCGCTTAGCTTTTGATTTTCTTTTTGAATGGAAAGGGCCTAGAGAGGCGAGTTGGAGTTTGAACGATTGACCGGTACAGGGGAGGTACTGGCGAAATTTTCCAGAAATTTAAGGAGTTAGAATATTTTTAAGAAATTTTGAAAATAGAAATCAATATATATATATATATATAGAATTCGATAAGAAAAGTTAAATGAATATTAATTAGAAAGGGCCAGTGATTTGTTTGATGAATGTTTGTTTTCCTTCGATAGTTAAATCACCAGCTATCAAAGATTTTTGACCATCGTCGTCAATACGGAGAGACCGGTCGGATTTGATATCCGAAAACCACTCCGTATAGGCATAGGCGTTGCGAATTAGATTACGCTGAAGATGAATTAAAGACGGAGTAAAATGCAAGAGTTGTTCTGTTTGTCCAGATGTAGGACAACTTGTATGGACGAATGTCTGACAGATTATGCTGAACCCCAATGTATACCCTCTAAAGTACACTGATCGGAAGGTGATCCCATACCTTGTCTATTGGTATCCAATCTCTAATAAGCACTCTACGGTTTTTGATTTTATATTATATATGTGGAGCATGAGATGCAAGCGTTTTACTATTTGATTATTTATTTGATTAGACATTATTATAATATCACTAGATTTTGATATCAAAACGTATTGGGTTATAGTAAGGTTAAAACCGTCCATAATTATATGTGGGCTGGTCTTACTATTATCATTTTGTTTCAAAGGGTTTTCCAAAGTTAAACAATATGGTTGGAGTTTAATCACACCTGTCCCATGACTGACCCAGAGTTTATTTTGTTTGTTTTTCCTAAACTCTTGGGTGCCCAAATTTGTACGGGCAATTAAGTGTTTAGGATTTTATAGATACACTTGAAGGAGCTTGAAGCAGGAGGCTTCACGGTAGTTGTTAAAAATTATTTTCGATGTATCAAACGTTGTTGTACTATGGTAATGGTATGTATATATAGTACAAAATGTTATATTCAAAAGTTATGATATATGATATTGTATTTGTTCAGTTCCGCTGTGAGATTCTAATATTCCTTAAGTTCTATCTTCTATCTTTTTCTTTGAAACTATAACGACTCGTATTTATGTATTATTTGGGTTGGACGTGTGTTATTTTAGTCAACTTAGGTAGTGCGTATTTCCGGGCCATCACATTTGAAAGGGAATTAAAAGAAACAGTACTGTTTAAGTAAGAAATCAAGAAGAGAAGAGTAAAACTACCGATTATATAATGACCGAGTCTAGCGCATGCTGCTTCCTTAAAACGAAATTGCTCCCTCTACGACGTGGTTAGATTATTTGAGAAATATTCAATGACCGCAAGTGTTGAATCTAATGTGAGGGGCTAAGTGCACAAACACGAGACAAGCTAAGACATGAGGTTAAGCCCACTTATGGAAGAAGTTTGCCCGGAACCGACCAGCATATCCTGCATCCACAAGTGGTAGGCTTAATGTGGGAGGTCTAGCACACTATAACCATAAATGGACATGGTAATGAATTCGAATACAAAACCTAGTTGAATCCATAGGGATTGTATGAACATGAACTTGAATATGGGTTAAGTAAACTTGTTTGAAACAGTGGTTGGGTTAAGTAAATCTGGGGTTGGTGGGTAATATTTATATATAGGCCCACAAACTTAACCTATTGGGATTATGCAAATTTATGACACTAATAGGTAGGCATAATCTATGGAAAACCTAGTAGTGGGGATGCAAGACAAAGGGGAGAGCTTGCATCATCTGGTGTGTGGGACCCGTTTCAGTCAGTAATCCATATATAGGTATCAAACGAGTACTCCGAACTAGGTCGGAGTCAGGGCACGCTTACTGGGCTGAATATAAGCGATCCAATATTGGGGACGGTATCTGACGGTGCGTTCCATTGGGGTCATGTGTGTGCATGGCTCCGCCTGCTTGGGAAAATAAGATGTTGTGACATCAGTAGATATGGTTGTGCACATCTAGGAAATGAAGGGTTGCCACTTTAGGGAGTGATACACCCTACTATGGGGCCAGCACAGGGTATCTACGGAGTAGGGAGCCGATCGATTAGGGTAGTAGTTAGGTTACACCTAGACTCTGGTAAAGTTTAGGAGCCTGTTAGGTTTGGCTGCCTGTTGATTGTATGGGGTTAAAACCTCTCACTAGAAGTACGCCTAAGTCTACCATCTTATACATGTTGGGGATCATCTCATCTGTTTATTCTAGTATTGGTGCAGAGGAATAATTAGAGAAGCACAATATACTCTATTATGTTTATCCTGTTTACTTTGTCATACCTGTCTCTTATGATGTTATCTCTCTTATCAACTTTATATGCCTATCATGGTACTTTTACTTATTTTTATGCTAAAAGTAAATGGACTCGCCAGACTTTATGTCTGACTCATTTTGTTTCCTCTTCTTTCTCTTCATCTCCCCCCAGGTTCTCAGGGTGGGAATACTCAAGCTTGATCAGGATTCTGTTATCGTCTTGCTTAGAGCTGCTTAGATGTATTACTCAAGTTCTTATCCTTGCTTCTATGGCTATGTTTCTTTTGGGAATGTAATAACCCGTAACTTCACCGTGAAGGAAAGAACGAATTGCTATGAGAACAACACACATTGGAACGCAAACAGAAGAACCTTTCATTGTTTATTACAACAATTCCATGAGAATACAAGAATATACAGAGTATGAATAAATATTACACATTCGATAAATATCAGAGATTACAATAAATTACATAGCAGTGGAAAATAATACAAAACACAACTGAAAGGAGATATACAGATACAGAGCTTTCCGAATATCATTCCAGCTGTTAACCAGGATCCTGTGAATATAAATCTGCAAAACCAAAACTACTAGCTGCCCGTGCAGAAATAAGGGCACCCAGAGTTTAGGTTAAAACAATAAAATCCAGGTAAATCATGTGACTGGTGTGAGAACTAAAACAGTTATTTAAAACTTTACTTTAAATCGGATATATCAAGGGACCACGCCGTATAACACGGAACGGGTTTCCTCCCAAGAATACCAGTGCATAAAACAAACAGCGCAATGCTAAATAAGGAAAAATGAAACTATTATAAGACCCAGGTCCCATCACACAATGCAACGCAAGCCGGAGGATAGGGTTTTACCTTATAATAGCCAAATTATGCTTGATATATTTAAAAACAGATTATTTAGATATTACTATAAGTGTATAGTGTCAAAACCATTTCAATCATAAGTATCAATCATAGATGGCATAGCTACCATCTACTATGTCGCCATACTAGGTTCTACAAATAAAACCGAATGATCACGTATTGGAAATTGGATTCCATCATGAGTCGAGGCAAGGGGCAAGCTCCTCTCCGTTCGAGACACTCTAGCAAACGTCTCAGGACCACACACAGCGATCCTTGGATCTTCAGGGCCGGTCCTCTCTTACTTTTGAGGATTGGCAATTCCTGAACACACGTTTCCCGGTCCTATCGGACCTATATAATGGTCTGTACGTCGGCTCACATAGTGCCAGTTATCGACCATATATTCGAGGCGCCTCGCATTCCAACAACCACACAGGTGAAAAGTAATGTAAATGTTAGGGCTGGTAGGTCACTGACACCACCCATAGCTAGAAAGAAACGTCGTGCTCTCCCTATAGTCACTATCTCGTTTTTGACTCATACTGAGGTGTGAGGCTCGCGAATTGATGATATACACAAAGCTATGCCACATAGGCCGTGCTTTGATCATCAACCACAAGACTTTGCTTTTCAACAAAATCCTTGATCATTTGCCACTTAGGCATGCCACACAGGCAATTCACTCCATGCGACTGATGTCCATCGATATATAACCTCTGAGCTCGTATGTCTCAGAGAAGGGTGTTAAGCAAGAGAATAAATTCTCCGCTGCCAAACAGATGTATATTTAATAGAGATCAATCAACACAGAATAAAATCCAGTGTCTGACACACAGTCCATTTACAAGTTCGTTCTAGGTCTGAACAAAACCGGAGGCACTATCCTCGCATATCCATCGATCTCCTAGTACGTCTGGACGATCACCAACTGATTCCCTCATCTTGGGTGTACAGCCCAATCAAAATCATCAGTAATCACCCAAACGATGTGAAGACTTCCGGTCTTCAACCACCGTCTTCATCTTCGATTTATCGTCGAATCGGTTATTCAGAATGGGTATAAACCCGGCCTTTCCGAATAACCGGCGTATATAATAAACAAATGTTACACAAACACCACATACGCCTCATTCCAACTCAGAATATTCTTTTATTCAGATATTCAAATTCTTAGGGAAAGGTTCCCATTAATTTTATCAATGATAAATTCCTCTAAATTTATTCTTTAATCTTCCTTTGGATATCATTTCAAACCATATTATGGTTTTCCAAACTAGTCAGGATTAGCGAACCACACCGAAGTAATTATTTATTTTATTTCCCAATCCCAACCTATTTATCCTATGGAGCAAAACTGGTAATACTCCATATCTAACACCTCGGTGCTATCGGTAAAGTTAATTACCATTTCATGTTCAAATCTAATTAAAGATTTAACTATCACTTTGGAGCAAAACTAGTGATACTCCATTCTCGATCATTTTAATCTAATTAAAGATTCATTAAAACTCCACTTAGTCTTAATCTTCCCAAAAATCAATATCCTATCTTTAACTGGATTAAAGAACCCATGTCATCTAAAACACGGTTCACGATAAACCCAAAATCACATTCCATTATTAATCGGGTTAAAGAACATGTGTTATTCAAAACACCGCTCACGATAAACCCCAAAAACCAATTTAAATTCAATTCCAATTAAATACCAAATTAACTTGATAATTTCACTAAATCTTAATTAAAAGATTTATTCTTTTCTCAACTGGGTTCAAGAACAGTGTTATTTAAGACACCATTCACGACGAACCCAAAATCCCATTTGATATTAAATACAAGGCTCTGAATAGAAAATATATCGTCTTATATTCAATATCAAATTCTGAAACCAACAAATGCCGTATTGGTAATAACGATATAAATATATCTTTCAAATTTCCACAACCATATCTGTATAATCACGAAATCAAACATCGAAATATTCCGAAGATAATTTCAATTCAAATCCATTCCAATTCGTATATTGGAAATTCTGATTACTTTAAATCCACTTCAAATCCAATTTATTTATTCAAATACATTGGATTATAATTCTATTTCATAACTAGTTTATTTCGATAAAAAATATGTTTTTATCCTTTCAAATGTGGAATTTTTCATCCCAGTTATTTCCAATTCATATATTATGATTTTACACAAATAATTAATATTTTTAATAATTTTATCAAGGCCCGTACAGTCGATTTCCAATAACGGTCGTCGAACTGCACTTACAGCGACCTTTTCCAAATTTGATTTGGACATAATTCCAAATCCAAACGTTAGATTTCAGATTTCTAATATTAATTGGAAAGCTCTTTTCGATACCCACCCAACGGTTCCGGTTTCAGGAGAATCCGACTGTCGGATCTCCCGTAACGTCAATTCGAAGTCAATGGTCGAAATTCGCAAACTGCCGCGGCGCGGCGCGTTCTATTCAGGCCATTATATATACATAATATATATATATATATATTATATATTTCGTCGATTTCAATTCAAAACGTATTTTTTAAATCGTTTTAAATTCGTTTTCGAAATGATTTCAACTTCCTATTCAATTTCGAATCAAAATTGAATATTCCACATCATCGATATACAAATGATAATATTTTCAAAACGTTATATTTTGAAGTCACTTCCTTTTCTATATTCATTATAAAAACGAATATAATCGATATAAATATCGTTCGCGTCAAAATGGCGCATCTCTAATCAACACGGCTTTATATATTTCAATAACTTCGTTATTCTATTCAACAAATGAATATTTATTCTATTCAACACATGAATCTATATTTCTTTCAACACATGAATATTCTCAACACATGAGTATCGTCAACACATGACTATTTTTGTTATTTAATATATTTTATAAAATTATGGTAAAGATGTAAATTTTATTGTTTAAAATATTTTAGTCAGCACATGAATATTTTCAACACATGAATATATATTTTATAATATTCTTTATTTTCCCAATTGGAATGAGGCCCAATCAATTACCACATAATGTTAATTATATGGATTCCATACAACACATGTATATAATAGCAACGATAAATAATCAACCATCATCCAAAGTGCACCACACAACTGCATAAGCATTAAATATAACTAATCAATGCTCATACAGTCTGTCAATCAAACGATTAACATACCACTAAACAATTGGGATTAGTGTACGTCAAATATCATCCCGACACCCGTGTGGGGTTTCAATCCACAAACACTGAATATTATTGGTGTGGTTGGGCGACGTGTAAAATTTATCGTCCCAATCAATATCCTTCAAATAGGTGTACATAAACAAACCGTCCGGTTTTTAAATGAATATTTATTTATTCGCATTCACATTAAAAAATATATTTTTAACTATAATTAATTTATTTCAACACATGAATGTTTTATTATCCATTTCACATCAACATCACAAACAAACTTCACAACACATCAAACAAGTATACAAATCGTCCATGGTCTGTGGACGACGGGTGTCGGGTGCTGCTAAGCACTGTCTGCATCCTAGTATATATTTTAACTAGAAAACAAGATTTAAAGTGAGAAGTTCTCACCGACTAGCTAAACCAATACACCGCAACTCTTCATATGTAGAAATCTTCGTCGTGCTCGCCTTTTGTCACTTTCGTCGTCCGTAGCCACTGCATATATATAAAAATCATATTTTTATATTGTTGCTATGTATATAAAAATCACATTTTTATACTGATACTATATAGATAAAATTCTATTTTTATCCTGCTACTATATAGATAAAAATTCTATTTTTATCTTTATCACTATATAAAAATTATATTTTTGATTCACTACTTATATAAAAATCATATTTTTATACTTTACATTATATAAAAAATTATATTTTCATACTCTACATACAATGAAAATTATATTTTTATTCTCTATGTCTTCATAAATAAAAATCTAATTTTTACTTCACCATTTCAACTATATAAAGATTCAAACTTTTCTAATATAAAAAATTCGATTTTTATACTTTAAAGATTCAATTCTTTTCTTGTTTAAAAATCAAAATTTTCAAATTAAAAATCCAACCTTTCATATATGATAAAAATCTGATCTTTCTAATAAAAATCTCGCATTTACTATAATAAAAATCTCGCCTTTACTATATAAAATCTCATTTTTATCTTACTAAAAATAATACGACTTATACAATAAAAATCTAAGCTTTAATGTCATAAAAATCAAATCTTTAGTATCATAAAAATCATAGCTTTTAAAATCAAGAAAATCAGTATATTATAAACTAAAATATCCTATTTTCAATAAACTAAAAATCAACATCGATGGAGAAATCAAAAACTCACAGCGTAGCGGGGTAGAAGGGTTGCTCGCGGTGGTGTATTGGGTGGAGGAGGCTTCAGGGGAAGTGGCGGCTTCCTTGGTTGGTGGCGGGCTAGGGTTGAACGTGTTTGGTGGGGCTGCGGTTTTAATTGAGGGAGGAGGAAAGAGGGAGGAGGCTGGAGGGAAGGAGGTGGTCGGCGGTGGGGGCGCGCTCGTCGGGGGCGCGGTGGCGCCACTCATCGGAGGAGCGACGGGCTCCTCCGTCTTTTTTTACTTTCTTTCGAATGAAATGAAACGGGGGGGGGGGGAGCTGAGAGAGAATAGGGAGAGAGAGGGAGTTTTTTATTTTTTTAATTATTTAATTTCAAAAAGCAACTTTTTATTTCGACCTCGAAATCGAACCCACCGACTGTCGTCCGTAGCTAATTACCCCCATTCCGAACACAATGGGATAGGTATCGCAGGCTGATTCGACTGTTTCGATCAGTTTCCGTCAAAATCAAAATATAAATATATATATTGAATTTGAATGCACATTTCAATTTATTAGGGGTACATACGAACTCTATAAATTCCAGAAAAATATTTTCTAGCTTCGTATTGACGATACGGTCCTAACAAAACTAATTTTATCGAATTTGAAGATCATTTGAAAAATGGCCATTTTCCAGTTGATTAAAATCAACTGAAACTGGTCAAACGCATTTTCCTTTGCCACGCTCGCATATTGAATCAGAAAATAACGAATTTTGGAATCTAATAATAACTTGACATCCCGGATCCAACAAAAGTGGTTTCGTCGAAAACCGAGGTCTTTTGTAAAATCTCCATTTTTAAGGGCCATAATTCCAAAGCGACTATTCTGAATTTTCAACTGGACATACCTTTTTATCCCCACTATGAAATTTCAATTTTTCGGATTCGTTGGAAAGATATTCTCAATTAGATTCTAATATTTTTGGTTTCGCTAAAATCCGGTTTATTTTGAATCCTGTACGTCCATTTGAAATTCGAAATCGAAATATCGAAGTACCGCGCCATTTTCAATTCCTTTTATAATTAAAAGTAAATATTTATATCTTAACGTCGATCTATATAAATATATACGTTCTAATTCTATTAAAAATAGATTTCTCGTCGCTATTATTTAAAATAATTCATTTTAAATATTCAAAATTTATTAAAATTTCCAAAATAAAAATTTTGAATTGGCTCAAAATTTTCCGGGTTGTTGCAGGGAATTATGCTTCTTTTATTATTGTACTCTGATGTTTTATGTACAAGACAGGAATTTCAATGATATGTTGATTTTCATGTATTTCAGACACATGATGTTTTGAACCACGATGTTATGATATATGTTTTAATAAAGTTTTTAATTCCGCTGCTATTTTTATATCTGTCTTGTAATGTTTCTGTTTCTGTTTACCTGTAACGGTTCACGAAACTTAATGCATTCTCTTAATGAGTGATATTAACGGACGTGGGGTGTCACACTTGGTATATAGATCAGATTAGATAAAAAATTTGAAAATTATTCTCAAAAATGTTTTAAGGGAAAGAATTTTCAAAATGAAAAGTTTGTTTTGAAAAACATATTCCCCAAAGCCATATGTAATATCTTTCGATCCTTTGTCTGAATCTCTTTCTTTTTCTTTTCAGCATGTCTGGGGAACCTAATATTCCTGAGGGAGTTACGATACCAAGCTAGTTCCATAGGTATTTAGAGGCCACGGCGCCTGCCGGTGGTCAAGCTGACGTTCCTCCCCAGCTGCACTCGTCGTTCCTCCTCCTCCTCCAAGTGCAGATAATTTCTCTAAGATCCACGAAGATTTCTGTGTTATGGGAGGAAAGCCATTCCGTGGAACTGAAACATTCATAGAGGCAAGGAATTGGCTCAAGGAGGCCGAGGATCTGTTTGGAATTTTCGAAGTGGACGATCATAGGAAGATTCAGCTAGCCGCCTGGTTACTGAAAGATGAAGCTTCATTCTGGTGGGAAGTTACGTAGGCTGGACGTCCGGTGGACACTTGGGATGATTTTAGGCAAAGGTTTGAAATGAAGTTTCTTTCTTAAGGTGAGAAAAGCATGCAAATGGAAAGGTTCTTGGCGCTCAAGCAGGGAAGCATGACTGTTAAAGAATATGTTAACAAATTCAACCAGCTAGCTAGATTGGATTGGAACTGGTAGACACTCTACATAAGAAAGCCTTGCGGTTTGTTAAAGGACTGAATGAACCCCTTCATGGGCTAGCTATGTCCCATATTCCAATGGGAGCTACTTTTGAAAGGCTCGTTGATATAGCCTTGATGCATGAGGAAGACAAGAGTGACAAGAAGGTAGTTAAGGTTGAGGAAACACAAAATAAGAAAGTATGGCCCAAGAAGGGACAACAACAACAACAAAAGAAAAAGGCAGAAGGAATGACAAGGCTAACGATAAGAGAAAGTGTCATAGTTGTGGACGTGAGGGTCATTTGATCAAGGACTACAAAAGAAGGAAGAATACTTGCTTCAATTGTGGATAGGTCGGACACTTTACTAAGGAGTGCATGAAGCCCCAAGGAAAAGGTCAAAGGGCAGGAGCTTTTGGAGGGCAGATGCATGCTCTCGTGACTAGTGCTCCTGATAGAGGTAGGAAAGTTTCCGTGGAAGGTTTGATTTCTCTTTCCAATCATCCTATTAGAACTCTTTTTGATTCTGTCGCTTCACATTCATCTATATCTAGTTTTGTGGTTGAGTCTCTACACCTAAATACTAGTATGGTAGCAGATCCCATTATTGTCTCAAACCCCATTGGTGGTTCGGCTCATTTGTCCATGATTTGTCGGGGTTTGAGAATACCTGTGTTAGGCGTCGAGTTTGAATGTGACGCATATGTGCTCGAGTTTTTATGGGATACGCTTTGATTCTAAGGATGGACTGGCTAGCCATGTATGGTTCCATTCTAGATTGTGAGAGGAGGGTCGTTAGGATTCTGAATTTTCATGGGAGGACCCTCAAGATTTCTTGTGACCCACAAGGGTCTATCATGCTTAGTTTCCTAGAGTCTCTTAATGCATCTATTGATGATTTGCGATCTGTACTAGTAGTCCGTGAGTATCCTGCTGTCTTTGATGAGGTTTGGGGATTACCCCCAAGGCGCAAGATCGATTTTCGCATATATTTGGTAGACAATGAAAAGCCAGTTGCATTACCGGTGTGCCATATGGCTCCAAGAGAAAGGAGGGAGCTTAGCAAACAAGTAGCGGAGCTACTTGAAAAAGGATTTATTAGGCGAAGCATATCTCAAGGGGGTGCTCCAGTAGTATTCGAAACTAAGGTGGATGGTTTTCTTTGCTTATGTGTAGACTATAGAGAGTTGAACAAACTCATTAAGAAGAACAGACAACCACTACCAAGGATAGATGATTTGTTTGACCAGCTTGTTGGTGCATCGGTATTCTCTTTGTTATACTTGGCCATGGTGTTTCATCAGTTGAGGGTGGCTGAGGACAATATAGACAAGACCGCTTTTAGGACTCCAGATGGTTTCTTCGAATGGATTGTAATGCCTTTTGGGTTGACAAATGCACCCGCCTATTTTGTTGATCTGATGCGTAGGGTGTTTCGGGAGTTTCTAAATAAATTTGTCGTGGTCTTTGTTAATGATATCTTAATCTTCTCGAAGAGCGAGGAAGAGCATGCCTTGCATATAAGGGAGGTTTTGAAAACTCTACATGCGCATCAGCTTAAGGCAGAGTTCTCCAATTGCCATTTTTTGGAGAAAAGAGATGAGATTCCTATGGCACATGGTTTCTAAAGATGGGATAGCAGTAGAACCCGCAAAAGTGGTTGCAGTTCTGGATTGGCAAATCCCAAAGAATGCAACGGAGGTGGGAAGCTTTCGTGGATTGGCAGGCTATTATAGGAAGTTCATTAAGGAATTCGCAAAGATATCAGCCCCACTCACCAGGCCGACGAAGAAGAATTTGACGTTTTCGTGGGATATAGATTGTGATGTTGCTTTCCAATGATTGAAGAGGGCTCTGACAATAGCCCCAGTCTTGACCTTGCCCGGGAATAAAGTGTTTACAGTATACACTGACGCATGTGGTACAGAGCTTGGTGCGGTTCTGATGCAAGAGTGGAGGATAGTATGTTATGGAGGTAGCAACTAAAAGTTCATGAGAAGAACTACCCTACCCCCGACCTAGAGCTAGCTGCCATAGTATTCGCACTTAAGACGCGGCGTCATTATTTGCTTGGAGAAAAGTTCGAATTCTACACTAATCACAAATCTCTCAAGTACTTCTCGTAGAAGGATCTTAATTTGAGGCAGCAAAGGTGGATGGAGTTCCTAGCATTTTATGACTTCGAGATTGCTTATACCCCTGGCAAGGGTAACATGGTGGCAGATGCACTGAGTAGGCAGAGGATTGCCTTAAGTCCTATGTTTGTGGAGAGGAAAAGCTTGGAGTTTCATATCGACTTTTGACTTTAGACCCTCCACCGAGCTTTTGCCTGGCTTATTTGCATCACTGGAAGTGCGGCTTATCTTATGAATCAAATAGGAGCTTCGTAGCGAGAGGATCCACAGATTTTAGACATCTTGAATTGGCTCAGTAAAGGGGAGACCTCTAGTCACCTCAGCAGATACTCCACAGACGACAGAGGGTGGTTGCAACGGGATGTAAGGCTCTGTGTTCCTTGAATTGGGAGCTTGATAAAAATAGTCCTAGAAGAAGCCCATCATTCTAAGATGACTATTCATCCAGGTGGCGATAAGATGTATAGGGATATGAAGAGTGTTTTCTTTTGGGCTGGGATGAAGAAAGATATGGCAAAGTTTGTTTCTCAATGTTTGATTTGCCAGCAAGTTAAAGCTGAGCTAAAGAAGCCCGATGGTTTCCTTCATCCTTTGGAGGTTCCATAGTGGAAGTGGGAGAGCGTCACTATGGATTTCATAGATGGTTTTCCTAGATCGAAGAAGGGCAACACCAGTATTTGGTTTGTAGTGGATAGACTTACAAAGAGCGCTCATTTCATTCCAGTTAAGAGCAAGAGGACGACAACATGGTTGGCAGTAGTTTACGTTCGTGAGATAGTCCATCTTCATGGAATACCTTCCAGCATCGTAAGTGATCATGACCCCATCTTCACTAGTGAATTTTGGAGGAGCTTGCAAGAAGCATTAGGTACACAGTTGTGTTTGAGCACCGCTTATCACCCTCAGACGGATGGGCAGACAAATAGGGTGAACAGAGTTCTTGAGGATCTTTTAAGGCTGTGTATCTTAGACTTCGGAGGGACATGGGAAGAGCATCTTCCTTTAGTAGAGTTCGCCTACATCAACAATTATCAAGCTAGTTTTGGCATGGCACCCTTCGAAGCATTGTACGGACGACCCTGTAGATCACCAACTAGTTGATGGGAATCTACAGAAAGACTATTGCTTGGACCAGATATGGTTAGAGAAACGTCGGAGAAGATTGATCTTATTAGACGGCGGATGAAGATCGCTCAAGATAGGAAGAAATCCTACGCAGACAAGAGAAGGTCTGACATTAAATTTGAGGTGGGAGACATGGTTTTATAAAGGTATCGCCATTAAGAAATGTGGTTCGCTTTGGATCTGTAGGGAAATTGGCACCAAGATTTGTAGGGCCATTTCCCATAACAAAAAGGATTGGCCAAATAGCCTATCGAGTAAAGCTACCCGAGGGACTATCCTGCGTTCATGATGTTTTCCACATTTCTCATTTGCGGAAGTGCTTGCATGATACCGCAGAAGTAGTTGAGCTGAGTATATTGCAGGAAGTAGAGGTGGAATGGGAGACGATAGTAAGACGAGTTCCTACCCGTATTCTTGGATCGGAAGTTAAGAAGCTACGCAATAGAGAAGTCAAGTTGATGAAGGTTCAATGGGAAGATAACCCATAGGATGCAACTTAGGAGACCGAAGACAAGATTCGTGCTTCGTACCCTTTTCTTTTCGAGGGTATGTTCTTGACTCCTTTTCCAAAGTTTTTATCTATGCTTATTTCTATCATTTAATTATATCCTATCGATCGAATCTTTGACCTTTAGGTAGGAGTCCCATGGATGTAAACATGTGTTTGAGACATGTTATGTTTGATGGATGCATGTGGTGCAAGTGTTTGCTAGTGGTTTCTCGTATATGCATATACACACACATTAGGCACTAGATCAGCTCAATCACTCTCATACTGCATATGGATGTGTGTGCATTTTTCTTCTTTCTATGGATGAAAGTCAGTGTATCATCATATGGATGTTGCATTCGGATGGATGATTGTGCACACATATAGAACTTACTTGTTATAATAGGATTATTTGCATACATGTTGGATTGATGGCACTAACATACATTGAATTAAGGAGGTCGAATGATCAGTAGACCGACTGATCTTCAGATTATTATTGGGACATTTACGCACGCCTTTTCATATGTTCATATAAGCATTAGAAATCTTTTAAGGTCAATGGATGCCTGTGATTGGTGGATGAGTAATGGGTGATGGATGGTAGGATATACAATCTTCTTAACTTGGAGATTTCGGGGATGAAATCCTTTGAGTAGGGGAGAATGTAACACCATGTATTTTAACAACACTAAAGATGATAAATTAAAGAATAATTAATTAAATAATCAGAATTAAGTGAAACGGACTGCACCATTGCGTTCGTCTCGAAATTCTAATCGAAATAGACACCTTATTGCGTAAAACGAACACCGTATGAAGAAGTTATTAGGGTTTGAAGTTTGTATACGCGCAAGAAGAATATATATAGGGAGCGGCTATGGGGGCGCAAAATTGGACACAAATCGATGTACACAAAATCTGGACCACAGGATTTGTTTGCCTTTATGTGTGAGGACTAATTCAGGGGGAGATCTAATGGCTTAGATTTTATATGTTTGATTTTGTGTCCATTTAGACTTTCCCATATATATATATATATATATACATATATATATATAGGGTCTAGAAATTCAAAATTTCGCAGAAATGGGGGGGGGGGGGGGCGGGAATTTTCCCGCTTAAGGGGGGTGTCGACCCCTCAAGGGGGGTGTCGACTCATGGGTCAACCCCATGGGAGGGTGTCAACCCTCCTAGGGCAGACGTGGCAGATTAGGGTTTGGGGCTGGCGGCTATAAAAATGACCTCATTTCTCATGTTTTTACACACCAAAAATAATGGAGAACTAGATGTTGCCTCTTCCCAGATCGAATCAAGTCTCTTTCTTCTTTAGCAGTCAAGTCATTCAAGTTTAGATCTGATATCTGCAATCTATCTTTCTAGATCCAAACACTGTGAGTCTATGTTAATTTTAGATTCAAATAATTAAAAGTTAATCTTGATATGACATTAATTTGGATCTATGCCTATGACCATTTGATTCACATCAGATCTGCTATAACCTGTTTATCTTAGTTATTCTGACATGATTATGAACTAGATCTGAACATATACTTATTTAGATGTCATAGATCTAATTCACTGTTTAAATCACCTTATACCTGTTCTATTATGTTTGTGGCCAAATCAGATCTGTTATTTGTTGGACATCTAAATCATAGTTTAGATCTCATCATGCTTGTCCCTATTATGTTAAAATCAATCCTATTGTCACATCTTCCCTTCATCCTTTCCCTTTTATTTTTATATAGCTATGCTACTTTCGAGCCTATGCATGCCACTAAAATATCCAAATGCGCTAGATTGGAAACGAGGGGAAAACGGTATAATTTGGGCATAACTTGAATGAAGTGTAATAATATAAATTTGGGCATATGGTTCATTATGGACATAACCTAGGGAAAGGGGCACGAAAACCTATAACATCATAGGTAAATTGGTTAATAATTGAAATGCCTAGGATTACAGTAATTAGAAACTATAACCGCGCTTAGACACGAGGTTAGGTTACACTTGCAGTGGAAGTCTACCCGGAACCGCCTAGCGTATCCAACGACCTCAAGTGTTAAATCTAATGTGAGGGATCTAGTGCGCAAACACGAGACATGCTAAGACACGAGGTTAAGGCCGACTTATGTAAGAAGTCTGCCCAGAACCGGCTGGCATATCAAGCATCCACAAGTGGTAGGCTTAATGTGGGAGGTCTAGCACATTATAACCATAAATGGACATGGTAATGTATTGGAATACTTAACCTAGTTGTATCTATAGGGATTGTATGAACATGAACTTGAATAAGGGTTAAGTAAACTTGTTTAAAACAGTGGGTGGGTTATGTAAATCTGGGATTAGTGGGTAATATTTATATATTGGCCCATAAACTTAACCTGTTTGGATTATGCAATTTTACGACACCAATAGGTAGGCAAAATCTATGGAAAACCTAGTAGTGGGGATGCAAGACAAAGGGGAGAGCTTGCATCATCTGGTGTGTGGGACCTGTTCCAGTCAGTAACCCATATATAGGTATCAAACGAGTACTCCGAACTAGGTCGGAGTCGGGGAATGCTTACTGGGATGAATATAAACGATCCAGTAGTGGGGACGGTGTTTGACGGCGCGTTCCATCGGGGTCATGTGCATGCATGGCTCCATCTGCTCAGGAAAATAAGACACCATGACATTAGTAGATGTGGTTGTGCACATCTGGGAAATGAAAGGTTGCCACTTTAGGGGTTGATACACCCTACTGTGGGGCCAGCACAGGGTATCTACAGAGTAGAGAGCCGATCGATTAGGGTAGTAGTTAGGGTACATCTAGACTTTGGTAAAGTTTAGGACCCTGTTAGGTTGGGCCGCATGTTGATTATATGAGGTTAAAACCACTAACCAGAAGTACGCCTAAGTCTACCATCTTATACATGTTGGGGATAATCTCATTCTGGTTATACTAGTGTTGGTGCAGTGGAATCATTACAGAAGCGTAATATACTCTATCATGTTTATCTTGTTTACCTTGCCATACCTGTCTTTTATGATGTTATCTCTCTTATCCACTTTATATGCCTATCATTATACTTCTACTTATTTTTATGCTAAAAGTAACTGGACTCGCCATACTTTATGTCTGACCCGTTTTGTTTCCTCTTCTTTCTCTTCCGTCCCCTCCCCCCCCCCCCCCCCAATTTCTCAGGGTAGGAATACTCAAGCTTGATCAGGATTCTGTTATAGTCTTGCTTGGAGCTGCTTAGATGTATTGCTCAAGTTCTTATCCTTGCTTTTATGGCTATGTTTCTTTTGGGGAATTATGCTTCTTTTATTATTGTACTCTGATGTTTTAAGTACCAGACCAAAATTTCAACGATGTACTGGTTTTTATGTATTTCAGACATATGATGTTTTGAACCACGATGTTATGATATATGTTTTAATTCTGCTGCTATTTTTATATCTGTCTTGTAATGTTTCTATTTCTGTTTACCTATAACGCTTCACGAAAATTAATGCATTCTGAGTGACATTAACAGACGTGGGGTGTCATGGTATATCATGAGTTAGTATAAGCAGTGAAATAAAACACAAATTTCCCCGATGTGGGTATGTTTGCCTCGAACACTTATTAATTCTTCCAACAATCCCCCACAGTAATGAGTGGTTGTCTAATTTGTTCTAAAATTTTGTGTAACATTTATCATATCCGTAAAAGTAGCATAGAGGCCTTAAACTTTTCCTAGTGTTTTATCGTTATAACTAACTGGCGAATCTGTGGATTAGACTGTCTTTGAACTGTAAGCTGTTTGTGTAAGTCTATAAAGATAACACATGATAAATATTCTTTAACTCCTAGGTTCTCTGTGTGTGTTCATTTTTCCCTATGAACCCCTCCTTGGTTTCATGAGTGCTTGAAGAATTCGACCTTTTAATTCTTCTTGAAGTTGCGCCTTTGCACTCACATAGGTGATTCTGTAAAGCATATCCTATAATACCCCACTTGGTTCTTTATAACACCACGGTATAGACATCATTAAAAGCCAAGCTTATCCTATTCTCCGACGGGTTGTTCACCGACTTATCATAGGAATGGTTTGTATTTAATAGTGTCGTTAAGTTTATCTTAAACTTAGTTGTTCCTTTGAACCTAGATCTTGGGATCTCCAGTCAACTAGGTAGGGTTTCCGTTTTAGAAAACTTTTTAATTCATAGGTCTTAAGCCCATTCCCATCAATAAGGAGTGAACATTCTCTCTTAGGAAGCCTTTGGTTAGGGGATCCGCTATGTTATCATTTGACCTTGCATAGTCTACAGTGATAACTACATTAGAGAGAAGTTGTCTAATGGTTTTATGTCTACGACAAATATGTCGAGACTTACCATTATACAATGTACTATTTGCCCCTCCTATAGCAGATTGACTATCACAATGTATACATATTGGAGGTACAAGTTTTTCCCAATTTGGAATGTCTTCCAAAAAACTCCTAATCTAATCTGCTTCTTCCGCGGCTTTATCTAGAGAAATGAACTCCAATTCCATTGTTGACCTTGCTATGCAAGTCTGTTTGGATGATTTCCATGAGATTGCTCCATTTCCTAATGTAAACACATATCCACTCATGGATTTTGTGTCATTTGAGCCAGTTATACAATTGGCATCACTATATCCTTCTACCACCGAAGGATACTTTTCATATTGCAACACATAGTTTTGTGTGTACTTTAGATATCCTAAGACCTTGATTGTTGCTTTACCAGTGATGTTTACTAGGATTACTAGTATGTCTACTCAACTTGCTTATATCGTATGCAATATCAGGCCTAGTGCAATTCATGACATACATAATACTTCCTAGTATACGAGAGTAATCAAGCTAATATATTCCATCACCGGTGTTCTTTACCCAATTTTGATTCATATCCACTGGTGATTTTGCAATAGAAATATTATACTACTTGAACCTTTCAAGTAATTTGGCAATGTAACGTGACTGAGATAACGCGTATCCTTGTGATGTTTTTATAATTTTTACACGCAAGATTACATCAACTACTCCTAAGTCATTCTGTAACATCCCGTATTTTTATGGTATAATAATTTATTTATTTAATTATTTAAATAGTGATTTAGAAATTTAAATGGTTATTTAATTAAATAATAATGATTATTTAATTAATATTAATAGTATAATACTATATTATAATGTCGAAATAGTCAGAAATAACTGAATTCACAATATTATGTGAATTAGATCATTTATGATATTTAATTCAGTTTAGAATTGAATTAGAATAACGAATATATTATTTGAACGACGATTGAACATATTAACTATAATTTAATTATAATTGAGCCTGAAATGGCACGGCAGTTCGTAATTTGGCGATTCGAACTATAAACGAATATAGAAATCCGCTTTAGGTCGTATTTCTGTGAAACAAGAAACGTTCGGAGCCAGTGAAGGATATTTTTCTAATGAAAGAGAAAAATATAGATTTCGTCGTGTAGATTTTGAGTTATGTCCAAATCAAATTTTCGAAAAGTTGCTATGGAATACCTTTATAATTTATAGCGATTTATTTATATTATAAACGGATTTTCAATATAAATTGAATATCAATTCAACCAGGATTTGAATATTGAGTTATAAATCGAATTGGAGTTGTATGATATTCTATTGTGAATATATACGATAATATAAATTTATTTATATTTAATTTAATTATTTTTAAATATATTAATATTTAAATGGGTTTATTTAGAGCTTTAAAAATAGTCAGTTTTGCAAACGACCTCCGTTTTCGACGAAACTAATTTTATTGGATCCGAAATATTAAATTATTACTAGATTTCAATTTCCGCGATTTTTGAAGTCAGTATGTGGCCATACGGGATTTTAATGTGAAAAACAGTTAATATTTTGACTTTAAAAATACGTTGTGTGAGCAAACAGACTCGGAATTCGACGAAACAAGTTTCATTGGGTCCGTAATGCCGAGCTGTAGCTACATGTCCATTTTTATCGAAATTAGATACGAATTTTTAATGACTAATACAAACAACATTATAATATAAATTATTAAAATAATATGTGAATCGTACTCTGGAAGCAAAGCAAGCCTATAAATATAACCTTTCCCATTTTCTAACCCTAACATTTCTCTCTCGATAGTCAAACACTTTTCTACCGTCGGTTTCTTCATTTCAAAACATGGAAAAACCTGTAACAACCCGCATTCTACCTATCTAGGATCGTAGAATATTTATTTCTTTTTCGTATGAAGTCATATGGTCGTGTAACTTTGGGAGACAACTATTGGGGTCATTTCCTATGTTCATGATTTTTGCCAATTTTTAAATGACCATTTTGCCCCTAGCCGATATTGTTTTGGCCACAACTTTTGATTGGAAAGGAATATTGACCTGAAACCACTTCCATTAGATTTGTTTGATGGTTTACCTTTCCGTAGAGTGGTCACATTAGCCAAACGGACCTACCATTTGGGAGATATGGCTGAAACAAGTTTCAGATAGTGAAAAACAGCTTAATTGGGCTTAATCAGGTGATTATCAGCTAGGCCCAAAGGGGAATTTCGGGATTAGGGTTATGAGAGGGCTGAAAGGGTTAGGAAAATCATTTCATTTCAGTTTTCTCAACTGCCAAAATCTTTCTTAAGCTCTAGCAATGACCTCCATCTTCTAAAACACTCCAAAACACCTTTTTGTCGTCCCTAATCACATATTATCCTAATCTACATCAAATCAAGGCGGATTAGCCTAAGGATTGGGATAGAGCTGCTGGAACACATAGGGATTGGATCCAAATTAGAGATTATTTCAGATCTATAGTTTACTTTGTGGCAAAGGTGAGTGATTTGCATTGTTTTTCACTAATTACGGCTAATTATGTTAATTAGCGAAGATTAGCGAAATTATGGCTCAGGAAAATCTAGAAAAATTTCTAAAATTCTAAAACATCATTTTGTGACTCTGATATGAATTTGGGTTAATTTCGACTAATTTTGCTAATCCCGGAATTTAGGGGACTAAGGGGTGATTAGTGATAATTAGCGAATTTATGCATGATTAAAATCTGGAAAAATATTCTAAAATTCTGAAATATTGTTTTAGACCTCTGTAAGAAAATTTGGTTAATTTGGTTAAGTTTTGCTAATCCTATCATTAATTATGCTTGAACATGCTTAAGGGATAATATGGGATTTTGGCTATGTTTGATCCATTTTAACCTATCATATTGATGTTTTGGTGTTTGAGGTCACTTTTACTTGTTACTATGACTGTATGGTATGCTTTGTGATTGATTAGAATAGATAGAATGGTCGAAAACATCGTTGAATGGCGTAAAATGCTCGCTGGAAAAGTTGCAGAAAAACAGTGCAGGTTTTCGGATCGGATCGGAGGAATGGGCTCGGATAAGATAGAGGACTTGGCAAGGGATCACCGAACCAAATCGAGGCTTGGCACAAGACGAAAGTGTGGCAAAAAGGAAGGCCAAAATGGTTGAACTGGGATCGGATCGAGCTAGAGAAGGCGGGATAGGATCGGAGCGGACGGGAATAGGAACGGGGATCGGATCAGACCAGAAGATCAAGCAAGGGACGGAAGGAAGACAGTTGGCGAGCCGACCCGATGCAACATGGAGGACCCGAACCGAACCGATGTGACATGGAGGACCCGAACCGACCCGATGTGACATGGAGGAACTCGAACCGAACCGACGTACTACTAAGGGACTTGGAGACCCCCGACCTGAACCGAATCACTTGGAGGATACCGATCCGAACCGACAGAGAAAAAGGACAGAGAACCGAACCAATCCAGTGATGACCAATAACCCGAGATGCAAAGGTAGTCCAAATGGAAGTTAGAGCTCAGGATCCAGATGGGAACCAATGAGTTCACTTCATGATTGGGCTTTGCTACGGGACGTGTGCAAAGGGGTTATCGGTATCCGTAACCTTAGTTCACTATTGACAGATAGTAGGGGCTTATAGTGACAGTTGTATGGGATTGGATTCCGTCATGGCCCAAAGAATTAGGTGACCAACGTAACGGGTATCGTATGCTTTACGCACTGAGTGAGAGATGTGAGGATGGTTGATATGCTTAACTGTTCGCTCATACCAGACTTTTTGTCTGACCCAAAGTTTTATGTCTCTTCTTATTACTCTGGGTGCTCACACTAGCAGACTAGAGACAGGTTAGCTGGTGATGCGCGAGTAGCTGATTCGGAGGCGAGCAGGAGGCTTCCACGTATGATGTATAGATATTCTCCCTGTGTCGTTGGTGGTCGCTACTTGGGCATTAGTAGTGTACCTCCCTTATCTTGCTTTTTCTTTTTGAGACAGTTTGAAAAGTTGTAATAATGTTTGTTTTGGATCATAAGCTGTACTTGGATTTTCCGCTGCTATGTTAGTTTGTTTTCAGCTTATGCGCTGTCTCACCTGTTTTATGTCAAGTATGTTGTTATTATATTTTATTCTATGCGCTGTGAGACATTCTATAGGTTCTTTGTTGTTTCTTCGTCTTCTTTCCTTCCTTCTGACGACCGTCCCGTTCTAACTGGACATGTGTACAACGCACTTTTGGAGTAAATGTCTGTTGGTGCGGGGTGGGCCGTCACATTTGGTATCAGAGCTCTAGGTTGCATAGTTAACCTAGGGAAAGACACCACGTATATGAGAGTGCGTATTTGTGATTATTTTGGTTTTCAAAAGCTATATCTATATATATTATTAGTATAGCTAAGGATGAAGTCGTATTGCACTGGCACCACTACGGAGATGGTTAATCGTTTTCTCTCTACAGATTTGACGATGAGCCGAAATTTGAGAGGTGCTGGTAGAGGAGCCAATAATGGGAATTCTCCTGACATGAGCACTATGTTCAATGACCTCATGAGAGAGATGCTTAGGGATGCTCGGGGAGCCGTTCCTAATGCTGTTAATGGTGGTGGTGCAGTAGTGCAGGCGCCTAGGGCTGATTTTGCTAAGTTGTGCAAGGATTACACTAACCTTGGTGGAAAGCCGTTCCACGGAACGGGGTCTGCCACGGATGTTCAGGATTGGTTGGATAGCTGTGATCGTATCTTCAAAGACTTGGATATCGAGGATGCGGTGAAGAGAAGGCTAGCGTCTCGTCAGTTGCAAGGGCGAGCGATGAATTGGTGGAATGCCATTAAGATAGCTACTCCAGAGGATCAAGTTACTTGGAATCAGTTTAAGACTCACTTTTGTGATAAGTTTATTCCATCTGCTCATAAATCAGAATTGTTCAGGAAGTTCTTGGAGCTTAAGCCGAATGGTAGGGCAGTCTCGGAGTACATCGCAGAATTCGATACTTTATCGAAATATGGATGGTCCCTTATCGATATAGTCGAATAGAAGAACGAGAAGTTCATAACTGGCTTGGATGGGTACTTGGGGAAAAGACTTATAAACCATATCGATGAGACGTTCGAGTCTATTGTAGGAAAGGAAATAAGGTCAGAGAGCCTTTTTCCTAAGTCGAAGACTGAGGTTGCTACAGCACCTGCAGAGGAGCCAAAGCCGCAAGCAGGCTTGTGAAGGCAAGAAGAATTCTCAGAACAAGAGGAAGCAGAACCCGACCAAGGATGGTCAGAATAAGAAAAATAAGAAAGATGGCGAATGCTTTAGTTGTGGCAAGAAGGGCCACTATGCCAGAGATTGTCGAGAAAATCCTGGGGAAAGGAAGTGCTTTAACTGCGTCCAGGCGGGACATCACAAGGATGATTGCCCACAACCTCCTAGGGAGAAGCAGATTGTGAAAGCGTATGCTATCAACGTTGTTCCTTCTTCGTCGAATGCTCCAAGTGCGGCGCAGAAGGGAGAGGGTGTCGTTATAAAAGGTATGCTTTCTATTTAAGATGTTTCTGTTCGGGTATTGTTTGACAAACTCGAGATAGTCGATAGACCTCTAGTTGTGACGAACCAGATTGGTGGTTCGACTAAACTTAGCATGATTTGCCGTAACGTGGTCTTATCGAGTCATGAATGTATGTTTGTTTGTGTTTGCTTTGTTTAGGCTTTGCTGGGTTTAGCATTATTTTGGGGAGTCGATCTACTCCAAATGATGGTATTAGGAACCTACCTAGTGATGGGGATAGTAACTGGAGTTAAGGAAGCTAAGAGGTTATCGTTGTAATAAGTTCTAGTTGTCTCTGGGAGGCAAATGAGTGCTCCAGTGCTAGATTGTTTTGCTAGTATCACCTCACGTGGGTTGTCCGAACTCGAAGGAGATGTTCCTTGGGTGTTTGTCTGATATTGGTTTAGGCCTTTGGGGCTTGTGCTTGGGGAATGTCGATTTCGACTAGGATGGTTTGCGTGAGGGGTAAATGGTTGTTGTGATTTTTCATTGGATGATTTCTTGGTTTACTCGAGGAGTAATGGGCAGACGGAACATGATAAGACTGTTCAATGGTATAGACTGCCCAGAGTTAGACTCGATAGGGTTATGAGATTGCTCGACTGGGACTCGAGAAAGATGCAAAGTAATGGATTGTTTAGAACCCTATGTAGATGTTCCCTTTGGATAATAGAACTTTGAAGGAATAGGAAGTGTTCGTTGATCATGGAAGATGCAACGAAGACTAGGACGATTCAAGTTGGACTTGAATTCGTAAAAGAAAATGGGTGTTCGTTGAGTGGAGACGACTCATGTTGGACTAGAGTTTGTCGATAATGGATACTCAAGACTGGGTCTGAGTTATAGATTGACTCGAGTTAGACTCGAGAAGGCTGCAAGGAATTGGATTCGGCTCGAGTTGGACTCGAGAGGGCAGCAAGATAATGTATAGACTTGGGTTGGACTCAAGTATTTTAGGCAGACTTAAAGCAGGGGTATCTGGGGATGCCCGTTACGTTGGATCCGTTGGACGTGATCTAGTTATCCTTGGAGGATAAACGTACGTTGGACGTACGGTAGTCCGTAGGGAGGCGGGCTTCCATTGGCCTGGTATTGGTTGGACCAGTCAAGTAGGCATCGGTGTATGTATGGAGGCCGGGCTTCCATTAGTTATTGATGTTGGTTGGACCAGACATACTAGAATTGACATATTGGGATTAGTTAGGCCAGTCATGTAGGTGTCTACGTGTTTATGAATTTAGCAGGTGATAGGTAGGAGTTGTTTGATGGATGTTATGGTTGCTATGTAGTTCCTATCTTTCTTCTCTTTAGTAGACTATCACCTGTAGGATCCTATTGAATGGAAATAGATAAGTTCGTTGATCATGGTGATATGACGGGTGTAAGATACTTTACGTTAGACTTGAAGTATGTTGGGCAGTGTGGAGCGTCCGTTGTCTTGGAGATTCAACGGATATAGGAGTTTCAGTTGGACTTGGATTTATAGGTAGAGTACCTAGATTCATTGGATGAGTCTAGTTCACCTTTGGAAGGTGAATGTACGTTGGACGTGCAGTATGAATATGGGTAGGGTACCAAGGTTCATTGGATGAATCTAGTTCATCTTTAGAAGGTGAATGTACGTTAGACGTACAGTACAGATGTTGGTGTAGTACCTAGGGTCATTGGATGGGTCTAGGAAGTGAATGTACGTTGGACGTGCAATACGAATGTAAGAAGGACTCAAGATTGGTCTTGAAAGGACATTTGGAATGTAGCTGAAAATTTGGCATATAGGTTTAGATTACCTAAGAAAATGACAGTATAGACGAGTGCCATAGTATCGGACTGGGTGCGATAGCTAATGCATTGAGTAAGAGACGTGCCAGTTTAGAGGCTATTTTTCTGGAATGGAAGCAACTAGAGTATATCACGGGATATGACTTCAGACCTAAGTGTGAATTGGATTTAGAAACGCTAGAAAGCTTGATGATTAGATCGATCTTGATTAAGTGGATCGGTTCCAGTTAGAGGGACGATCCCAACCTATTAGAAGTTACCTCTAGGGTAGAGATGGAAATCGATGGCGAGAGAACGACTGTACTTGGGAAGTAGAGAATGACATAAGAAAGTCGTATCCAAAGCTCTTTGCCTGGTAAGATTTTAGCGGCGATGATTCTTCACTTATTAGTAAACCGCATGTTAGGGCAGGATGGTTCTGTTTATTTTGCATGTTTGATTGTTGTATATGGTTGGTAGGCATGTAGGATCCTGGTATGTTTTGGGTTAAGGAATTTCGAGGACGAAATTTCTTAAGGGGGGAGAATGTAACAACCCGCATTCTACGTATCTAGGATCGTAGAATATTTATTTCTTTTTCGTATGAAGTCGTATGGTCGTGTAACTTTGGGAGACAACTATTGGGGTCATTTCCCATGTTTATGATTTTTGTCAATTTTTAAATGACCATTTTACCCCTAGCCGATATTGTTTTGGTCATAACTTTTGATTGGAAAGGAATTTTGACCTGAAACTACTTCCATTAGATTCGTTTGATGGTTTACCTTTCCGTAGAGTGGTCACATTAGCCAAACGGACTCACCATTTGGGAGAAATGGCTAAAACAAGTTTCAGATAGTGAAAAACAGCTTAATTGGGCTTAACCGGGTGATTAACAGCTAGGCCCAAAGAGGAATTTCGGGATTAGGGTTACGAGAGGGCTGAAAGGGGTAGGAAAATCATTTCATTTCAGTTTTCTCAGCCGCCACAAACCTTTCTTAAGCTCTAGCAATGGCCTCCATCTTCTAAAACACTCCAAAACACCTTTTTGTCATCCCTACTCACATATTAGCCTAATCTACATCAAATCAAGGCGGATTAGCATAAAGATTGGGATAGAGCTGCTGGAACACATATGGATTGGATCCAAATTAGAGATTATTACAGATCTATAGTTTACTTTGTGGCAAAGGTGAGTGATTTGCATTGTTTTCACTAATTACGGCTAATTATGGTAATTAGCGAAGATTAGCGAAATTATGGCTCATAAAAATCTAGAAAAATCCCTAAAATTCTAAAACATCATTTTGTGACTCTGATATGAATTTGGGTTAATTTCGACTAATTTTGCTAATCCCGGAATTTAGGGGATTAAGGGGTGATTAGTGATAATTAGCGAATTTATGCATGATTAAAATCTGGAAAAATATTCTAAAATTCTGAAATATTGTTTTAGACCTCTGTAAGAAAATTTGGTTAAGTTTTGCTAATCCTATCATTAATTATGCTTGAACATGCTTAAGGGAAAAATATGGGGTTTTGGCTATGTTTGATCCATTTTAACCTATCATATTGATGTTTTGGTGTTTGAGGTCACTTTTACTTGTTGCTATGACTGTATGGTATGCTTTGTGATTGATTAGAATAGATAGAATGGTCGAAAACGTCGTCGAATGGCGTAAAATGCTCGTTGGAAAAGTTGCAGAAAAACAGTGCAGGTTTTCGGATCGGATCGGATCGGAGGAATGGGCTCGGATCGGATAGAGGACTTGGCAAGGGATCACCGAACCAAATCGAGGCTTGGCACAAGAGGAAAGTGTGGAAAAAAGGAAGGCCAAAATGGTTGAACTCGGATCGGATCGAGCTAGAGATGGGGGGGGATAGGATCGGAGCGGATGGGAATAGGAACGGGGATCGGATCGGACCAGAAGATCAAGCAAGGGACGGAAGGAAGACAGTTGGCGAACCGAGCCGATGCGAGATGGAGGACCCGAACCGACCCGATGTGACATGAAGGACCCGAACCGACCCGGTGTGACATGGAGGACCCGAACCGAACCGACGTACTACTAAGGGACTTGGAGACCCCCGACCCGAACCAAATCACTTGGAGGATACCGATCCGAACCGACAAAGAAAAAGGATAGAGAACCGAACCAGTGATGACCAATAACCCAAGATGCAAAGGTAGTCCAAATGGAAGTTAGAGCTCAGGATCCAGATGGGAACCAATGAGTTCACTTCATGATTGGGCTTTGCTGCGGGACGTGCGCAAAGGGGTTATCGGTATCCGTAACCTTGGTTCACTATTGATAGATAGATTAGGGGCTTATAGTGATAGTTGTACGGGATTGGATTACGTCATGGCCCAAAGAATTAGGTGACCAAAGTAACGGGTATCGTATGCTTTACGCACCGAGCGAGAGATGTGAGGATGGTTGCTATGCTTGACTGTTTGCCATCACTATGACATGCACACCCCCTCTCCCGTATCTTTACACTATATGTTAGTGGCACCTTAGAGTGTTGTACGGTATGTAGTGCTGACTCTTTGGTTGCAGGTTCAGGTATGATTAGATTATACCTGTTATTGTTATGTTTTGTTGCTTATCGCTCATACCGGACTTTTTGTCTGATCCAGAGTTTTATATCTCTTCTTATTACTCTGGGTGCTCACACGAGCAGACTGGGTGCTCACACGAGCAGACAGGTTAGCTGGTGATGCGCGAGTAGCTAATTCAGAGGCGAGCAGGAGGCTTCCACGTATGATGTATAGATATTCTCCCTGTGTCGTTGGTGGTCGCTACTTGGGCATTAGTAGTGTACCTCCCTTATCTTGCTTTTGCTTTTTGAGACAGTTTGAAAAGTTGTAATAATGTTGGCTTTGGATCATAAGCTGTACTTGGATTTTCCGCTGCTATGTTAGTTTGTTTTCAGCTTATGCACTGTCTCACCTGTTTTATGTCAAGTATGTTGTTATTATATTTTATTCCATGCGCTGTGAGACATTCTACAGGTTCTTTGTTGTTTCTTCGTCTTCTTTCCTTCCTTCTGACGACCGTCCCGTGCTAACTGGACATGTGTACATCGCACTTTTGAAGTAAATGTCAGTTGGTGCGGGGCGGGCCGTCACAAAACAATTCTTCAAAACTCAATGTAAAATCAAATCAATTTCTATAAATCACGATAATCGTATATTCAAGATCGGGGTGAGTTGCTCTTCGATCTTAGGTGCCTTTTGAGTGGTTCGATGTTCTTTATTTTCGCTGTAAAATGTATAACGCATGGTATGTTCGAACTAGGATTTGTGTTTGTGAGTTCTTGAAGCATCGAGGTGTAGTTTTGATGTTGTTTTTGGATTGTGGGGTGGGAGAGGTGTTTGCTGTGAACTATTTTGGGAATTTTGTGCTAATAAGTGACACATGGGTCACTCAATGATGACGTGACTACGGAGTTCGCGATATGTAGGAGACAGACGGGTTCAGAGTTTGTGGGTGGTGATCGAAGAGGGGGAGGAGTGGAGTTCAACGATAACTTCAGTTTTGGGTTTAGTGGAGAAACGAAGTAGAAAGGAGAGCATGAATATACGGCAATGTCCGAGGAGCAGCGTTGGAAGCTCCTGAGGAAGAAGGGAGAGTGGGTTGGGGTATTGATGTAAGTGGGATGACTTTTTGAAAAGGACAAGGCCCATTTGAAATTAAAGTCCAAGCTTTTATTTAATTTAAATGTATATAAACTTCGAAATTGAATAACTTTATCATACGATATCGGTTTTCAGCGAAACAAGATACTTTGGGATCGTATGGACGACGACTACACAATGGAACTGACTAGGAGTGAATTGGGGCTCGTTATAATTTATAGCAAAATAAATTGTCTGATCTGAATCAACAACAGTTTATCGTTATTTGACGATGAACTGCCAAAGTGAGTAAATCTCACTAACTCTGCACAATTATATTTTTATAACATATTTTAAGAACGAATAAATGATGGTTGATTGCTATGTGTTGACTGTTTGGATGAACTGCTAGTCAGTTGGTTGAAATTATATATATATAAATATATATAGGTCGTTAAATATATATTGGTTCTGTTAATCAGAATATTTCATGTTGAAATGAAAATTATGTTATATATGTTGTTTTAACATCTGTGGATGCAGGGAAACAAGTTGGAGGGATCCAACAGGATCCCTCAATATTTATAATACTGTTTATTTTCATATATGGTGATATATGATGTGATATATAATCTGTGATTGATTATGATAACGCTGGTCTAGTTATTTGGTATTTGAAATACCATAAGAAATACTGGGATGTATGAAAAGGAATTTTCAAAGTGTATTTGAAAAAGGAATATTAATTTAGAAAATAAATAGAATTATAAAAGGAATATTTATTTAGTAAATAAATAGAATTATAAAAGGACTATTTATTTAGAAAATAAATAGAATTATAAAAGGAAATGTTTATAAAATGAATAGAATTTTATAAAAAGAAATATGTGAAAAGCAGATATTAAATAGAAATCTGTTTTAACAGATAAACTAAGAAGATTTATTTATAAACGATATTTATAAATTAGGTAAATTATTTATCACTGGATAAATTAAAATATAAGTCTGGATTTATGTAGAGAAGTAGAAACCGGTTTTAACACCAATATTTCAAATGGAATTTGAGCTTAGTTTTTAAAGGGAATTAAATGAGATTTTAGTGTTAGAAGTATAAAATAAGTTTTTATAGAAAATTATATAAATAGAAGTATAAAAAGAAATTGGATTTAGGGATAGTGTTTTTAAATTGCTAAATCAAACTGTTTTGATTCGATAAAAGAAATATTATACAAATTCGATGTGAATAAGGGATTGAATTGAAGTAAATATTTTTCAAATAAAATATTTATAAAGGAATTTGGGTTCTGAAATAGGATTGAAAAGAGAGTTAATCGATTAGAGTTAATCGAATTAGAGTTAATCGAATATAAGATATTCGAAGAGAGTTAATCGATTAGAGTTAATCGAATTAGAGATAATCGAATTAGAGTTAATCGAATTAGAGTTAATCGAATTAGAGTTAATCGATTAGAGTTAATCGATTAGAGTTAATCGAATTAGAGTTAATCGATTAGAGTTAATCGAATTAGAGTTAATCGATTAGAGTTAATCGATTTAGAGTTAATCGAATTAGAGTTAATCGATTAGAGTTAATAGAATTAGAGTTAATTGAATTAGAGTTAATCAATTAGAGTTGATCGAGTTAGACTAAATCGAATAGAGTTATTCGAAGAGAGTTAATCGAATATAAGATATTCGAAGAGAGTTAATCGAATATAAGTTACTCGAAGAGAGTTAATCGAGTATAAGTTATTCGAAGAGAGTAAATTGAATAGAGTTATTCCAAAGGAAGTTATCGAACATTAGTTATTCGAAAGAGAGTTAATCGAACAAAGATTACTTGAAAGAGAGTTATACTTTGAAATTCGATTATATCGAATGTAGGAAAGCACTGTTTACTTTTCGTTTTTTAAATCAAGATTTATTTATTCATTTATAAATTAGTTGTTTGTTTATTTATTCAAATTGATAAATAAAAGTTATATTTAAGTTATTATATTTTAGAAGCATGGGATTATAACACTATTGTTATAATCAAATGATTTCTGTAAAAGAAGTGGATTCGTAAATAGAATCCGAGAGTTACGTAAGGAATTTTGTTAAAGATTTAGAAGGTGAACTTTGTTTATTTCGAAGTTAGAAATGTTGTTCAGTTAAGGTCTGAGAGGTAGTTATACCGCAACTTGATTGATTTCATTTTTAACTAAGGAATGGTTAAGGTTCGATAGTGAAGGCTAGTTAAGTGAATTTAGTTAATGAGTGTAATGGTTTGAGTTGGCATAGCGATGTTTTATTTGAACATCTATTTAAATCCAATGAAGGAGTTTTGGAAATATTTTCCAAATAAAAATCAGATATGTTTTCTAATATAGAAAATAAGAAATGAGAGTAAATATGGAAATGTTTTTCAATGATTAATAACATATATTTTCTAAATTTAGAAAATAAGAATTTACGAATATATGGAAACGGGAATAGGGAAATGAATAATTTGAATGACAAATTATATTAAAGGGGATAGTGTTGATTGATGATTTGCTTGGTAAGATTTCCATTTGGAAATACGACCGTTGTTTGTACACATATTTTCCTTTGATAGTTAAATCACCGACTATCAAAGTTTTTGACCATTTCCGTTGTCAATACGGAGAAACCGGGATCAGACTTATTATCTGAAAAACCACTCCGTATGGGCATTAGCGTTGCGAATCAAATGTGATGAAGATAATAGAAGACGGAGTTAAGCAAGGGCTGTTCTGGCGATCCTAGGTAGAAATTGACTAAGATGGATTTACAGAATAGTGCCTTCAGTTTGTCCAGTCCCAGGATAACTTGAATGGAAGAATATCTGACAGAGTATATCTGGTAGATCTCGTAAGTTGATCGTTTCAAACGTATTCACGTTGGTGGCAAAGGAATTTGTTTCTCTTAGCTTGTACCCGTGGTATTTTTGTGGAAATCAATTTGTGATTTGACGGGTATGACGATGTGGCATTCAAAGTAATTAAAAGAGTGTTCTGTTAAAAGATACATTATGAACCTCAAGCCTCATTAACTGGGAAATGACAAAAATCGGGAAGGCAGCATGGCTAAGTGGGCCACTCCCAATTAGGGTATATTGTCACCATCTAGAGAATATTCATATTTGTTACTTCTTTCGCTTCTGTATCTCCTGGGAACGGTTATGTTGGTATACCAACCATAAGGTGATAATATATTCGGAACATTCAAGCGAAATGAATGGCCGGTCATGTGTGGCTGAGTTACAAGATGTTCTTGTTGAACTCCAGTGTATCACATCTAGAGTACACTGATCGGAAGGTGGTTCCATACCTTGTCATAGTTGGAAATCCATTACCCAATAAGCGCCCGCGGTGTTTGATTGTATATAATAGATGTGGAACGTGAGATGAAAGCGTTTCCACTAGATTGCTATTTATTTGATTTAGACATTATTATAATATCAGAAGAGTATGGATTTTAAAAGAATGTTTTGGGTTATCGTAAGGTAAAAACCATCCGGGTTTATGTGTGGATCGGTCTTACGATTATTATTTCTTTTAAAAAGATTTTAAAAGTTAAACAAATGGTTGGAGTTTACTCTCACCAGTCACATGACTGACCTAGAGTTTATTTTGTTTTGTTTTCCCTAAACTCTTGGGTGCCCAATTTTGTACGGGCAGTCAAGTAGTCGGGATTTTACAGATACTTGAAGAGCTGGAGAAGGAGGCTTCAGGATTATATAGCTATTGTTTATTTCCGTTGAGTTGTAAGTGTTGTACTCTGATAATGGTATTGTATACATATGCTGTTTTGATTTCAAGTTATGTTGTATACTATATTTTATTCGTTCCACTGTGAGATTCGTGTTACTTTGATGTTGTAGTGTTGTTCTCCTTCTTCTATTCTAATTTTCTATCTTATCTATTCTCACCCTCTATTTTCTTTCATTAACTATCTGGTATTTCCGATGCTTGGATAGTCGACATTGAGTTTATGTCGATTACCAAGGTCGCGAAAACCTGGGTCGTTATGGTGGTATCAGAGCTTAAGGTTAAGTAATTACCTTGGATCTGTGGCATGACTTAGTAGAGATGGGGTTAGCAATAACCTGGATTGAGTTAAGTGTATATATTTGAGCGCATATTTGTTATTTGATATAAAAATTGTTTTATATTGTGGTGATTTATGGATTGAGTTGATTATGAATTCTGATCGAGCAGTTTGATCCACTGTATCGGTAGGGGTTTCTAAACACTCGAGTACGATAAACCGACATGGTATATTTTGGAAAGAGGGTAAATGAAATAGCTTTACCCAAGGTATATTTTGATAAAAGAATATATATATATATATACATATATTTGAATTATTATAATGTATTGGATATATTAGTTGTTATTATAATCGAGTAAGATTATAATTGAAATGGTTATGTAGATAACCAATCAGAACTCGTATTAATGTGAGATATGTAAATCAAGATGAACTAAATCTGAATTTAAATCTGGATTGAAACTAAAACTCTGGAAATTTGAATAATTATTTATAAATGGATTGAATTGAATATATGAGAATTTTAAAATCCTGGGAGATTTTAAATTGTTTTACAAGCATTGTGAAAAATATTTTGAAATAATTTCAAAATGGAAATGTTTAAATATGGTTTTGAAAAGTGATATAGTATTGAACTCACTTGATCGTTGGGAAATAATTCTGATAGTGCTGGCCACATCATCAGTGTTCATTTTTGAGTTCTAAGTGATGGATTACTACCAAAGGTGTTATTTTTGAATTGGTTTGAGAAAAGCAAGTTGTATTGAATCCTGAAAGGGAATGTTTGATTTTTGATATGGTAAACTGTTTAAAAACTCCCAGGGAGATCGTTTGAATTAAAACAAATCAATCTAGAATTTGTAAAAGCAAATAGAAATAGAAATTGAAACCAGTTAAGTGGAAAATGAATTGAGATAGAACGTATCGAATTAGATTGGATTAGAGATAATCCGAAATGGAATTTGTCTGGTAAGTTAAGAGTTGAAATTAAAAATGGAATCTGAGTTAAGAACAGAATTTGGCTTGGGTATAACCGAATGATTGGGATGACGTTCGTATATGAAGAATTGGTAACACATGGAAAGGATATAGTGATATGCCCGACAAAAAGGTACCAGTTTATATTATATATGGGTTTGAGATTTTGATGAGTCGAATTGGCAAGCCATTGGCTGTTTGATTTTCTTTTGGGTTGGAGAAGGTCTAGAGAGGCGAGTTGTAGTTGTACCGATTGAGCCGTACAAAGGAGGTGCTGGCGAAATTTTTCAGAAATTTAAGGTGTTAGAAAATTTTCAGGATTTTTGAAAATTTTCATTAGTAGAAATGAATAAATATTTAGTTAAAATAAAATTGGTTCAATGAAACTGAAGTAAAGAAATAATGTTTACCCAGTTACTAGGGTTTGTTTTCTACCTTAGCAATTTCGAGGACGAAAATATTTTAAAAGGGGAAGAATGTAACATCCCATATTTTTACGGTATAATAATTAATTTATTTAATTATTTAAATAGCAATTTAGAAATTTAAATGGTTATTTAATTAAATAATAATGATTATTTAATTAATATTAATAATATAATAATATATTATAATGCCGAAATAGTCAGAAATAACTGAATTCACAATATTATGTGAACTGGATCATTTATGATATATAATTCAGTTTAGAATTGAATTAGAATAACGAAAATATTATTTGAACGATGATTGAAGGTATTAATTATAATTTAATTATAATCGAGCCCGAAATGGCGCGGTAGTTCGTAATTTGGCGATTCGAACTTTAAACGAATATACAAAATCCATTTTAAGTCGGATTTCTGTGAAACAAGAAACGTTCGGAGCTAGTGAAGGATATTTTTCTAATGAAAGAGAAAAATATAGATTTCGTCGTGTAGATTTTGAGTTATGTCCAAATCAAATTTTCGAAAAGTCGCTATGGAATTCCTTTATAATTTATAGCGATTTATATATATTATAAATGGATTTTCAATATAAATTGAATATCGATTCAACCGGGATTTGAATATCGAGTTATAAATTCAATTGGAGCTGTACGATATTCTATTGTGAATATATACGATAATCTAAATTTATTTATATTTAATTTAATTATTTTTAAATATATTAATATTTAAATGGGTTTATTTGGAGCTTTTAAAATAGTCAGTTTTGCAAACGACCTCCGTTTTCGACGAAACTAATTTTATTGGATTCGGAATATTAAATTATTGCTAGATTTCAGTTTCCGCGATTTTTGAAGTCAGTATGTTGCTGTACGGGATTTTAATGTGAAAAACAGTCAATATTTTGACTTTAAAAATACGTTGTATGAGCAAACAGACTCGGAATTCGACGAAACAAGTTTCGTTGGGTCCGTAATACCGAGTTGTGGTTACATGTCCATTTTTATCGAAATTAGATATTGTACGTGATCATACGAATTTTAAATGAGTAATATAAACAACATATAATATAAATTATTAAAATAATGTGCTAATCATACTCTGGAAACAAACCAAGCCTATAAATATACCCTTTCACATTTTATAACCCTAACATTTCTCTCCCGATAGTCAAACACTTTTCCACCGTCGGTTTCTTCATTACAAAACGTGGAAAAACCGTTCTTCAAAAAACAATATAAAATCGAATCAATTTCTATAAATCACGATAATCATATATTCAAGATCGGGGTGAGTTGCTCTTCGATCTTAGGTGCCTTTTGAGTGGTTCAATGTTCTTTATTTTCGCTGTAAAATGTATAGCGCAGGGTATGTTTGAACTAGGGTTTGCGTTTGCGCGTTCTTGAAGCATCGAGGTGTAGTTTTGATGTTGTTTTTGGATTGAGGGGAGAGAGAGGTGTTTGCTGTGAATTATTTTGGGGATTTTGTGCTAATAAGTGATGCATGGGTCACTGAGTGATGACGTAACTACAGAGTTCGCGATTCGTAGGAGACAGACGGATTCAGAGTTTGTGGGTGGTAATCGAAGAGGGAGAGGAGTGGAGTTCAACGGTAACTTCAGTTTTAGGTTTAGTGGAGAGAGAAGTAGAAAGGAGAGCATGAATATGCGGCAATGTCTGAGGAGCAGCGTTGGAATATAAACTTCGAAATTGAATAACTTTATCATACGATATCGGTTTTCAGCGAAACAACATCCTTTGGGATCGTATGGACGACGACTATACAATGGAACTGATTGGGAGTGAATTGGGGCTCGTTACAATTTATAGCAAAATAAATTGTCTGATCTGAATTGAGATGACCCCAAACCCTCGTTCCACGGTGGCAAGGGTAATCTTTGGAATATAACACATAAACAGATAACAGCAGAACAGAAATAAATAAATACACCAGATAATATACAATAGAATACAATGGATAAACATAATCATTAGAGTTACACAGTATACAGGATCATACTCAGTACAAAATACAGTTCAGCTTTACATAAAATGTCTACAGCGGAAAACAAAACATAATATGTACAATAGGAGCTGAACAGCATAAACAGAGGTAAATGATATAACCCATCTCCAGCTTTAGCTATCCAGAAAGAGCCTGCTAAAACCTGAATACAAGGCTGCCCGTGTAGAAAAATGGGCACCCGAGTTTGCAAGTGAAACAAACTACGAGTCAGTCATGGGACTGGTATGAGAAATCTACTTAACATATTTTACAATAAGGCCGATCACATGACCACACCGCTAACGCGGAATGGGTTTACTCCATTAGATTTCCAGTGCTGTAAAACAAGTAAATCATTTAAACATCGCAATGCTTTTTATAAAAATGAAGCCATTATAAGACTCAGTTCCCATCACACAATGCAACACAAACCGGAGGATAGAGTTTTACCTTATAATGGCCAAAATATGCTTGATACGAGCAAAACAAACCATTTGAAATTATTTCCAGTGGTTATATGTTTCAAAAACAATTTCAATCATAAATACCAATCATAGACGGCATGGGTACCATATATCATGTCGCCATATATAGGTATACAATCAAAACCACACGATGTCGTATTTGGAAATTGGATTTCCGCCATTAACCAAGGCAAGGGATAGTCCTTACCGCTTCGAGACGCTCTAGCTCGCCCCTCAGGATCAGAACGCATCGACCCTTGGATCGTCAGGGCCGGTCCACCTGATGTGGATTAAAATGCCTGAACACTGCGTTTCCCCACCCTATGGGGCGTCACTGGTCATATCCGACCACACCATCGACTCCCAAGAGACAGAAGTAACCGAGGCCTCACTTTCCATCATCCACATAAGTATAATGCCCGGGCGTGTAAAACACAAAGCACCACTCCTAGCTAGAAGGAAACGCATGTTCTCCCTGATGTCCTTCTCCCGTTTCTGGCTCATAACGGGGTGTGAGGCTCATGAAACAACGCTAAACACAAAGCTAGCTATTCAAAGCTGTGCTTTGATCATCAACCACAAAGTTCTGCTTTTCAACAAAAGCTTTGATCGTAGCATATCTGCATGCCACGTTGTCAATATACAACGTTAGACACACATCCATTTACAAGTCCGTTCTGGGTCTGAACGAAGCTGGAGGCTCTTTATACCTCGCACATCCGTACAATCAACATGTACGTCCGAACGGCTACCACTTCAGCCCCTTCAAGGTAGCTACTCCTATCATAAGCATCAGTAGCACCCCTCCATTCGACATGAAGATCATCGACCTTGCACCGTCTTCATATCTTCGAATTTTGATCGTCGATCAATTATTTGAAATGAGAATTAACTCGGTCTTTTCAAATAATTCACGTATATTTAGAATTTCAAATCAATTCATTTCAATGGTTAAATTATTCGACATCAATAATTCTGTTCTTTAATGTAATTTTCACGCCAAACACATTCAACCATCAAATATCCAATAAACCGAGCAAATTCAGTTTATTTCCATTCCATATTTTATCATGATTTGTCGCTATTTTTATTTATTTAAAAATAGCCAATCCATTCAAACGACGCTTCAGGCCATAACGCGGCCGTGGCGCTGTTTTTCTTTAGATTTGATTTACACATATCTGAAAATCAAACCATTGAATCTTTACAAATTTTATATCATTAGAAAGATCTTTTTAGAACGAATCCAACGGTTCATGTTTTGGGAAAATTCGACGGTCGGATCTCCCGGTATAATCGTTTGAAGTTATGATTTCAAAATACGAACTACAGCGTCGTTATTCGATTTATTTTAATTATATATATATATATATAATCGATTCTGGCGCTGTTTTTCTCCAGATTTGAATTAAACATTCCAGACAATCCAACCGTTGGATCTTCACAAAGTTGGTGTCGTTGGAAAGATATTTCCATAGCGAACCAAACGGTTTCAGTTTCGAGAAAATCCGATGGTCGGATCTCCCGCAATAATCGTTTGAAATCACGGTTTCAAAATACGAACTGCAGCTTCGTTATTCGATTTATTTTTATTATAATTATATATATATATATATAATTCATTCTTCGATTTCAATACCATATTCTTTGAATATATTTGATAAAAATGATATTTTTGTCCAACAGATATTTATTCCAACACATCACAATTTTTAATCAATTCATATATATAATAAAAATGTGATTTTAATTGTAAAACAATTCATTTCAAAACACGATTATTTTATATACTTCATATAGATGATAAAAATGTGATTTTTATTGTAAAACAATTTCAAAACACGATTATTTTATATACTTCATATAGAAGATAAAAATGTGATTTTTATTGTAAAACAATTTATTTCAAAACACGATTATTTTATATACTTCATATAGATGATAAAAATGTGATTTTTATTGTAAAACAATTTATTCTAATCATTCGATAAAAATGTCAATTTTATCGTTCAAACCATTTTATTTCATCCATCACATGAATATATTTCAATACATGAAAATAAGTCAAACACAGAAATATTTCAGAAAATTTCGGCAACATAACGGCAGGGTAGTTAAAACCGACACCGTCCCTAGTACGGCTCTTCGCTCTACCTTAAAGCCTCGCAGCTTTTGACAATGGGGATTTCAATATCTAGTTCGTACGCAGACGAATTTTTCCATATACTAATCCTATTGGGATTTCAACCACAATCAATCATTTCCAATCAACCATTCATGTTATTCATCAAATTTCACATCAACCAATAATCCAAACAATATCACAACCAATATATATCGTCCATGGTCTGCGGACAAAGGGAGTGTGTATATATATAGATATACGTACACAAATATATTTTGATTTCATTTCAATTCATTCCAATATCATTTCAATGCGTATATAATTTTTACAACGCATATATAACTTATACATCGAACATACAGCGCTTATACATGAGGTGTACAACGCTTATATAACTCATACATCGACTATATAATTTATACATCGTCATTTCCATATCGTTTATAAATCAGAAATCTCACATTGAGTTCCACTCCTCCAAAAATTGTAGAAGGCTCAGAAAAATATCCGGTCACTTTTAGAATGTAGAAGACGTCCACACGAGTCCACTGTCTCTTGTTTCACTGGATTTTGACCACACATGAAAAAGATAAGATTTTTAGAAGTTGATCGAATTTCGCGAGGGTTTTAAAGTGTTGAAACCGTTTAAAATAAACAAGTATGTACGTTTCGACAAACGATTCAAGCCTAGTGTTTGAATTTGTGATCAATCCGTGAAGCGATGTGTTGATCGACCAGTGCAGCGTCGAAGGGGGGAATGAGGCGCAGGTTCGCCGGTCATGGGGCCCACTGCGACGGCCTAAGGCGAGATCGGCGACGAGTGAAGGTCGGAAGTTCAGAAGCTCGATTCGAGCAGGATTCTCAACAATAATTCACGAAACTTATATGGATTCGAAGATCTCGTGATTCTCCGCAAAATTCTGAACAAGAGTGTATGATTTTATTGAGTGGATTGAGCGATAACAAGGAGTGAAAGAGTGGATTGATTTCCGTCTTCGCCTGGGGGATTTGTCGGGTTTGGAAAGTCAACGTGGAAAGTGACGAGGAATTCTATTGGTCGGGAATTCTATTTAAATATTTATTTATTTTAAATCCGAAAATACCCCTCAGCACATACGAACTCCAATTCAAACCCAACGACTGTCGTCCCTAGCTAAATACCCCCATTCCAAACACAATGGGATATGTTTCGTAGGCCCATTCGACTGTTTCAGTTAGTTTTTCTTCAAATTAAAATATAAAACATTCAATATTTGATTTGAACGTACATTTCAATTTGGCGGGACCACTTACTGATCCCAAAAATTCCAGAAAAATAAATCTAGCTATGTTTTGATGATACCGTCCCAACAAAACTAATTTCGTCGAATTCTGAGACCGTTTGAAAAATGGCCCTTTTTTGGTCGATCTAATTTAACTGAAATCAACCAAACACATTTTCCTTCGCCGCGCTCACATATTAACTTCAAAAATTATGGAATTTGAAACATACCAATAATTTGACATCCCGGATCCAACAAAAGTGGTTTCGTCGAATTCTGAGGTCTTTTGCAAAATGGCTATTTTCACGGGCTATATAAATTCTATAGCGACCTTTCTAAAAATTCATTTGGCCATAACTTTTGATTCCCGCTATGAAACTTCGATTTTTCAGATTCGTTAGAAAGATATTCATAAACAGATTTAAATACTTTTGGTTTCACTAAAATCCGTTTTATTTTGGACCCGGTACAGTCAGTCAAAGTTTGAATTCAAATTTTGAAACTGCCGCACCATTTCAGGCCTTGTTTATATTTAAAATAAATATTTTTTTTCAAACATCGATTCAAATTGACTTTTCGTCGTTATTATTTAAAATAATTTATTTTAAATATTTAAAACCTACTAAAATAGCCAAATTAAAATTTTTAAACTGGTTCAGATTTTCCGGGTTGTTACAATCTCCCCCACTTAAAATCTTTTCGTCCCCGAAAAGGAACGAAGTCGAAAGTTGTTTAATTAACCAACTCAACTTTCAATCTGGCTTTTATTCTTCAACCTTTCAGTTTCTAAGAATTTTCTAATTCTTCAAAAATTTGGCTAACACCCTAAATTTTCGAAAAATTTCGCCATGACCTCCTTTGTACGGGGAGGGGTTTGGAAATTTATTGGGCTGTATTGGGTACCCAATAAATCCTAATAAGCATACACATATTTATAGTGATATATTCTAGTGTCCACGGGGGAGTGTGTATAGATAATAACTCCAGAGAATAAATTCTCGTCACCCCATAAATAGTTTTTGTGCCTTAAAGACTAGAGAGATGTGTTTATTATCATCTCCAGACCCATGTGGGGCTTTTATTAATTTGGCAATTTACCGTTACATTTTATATGGTCCGTATCAGTCATCAGTTCAACCTGTAAAATATAGTCATCGCCATACAAGCCTCTCGCTCGTATGGTAAATCTTCAACCTCGTCACACAAGCTCCAAACGCTTATGTGGTATATGATGAAGTATGCTATCTTCAAGAAGTATGCCATGTAGTGTAGTTCAAAATTAATTGTTACTATCCTATGGCGACGTTTATTAATTACACACAGAATAACCAGCACTCCACATCCAATGGCATTCACATTAGTTGATATAATAATAAAATTCCGCATCCAACTCGTTATGGTTTACCTATTTGTCGGGCACGCAAATAATTTCTTTACTCAAAAGCTAATCCACTTACCTGTTTAAACATATATAATGTACATGTATATATTTCTATCTGTTTTTAAATCAGTTCAACACTTGATTTAATCAAATAAATTTTACCATTAATTCTCTTACTGATTAAATTAATTATCATTCTAACAATTTAATTAATCAAATTCTCAACCGCACAACACAAAAAGCAATCAATTTATTTTTAACTTTCCAAAAATATACCAATTAATTCATATACTCTTTTAAATCATTCAGGCTATATAATTAAAAGTTTACATCCATGCAAAGAAAATAACAACCAAGTAGAGAACATAATGGAAATTGCAAAATATGGTAAATGTAACACCCTACATTCGTTAAGGTTACTCACAAAGGGAATGCCTTAACTTCAATGGAGCATTGTGGGTACTGGAACAGAAATATTACAAGACAGACATATATAAAACAGCGGAAAGTAAAGTAGAAGTACTTCAAATCTTATTAAATATAATTGTTTACAATAAAAGCCCATCCACTTCCAATACCCAATTACATAGCTAAAATATCTGTCTTGCTCAAAAACAAAGAAGCATAAAAATAAACTGTAGTATTCCCCAATAAAGAAAAGCAAGCCATAGCCAAAAGAAATCCAAGCCGTACATGAAAGAGCCTTGGAGCTTGGTAAGATCCGAACTAAGCTGTATTCCCACCCTGTGAACCTGGGAGGGGGGAACGGAAGAAAAAGAGGCGAAACAAACCGTGTCAGTCATAAAGACTTAGTAAGTACTAGTGACTTTCAGCATAAAAACAGGTAAGATAACATGTCATGAATAAACTGAAAGTAAACATAAGCATGATGACAAGATAAGCTACAGGCACGATAACTAAGAATAACATCATATGATTTTTGTCATGTATAACATTGCAAGGTTCCCATTCAAGATGAACTAAGTATAGTTTCGCAAGATTTCTATCAAGCATCGCAAGATTTCTCTGCTTCACCATTAAAATGTTCCTATGATATCTATTTGCTCTGCACCACCAAACTAGCGTTCCAACTAGTTTACTTAGTTATAATTACAAGATAAGTGATCCCCCATAACCCACATGACAGTTTTATAGGTACATATCCCACGATGAGGGTTCTGCCTCATATTGACAGTTTCATGTCCCCACCGTACCTATCTTAATTGATCGGCTCTTACTCGCAACGTTTTCTTCCTGTGTCATACAGCCCCCATATGATTGTAGACACCTATGCTGGTCCCACCATGGGGTGTATCCAGTCCCATGGAGGCGGCCCGACACCATTCTAAAATGCATAGGTTATACTACTGGAGCCCAGTGCCGTGTTTGTCTGCTCCGAAGTGTGTGCACGCCTGCACTCCATTAGAACCCACACTGCTGCACCAACCGCCGTCGCTTTTGACCGCTTACAATCAGCCCAGTAATCGTGCCCCACCCTGCCTATTTTAAGGGTACCATGATACCTAATTGGGTTACTGCTGAAATGGGTCCCCGTTACTAGGGTTTTCTAGTCAAACATGTTAAGTGGTTAAGTGTCTATATTAACCTAACCCTACCCATCGGTTTATTTAACATGTTGAATTGGTTAAGTGTTTTAGTTAACTTAACCCTACCACACACCATGTCATATTGGTTAAGCACCGCCAACCCATTAACTTAACCCTCCCATTCGTCAGATTGCATTGGTTAAGTGTTTTCAAGTAATTCATGGCTTAACCCGCCCGCGTATCATATCAAGTTGGTTAAGTGTTATCTAGTGATTCATAACTTAACCCCGCTATCTTAGCATATCAAATTGGTTAAGTGTTTTTCAAGCAGTTCATGACTTAATCCGCCCACGTATCATGCTAAGTTGGTTAAGTATATGTTCAAGTTGACTTAACCGTGCCACGCGTTATGTTATATTGGTTAAGTGTATGCTAACTCAACCCACCCACTTATCATGTTATGGTGGTTAAGTGTTACTCTCTTGTATTTACTTAACCCTACCACGTGTCATGTTATATTGGTTGAGTGTTATCAACCCATTCAAGTTGACTCAACCCATCCACTAGTCACGTTATAATGGTTAAGTGTTCTTAACTTAACCCTACCCACTTGCCTAATTAACATGTTATATTGGTTAAGTGTCATTAGCCTAGTCATATTACTTAACCCACCCACCGGTCTAATTAACATGTTATGTTGGTTAAGTGTTCTCAAGTGATCAAGTTCAGGTTTACTTAACCCACCCATTCATGTCATATCGGTTAAGTGTCGTTAGTCTAGTCATATTCTTAACCTTACCCTACTTAACAGGTTTCATTAGCATTTATTATTTTCTAATGCATCAACCTCTCACATTAGACTTATTTGTGGTCACTGGATATGCCGGGCGGTTTCGGGCAGAATTACAACACAAACCCATTCCAACCTCGGGTTCAAGCATTCAATGCGCTAACCCCTCACATTAGACATATTATTGCGGTTACTAGATATGCCGGGCGGTTCCGAGCAGAATTACACCACAACTCAGTCTAACCTCGTGTTAGGCATCATCACAACCTAATCTTTTCCTACGACCTCTCACATTAGACTATTTTGTTGCGGTCACTGGATATGCCGGGCGGTTCCGGGCAGAATTACACCACAACTCAAGTCTAACCTCGTGTCAAAGGCATCCGTTAGATTATTAATTACATATGTGTCGTATAGATCGAAATTCCCAACTTTACATATTAATAAACATATGCCAAAGTTCCAAATTACATATCAATTTATACATGTACCCAATTCTTGTCAGTTTACATATGTCCAATTCTTACCTATTTACATGTATGCCAAGTTTATGCCATTTTACGCATATCAAGTTCTAGCCAAAAATTAAATGTATCAAGTTTCAAGCCCAAATAAACCCAAATCATGATTCATGATGTGGTTATCCCAAACTCTAATCTTTTTATTGCGATACATGCCGGTTACCCAAGTTCATAATGCATATTTATGCCAATTATCAAGTTTACAATCGCTTTCATGTTCAAATTCCCAATTCTACTTATGCCCAATTAACAAAAGCCTAATCTTTTGATTTAATTTAAGTAGGCCCGAACTCGTGATTTAATTTACATATGTTCAATTCATGCCGTTTTACATATGTCAAGATCCATGATTTACATGTTTACAAAGCTATGCTCAATTTACATAGATCAATTCCAATCGCACAATAACTATTATAATGACAATACAGAAAATTTCCCCATTTCATGTTAATGGTGAATTATTCCCAAACGTCAAATTTTCATATTATGCCTTCAATTCTCCCAAAAACATATTTTCCACTATGCAGTATTCCAATATTTCCCCCGTATACCATCGCACGTATATCGTAGTTTAGGCCTAGGTCCGAAATTGACCTAGGTTCATCAAAGGAAAATAAATAGAGGAAGGTAGAAGTTGCAATAAAACAAGATCAGAGAGAAAGCGACATAAAAACATCATCTCAGGCATAAAGAATAGATCTTGATAATAATATCAATATGAACCAAGAGAATTAATTTACAACAAGCTGAATAGACCATAGACCTGTCATGAGAATAAAGATAGAGAAGTTCCCAAAATCAAGATCCAAGAACAAACTTGAATCAAAAGTCCAATTTCACTTTATCACATGTCCATATTAAACTTAATTGTTTTAATCTGAAAACAACTAGAACTTACAGGGCATGGCTAACGAATTAAGAACTGAAATTGTCGTAGAACGTTGTAGTAGTGTTGATTTATTGTTTGAACCATTGTTGAAGCTTTGTTCTTTGAATTGATTTGAGTTTGAATGCTTGTACTTTGATTTGGAGACGGCGGCCATGGTTCAAGATATATTTTAGCAGCATAATGGTGTAAGAATGATTTGTTATGAATTAGGTTAGGTCTTAGGGTATATTTATAGGTGTAGGAACTATTTAGGGCCCTTAGATCAATCCTAAAATCAATCCGGACCATCAAAACACGTCTCAGGCTTCAAAAATGGGTTCTGGGTCAAAACAGGCCGACCAGGTCGACCTGTAAGGGGGGATGTCGAGCACATGGTCGACCTGGGGGGTAGGTCCACCACATGGTCGACCTGATCCCCAGGTCGACCTGCCTGGTCCTGTGCTGCCTGAAATTTACTGAATCTTCTACAGGCCATAGCATCTTCATCCAGACTCCAATTTTCGAAAACTTGGGCACGATTTCATGCAGAATTCCGAGACGAACGCAATGGCGCAACCCGTTTCCCATGATTCTCATTTTAAAAATTAATTATACCTTGATTTCTAGTTTTAAAACGTTATAAAAATTCGGGTTGTTACATTCTCCCCTCCTTAAAGGATTTCGTCCCCGAAATCTTCAGCTTAAGAAGAATGTGTCCTACCATCCAACATCCATCTACTCAACCATCATCCACAAGCAACTATTGTCCTTAAAAGATTACTAATGCTATATGAACTTATGCAAGAGTGTGTGTATATGTTCCTTGTCTAATGCAAATGATCAGGCCTGATTGATCTTCTTAATGCAAAATATGTTTAGTGCCATGAGTCCAACATGTATGCAAATAGTCCTAGCCACATAAACACTATATGTGTGCACAAACATCCATCCATATGCAACATTCACATGATAACACATTCAATTTCATCCATAAACAAGTATAAACACTCATGCATATGCAATATGAAAATGTGTCTGAGCCGATCTAGTGCCTAATGTGTGCTATGCAATCACGAGCAACCACTAGCAACCACTTGCAACCATCAATCATAACATGTCTCAAACACATGTTTACACCCAATTGTTCCTACCTAAAGGTATAGTCGAATGATAGAAGCAAGTAAAAACTTTGTGCTCATTAGGCAATGTCAAAATTGGAAATCTACGTCACATATATACTGATTAGGAGAAGAACTCTCTAAGCACCAGCCTCGAAGACCGAAATCAACATCAGGCTGACACCCAAAGAATTACTCAACTCAACCAATATATATGATTCTAGGAAACTAAGCATGATGGACTCCTTTTAGGTCACAAGGAATCCCTTCCTAAAACCAACCCATATCTTATAAAACCCAAAAAGTATAATCAACCCAATAGACACCCTCAAGCCCCAACATGTATTACTAACAGATGAGTCATACTCCCTATGGGGTTTGCAATAGAAATAAGATGGAGAATAGGACCGAGAGGATATACTTAAAAGATAGCATGCAAGTAAGCTCTACAGGAAAAGAGGGATCAAGGATATACTCTTAAAAAGAGATATGATGTGCATATCTAGTCTTCAATCTTCTAAGTCGCATTTCCTTGAGCTTAACTCCATTGTGCTTTGACCGTATTTAACTTCACAATTTTGTAGTTTCTTAATTCTTGTTTCCAAAATATGAGTTGGAACTCATTTCACTGTTGCCTCTCGGTGCACTTTTACTTATTCTTCTTCTAGCATACTTGGCTTAAACATAACTGCGTATTCATGGTTTCATGCAAGCTCTCCAAAATTCACTATTGAATCCTGGATCTCATTTACTCACTATAAGGTATTCCATGCAGAAGAACTATCTCTTGAAAACAAACAAATGTCAACCATGTTGCCAAATGTACTTACTAAGGTGATTTTCTATAACTCATGGATAAGCGAAATGAACCATCCGCCAAAGTGGCGAACACTACTCGAGCGGATCGATAAATGTATCAAGAGATTCTAGGTAACTAAACATGGCAGAACCCTAAGGGTTACACTAGACTTCGAGGGCATTACCAAGGCAAGTCAAGAGTCTAACTACCCTCTTTTCATACTCGAGAATGGTACCATTTCTGGACAACCACTCATCCCTACAATCAACCCATAGCCCAAAAACATAAGCTTTACTTCTAAACTCAACACTTAGCACAGACATTCTCAAATCCAAACAAGTCATGAATAAATGAGCCGATTCCCCAACATGATTTGAGACAAAAATGGGATCCTCTACTACGCTAGTACTAAGGTGCAGAGACTCAACTATCGAAGCAGAATTAAAAGGATGCGATGTACAAAAACAAAGTTCTAATGGGATGTTTGAAAAGAAAAGTTAAACTTTTAACAGAAACGTTACCACCTGTCTTAGGTACGCTAGTAGTGAGAGCATACAATTACCCTCTCGACGATCTTGTTCTTTGCCCTTGTCCTTGTCCTATAATACTTAACTACATGTCCCTTTTTTACCATACCAACGATGTTCTTTCTTCTTATGGGTTTTATTATTCTTTCACTTTTACCTCTTTCCTTTCACCTTTTCCTCCATCGTGGATTAAGCCATATCAACAAGTTTCTCATCCTTCGGCTTGTGTTCTTTATCCTCTTTCTTACTATCCTTGTATAGCTTGTTGACAAGTCTCTCGAAAGTTACCTCCATCGCATGGCAACTCTACAAAGCTTGAAATAAAATTAGACGCAGATGGAAATACTGCGGCTACAGATGGAAGTTGGGCACTTCTTTGCCCTCCTACATGTGTCGTACACCTACAAAACTATGGTGAAAAGAGAGAAAGAAAAGATTCAAAGAGAGAATCAAAAGATATTGCATATGGCTTTGGGGAATATGCCTTTCGTAAAACAAAACTTTTCTCAGAAAAATGCTTCTTTGTAAGCATTTTGGAAATAGTCTCAGAAGGTTTTTAAAAGCTTTTGCCTAGTCCGGTAACCTTCTGCTCTGATACCAAATGTAACACCCCACATCCGTTAAGGTCACTCACAAAGGGAATGCCTTAACTTCAATGGAGCATTATGGGTACTGGAACAGAAATATTACAAGACAGACATATATAAAACAGCGGAAAGTAAAGTAGAAGTACTTCAAATCTTATTAAATATAATTATTTACAATAAAAGCCCATCCACTTCCAATACCCAATTACATAGCTAAAATATCTGTCTTGCTCAAAAACAAAGAAGCATAAAAATAAATTGTAGTATTCCCCAACAAAGCAAAGCCAGCCATAGCCAAGAGAAATCCAAGCCGTACATGAAAGAGGCTTGGAGCTTGGTAAGATCCGAACTAAGCTGTATTCCCACCCTGTGAACCTGGGGGAGGGGGGGAACGGAAGAAAAAGAGGCAAAACAAACAGGGTCAGTCATAAAGACTGAGTAAGTCCTAGTGACTTTCAGCATAAAAACAGGTAAGATAACATGTCATGAATAAACTGAAAGTAAACATAAGCATGATGACAAGATAAGCTACAGGCACGATAACTAAGAATAACATCATATGATTTTTGTCATGTATAACATTGCAAGGTTCCCATTCAAGATGAACTAAATATAATTTCGCAAGATTTCTATCAAGCATCGCAAGATTTCTCTGCTTCACCATTAAAATGTTCCTATGATATCTATTTGCTCTGCACCACCTAACTAGCATTCCAACTAGTTTACTTAGTTATAATTACAAGATAAGTGATCCCGCATAACCCACATGATAGTTTTATAGGTACATATCCCACGATGAGGGTTCTACCTCATATTTACAGTTTCATGTCCCCACCGTACCTATCTTAATTGATCGGCTCTTACTCACAACGTTTTCTTCCTGTGTCATACGGCCCCCATATGATTGTAGACACCTATGCTGGTCCCACCATGGGGTGTATCCAGTCCCATGGAGGCGGTCCGACACCATTCTAAAATGCATAGGTTATACTACTGGTGCCCAGTGCCCTGTTTGTCTGCTCCGAAGTGTGTGCACGCCTGCATTCCGTTAGAACCCACACTGCTGCACCAACCGTCGTCGCTTTTGACCGCTTACAATCAGCCCAGTAATCGTGCCCTACCCTGCCTAGTTTCAGGGTACCAAGTTACCTAATTGGGTTACTGCTGAAATGGGTCCCCGTTACTAGGGTTTTCTAGTCAAACATGTTAAGTGGTTAAGTGTCTGTATTAACCTAACCCTACCCATCAGTTTAACTAACATGTTGAATTGGTTAAGTGTTTTAGTTAACTTAACCCTACCACACACCATGTCATATTGGTTAAGCACCGCCAACCCATTAACTTAACCCTCCCATTCGTCAGATTGCATTGGTTAAGTGTTTTCAAGTAATTCATGGCTTAACCCGCCCACGTATCATATCAAGTTGGTTAAGTGTTATCTAGTGAATCATAACTTAACCCCACTATCTTAGCATATCAAATTGGTTAAGTGTTTTTCAAGCAGTTCATGACTTAATCCGCCCACTTATCATGCTAAGTTGGTTAAGTATATGTTCAAGTTGTCTTAACCCTGCCACGCGTTATGTTATATTGGTTAAGTGTATGCTAACTCAACCCACCCACTTATCATATTATGGTGGTTAAGTGTTACTCTCTTGTATTTACTTAACCCTACCACGCGTCACGTTATATTGGTTGAGTGTTATCAACCCATTCAAGTTGATTCAACCCATCCACTAGTCACGTTATAACGGTTAAGTGTTCTTAACTTAACCCTACCCACTTGCCAAATTAACATGTTATATTGGTTAAGTGTCATTAGCCTAGTCATATTACTTAACCCACCCACCGGTCTAATTAACATGTTATGTTGGTTAAGCGTTCTCAAGTGATCAAGTTCAGGTTTACTTAACCCACCCATTCATGTCATATCGGTTAAGTGTAATTAATCTAGTCATATTACTTAACCTTACCCTACTTAACAGGTTTCAATAGCATTTATTATTTACTAATGCATCAACCTCTCACATTGGACTTATTTGCAGTCACTGGATATGTCGGGCGGTTCCGGGCAGAATTACACCGCAAACCCATTCCAACCTCGGGTTCAAGCATTCAATTCGCTAACCCCTCACACTAGACATATTGTTGCGGTCACTGGATATGCCGGGTGGTTCGGGGCAGAATTACACCACAACTCAGTCTAACCTCGTGTTAGGCATCATCACAACCTAATCTTTGCATACGACCTCTCACATTAGATATTTTTGTTGTGGTCACTGGATATGCCGGGCGGTTCCGGGCAGAATTACACCACAACTCAAGTCTAACCTCGTGTCAAAGGCATCCGTTAGATTATTAATTACATATGTGTCGTATAGATCAAAATTCCCAACTTTACATATTAATAAACATATGCCAAAGTTCCAAATTACATATCAATTTATACATGTACCCAATTCTAGTCAGTTTACATATGTCCAATTCTTACCTATTTACATGTATGCCAAGTTTATGCCATTTTACCCATATCAAGTTCTAGCCAAAAATTACATGTATCAAGTTTCATGCCCAAATAAACCCAAATCATGATTCATGATGTGGTTATCCCAAACTCTAATCTTTTTGTTGCGATACATGCCGGTTACCCAAGTTCGTAATGCATATTTATGCCAATTATCAAGTTTACAATCACTTTCACGTTCAAATTCCCAATTAACATAAGCATAATCATTTGATTTAATTTACGTAGGCTCGAACTTGTGATTTAATTTACATATGTTCAATTCATGTCGTTTTACATATGTCAAGATCCATGATTTACATGTTTACAAAGCTATGCTCAATTTACATAGATCAATTCCAATCGTGCAATAACTATTATAATGACAATATAGAAAATTTCCCGTTTCATGTTAATGGTGAATTATTCCCAAACGTCAAATTTTCATATTATGCCTTCAATTCTACCAAACACATATTTTCCACTAGGCAGTATTCCAATATTTGCCCCGTATACCATCGCACGTATATCGTAGTTTAGGCCTAGGTCCGAAATTGACCTAGGTTCATCAAAGGAAAATAAATAGAGGAAGGTAGAAGTTGCAATAAAACAAGATCAGAGAGAAACCGACATAAAAACATCATCTCAGGCATAAAGAATAGATCTTGATAATAATATCAACATGAACTAAGAGAATTAATTTACAACAAGCTGAATAGACCATAGACCTGTCATGAGAATAAAGATAGAGAAGTTCCCAAAATTAAGATCCAAGAAGAAACAAGAATAAACTTGAATCAAAAGTTCAATTTCACTTTATCACATGTCCATATTAAACTTAATTGTTTTAATCTGAAAATAACTAGAACTTACAGGGTATGGCTAACGAATTAAGAACTGAAATTGTCGTAGAACGTTGTAGTAGTGTTGATTTATTGTTTGGACCACTGTTGAAGCTTTGTTCTTTGAATTGATTTGAGTTTGAATGCTTGACTTTGATTTGGAGACGGTGGCCCTGGTTCAAGAGATATTTTAGCAGCATAATGGTGTAAGAATAATTTGTTATGAATTAGGTTAGGTCTTAGGGTATATTTATAGGTGTAGGAACTATTTAGGGCCCTTAGATCAACCCTAAGATCAATCCGGACCATCAAAACACGTCTCAGGCTTCGAAAATGGGTTCTGTGTCAAAACAGGCCGACCAGGTCGAGCTGTAAGGGGGGGAGGTCGACCACATGGTCGACCTGGGGGGTAGGTCGACCCTAAGTCGACCACATGGTCGACTTGACCCCCAGGTCGACCTGCCTGGTCCTGTGTTGCCTGAAATTTGCTGAATCTTCTTCAGGCCATAACTTCTTCATCCAGACTCCGATTTTCGAAAACTTAGGCTCGATTTCATGCAGAATTCTGAGACGAACGCAATGGTGAAAACCATTTCCCATGATTCTCATTTTAAAAATTAATTATACCTTGATTTCTAGTTTTAACATGTTATAAAAATTCGGGTTGTTACAATAAATGTACCTTGCACCAGAGTCAATCAGAGATATCCACCCTGCACTTAGGATAGGCTTTCTTAATGCTTTCCTCAGTTTCCCAAGTGCAGTCTCGCGGATCTCCACTCCATTGCACTTTGACTAAGTGAACCTTCTTGTACCTCAGCTCTTTGGTTTCTTTACCAATAATCTTGATCGGCTCTCTTCTTACAGCATATTCTGGAGTAATTTCTATATCCCATTGCGCTGCTTCTTCCATGATCAAATCTGGATCATGCACATGCTTTCGAAGTTGAGATATGTGAAATACATCATGCACTCCAGGCAACCAATCAGGCAGTTAACCTATAAGCAAGAGTTCCAATCCGTTCTAGAATAGGAAACGGACCTATAAATTTAGACGCCAATTTCCCCGTTTTACCGAACCGGACCACTCCTCTCATCGGAGATACCTTTAAATACACATAGTCGCCAACAGCGAATGATATATCCCTTCTTCTCTTATCTACATAGCTCTTCTGTCGGCTTTGAGCGGCGAGTAATCGTTTCTTAACGAAATCGACTTTGTCTGCAGCTTCACGAATCATATCTGGTCCCAATACAAGCCTATTACCAGGTTCCACCCAACAAGCAGGGGATCTGCACGGTCTATTATACAATGCTTCGAATGGAGACAATTTCAGGCTTGCTTGGTAGTTGTTGTTATATGAGAACTCAGCCAAATGCAAATGGTCTTCCCAGGATCCGCCAAAATCAATAATACAAGCCCGCAACAAATCTTCTAAAATACGATTCACCCTCTCAGTTTGACCATCTATTTGAGGATGATAAGCAGTGCTCAAATTCAGTTTCGTTCCCAATTCTGCTTGGAATGCTTCCCAGAATTTACTAGCAAAAATCGGGTCATGATCACTAACGATGCTCATGGAAACTCCATGCAGTCTAACTATTTCCTTAAAATAAATCTGCGCCAGACTCTGAGCAGTTCTATTCAACCTGACAAGTATGAAATGGGTGGTCTTCGTGAAATGATCTACGATCACCCATATACTGTCATTCCCTTTCTTGGTTCTGGGTAAACCATCTATGAAATCCATAGAAATCTGTTCCCATTTCCCACCTGGAATTTCCAACGGTTGCAGCAATCCAACGAGTTTCTGCTGATCGCTTTTGACTTGTTGACAGGTGGAACACTGGCTAACATATAAAGAAATGTCACGTTTCATCGATCTCCACCAGAAAGTGCGTTTGATATCATTATACATCTTGCTCACTCCCGGATGGATACTAAGCTTGGCTTTGTGACATTCATCCAATACTTCTCTCCAAAGTTCAACAATGTTTGGCACACATATTCGGCCTTTTAACCTCAGAATTCCATCGTTATCAATCTGAAAACTCGAGGGCTCGCCTTTTTAAATTCTCTCCCTTATCTTCTGAATGAAGTGATCATCCTTTTGAAGAGCAGATATGTTATCAATCAATGATGGCATGATGATAATACTGGCGATAGTTACATTCTTTCTGCTGAGCGCATAGGCCACAACATTGGCTTTCCCCGGTGTATATAAAATATCAAGATCATATGTCGTGAGAAATTCTAACCAACGCTGCTGCCTCATATTCGGATCTCTCTGGGTGAATAAGTACTTCAATGATTGATGATCAGTATATAGTTCGAACTTCTCACCCAATAAATAATGCCTCCAGATTTTCATTGCAAACACGATGCCTAATAATTCAAGATCGTGGGTTGCATAATTCTTTTCATGTGGTTTCTATTGACGGCTAGCATAAGCGACTACTTGGCCTCTTTGCATTAATACTGCACCAAGACCTTCTTTAGAAGCATTTGTCCAGACTATCAAGTCCTGATTGCCATCAGTTATTGTTAACACTGGAGCAGTCGTCAGTTTTAACTTCAGCTTCTGGAAAGCTGCCTCACATTCTGGAGTCCAATTGAATCTCTAATGTTTCTTAGTAAGCTTCGTTAAGGAACTAGACGTCTTCGCAAAATCCTTAATGAATTTCCGATTATAACTGGCCAATTCGAGAAAACTTCGGACTTCTATGGGTGTACGAGGCTGTTTCCAATTCTAAATAGTAGTGATTTTACTGGGATCCACTGAAATTCCTTCCTTTAACATGACGTGACCTAGGAATTTGACTTCTTCTTGCCAGAATATACATTTGGAAAACTTTGCTTTTAAAACATTCTTTCTGAGAATTTCTAACACTTGTTCCAAATGTTTTTCATGCTCGCTTTCTGACTTAGAGAAGATCAATATATCATCAATGAAAACCAGACCAAATTTATTCAATACTTCTCTGAATACCCTGTTCATTAGATCGACAGAATATGCTGGAGCGTTACATAAGCCGAACGACATTACTAACCACTCGTAGAATAAATTTGGACCTCTGAATGCTGTCAAAGGAACACACTCTTCGGCAATATGAAGCTGATGGAAACTTGTAGCTAGGTCCATTCGGGAAAATACTTGTGCGCCATTCAATCGATCCAACAAATCATCAATCTGCGGTAATGGATATTTATTTTTTAATGTCTGCTTATTCAAGTCACGATAATCTACACATAGTCTGAGAGTACCGTCTGACTTCGGGGCAAATACCACTGCTGCTCCCCAATCAGATAAACTAGGTCTGATCAGACCCTTCCATACAAGCTGTCGAGTTTGATTATCTAACTCTTCTTTGTCCTTCAAGGTCATTCTTCGAATAACATGAACTACTGGCCTTGCATTCGGAACTAAAGAGATTTTGAAATCAATTTCGCTATGCGGAGGTAAGCTAACAACTTCTTCGAACACATCTGCATAGTTCTTGACAACAGGAATATTTTCTATGTCGATCGGAATATTCTCCAGAACGACAGGACAAGGTTCTATTTGAGCAGGAGAGACATCCAGAGCTGACCAAAAGTCCTTTCTATTAGAATTCGGTCCTTCGCATGGAATGGTTATATAATTGCCTGATTTAATCTTCGCCCTTACGACTCTATCGGCGCATTTAACCTCAGTTTCCTATTTGGTTAACCAATCCATTCCCAGAATCAGATCAAACTCTGTAAAATTCATGACAATAGAGATAGTAGGGAAGCGATAATAGGAAAAAGAAACAGGAACCCCACAAATCCAACTAAGATCAAGGGAACCCCCAACCGGATTATGAACAGTTATCGGTTCTTTGAGCTTTTTCAAATTCAAGTCCAGCTTCTTAACCGTATTCTTTGCAATAAAGCTTTGCGACGCGCCTGTATAAACAGTACTTTAACTGGGATGTTTTTGACAGTAAGCATGCCTTCTAAAACATCTGGCCTTTCCTGACTAGATGAGGATCCAGGAACTTCTACCACTTCATTTACATGAACCTTTTCAGATTTCTTAAATAGCCGGCAATCCTTTTCAAGATGGCCAGTCCGATGGGATTGATTGAATTTTCTATTCTCTTGAAACTTGCTCTTGGGTCTAGATTTATCCTTCTTTCGTTTGTTCCAAGATTTGCAATTTACCGCCAAATGTTCTTGCCTACTGCAGCTCGAGCATGTGGCAGTCGTTATTGCTACTTCTTCATATTTAACCTTTTCCCTATTGACCCTAGGCTTCTTTCTACCCCCAGACGTCGTACTGGCCTCAGGCTGTGTACTGGTCTCTGGGCTATCAGCTTCAAATTTCCTTTTGTTGCTCGAACTGACTTCCTCTTCATTGTCAAAAAGGCCTCGCTTATCTAGATCTTCATACTGATAAGCCATGTATATCATTTCAGAAAAAGGAAGCTTCACATGCCCCATTACACTACTTTGGTATTTTCTTTGGAGCCCATTAATAAACCTCAGATTCATCCTCTTCGGATTTTGAATTAGATGAGGGGCAAAATGAGAAAGTTCATTGAATTTCTTCTGATATTTCGGAATGGTCATATCTCCTTGTATCAGATAATAGAATTCATCACATAACCGCTCAGTTGCTTCTGGAGGAATAAATCTTTCACTGAAAATCTCTTTAAATCTATCCCAGGTAATATTACCTTCTGGATTATCCTTAATAATCGAATCCCACCAGAACAAAGCTTCGTCTTTGAGTGCCCAAGATGACAGTAATCTTTTCTGGTCATCTCTCAGCTTTAAACGTTCGAAGATTTTCTCAGCAGAACGAATCCAAGCTTGTGTTTTAAAAATAGATTCCTCGCCCAAGAATGGTACTCCACCCAGATTTCTATATTTCTTAAATAGAGCTTCTATATATGGGTCTGTATTACTTCTTCTATTTCTGCCACTCATTTTCTAGTGCGTCTGCAAATAGCAGACGAAGTGTCAGGTCAATAGAAAAGGTATTTGTAAAGCATAGAGACATATACTTGAATGTAAATGCATCTATTGGGGTGTATTTCATTCTACTATACTCATACTAGGATATTACTGATCCTATCTGTAATGAGTTATTCGACCTAGAACACTACTGGTTCTATTTCTGACGAGTTCGTTAATATGTTATATTCCTGAGCTAAGATTAACCAAAGCTCTGATACCACGTTTGAGACGACCCCAAACCCCCGTTCCATGGTGGCAAGGGTAATATTTGGAATATAACACATAAATAGATAACAAAAGAACAGAAATAAATAAATACACCAGATAATGTACAATAGAATACACTGGATGAACATAATCATCAGAGTTACACAGTATACAGGATCAACTGAGTACAAAATACAGTTCAGCTTTACATAAAATGTCTACAGCAGAAAACAAAACATAATATGTACAATAGGAGCTGAACAACATAAAAAGAGATAAATGATAGAACCCATCTCCAGCTTTAGCTATCTAGAAAGAGCCTGCTAAAACCTGAATAAAGGTTGCCCATGTAGAAAAAGGGGCACCCGAGTTTGCAAGTGAAACAAACTACGAGTTAGTCATGGGACTGGTATGAGAAATCTACTTAACATATTTTACAATAAGGCCGATCACAGGACCACGCCGCTAACGCAAAACGGGTTTACTCCATTGGATTGTCAGTGCTTTAAAACAAGTAAATCATTTAAACATCGCAATGCTTTTTATAAAAATGAAGTCATTTTAAGACTCAGTTCCCATCACACAATGCAACACAAACCGGAGGATAGAGTTTTACCTTATAATGGCCAAAATATGCTTGATACGAGCAAAACAAACCATTCGATATTATTACTAGTGTTTATATGTTTCAAAAACAATTTCAATCATAAATATCAATCATAGATGGCATGGGTACCATATATCATGTCGCCATATACAGGTATACAATCAAAACCGCACGATGTCGTATTTGGAAATTGGATTTCGGTCATGAACCAAGGCAAGGGATCGTCCTTACTGCTTCGAGACGCTCTAGCCCACCCCTCAGGATCAGAACGCATCGACCCTTGGATCGTTAGGGCCGGTCCACCTGATGTGGATTAAAATGCCTGAACACTGCGTTTCCCCGCCCTATGGGCGGTCACTGGTCATATCCGACCACACCATCGGCTCCGAAGAGACAGAAGTAACCGAGGCCTCGCTTTCCATCATCCACATGAGTAAAATGCCCGGGCACGTAGAATCCAAAGCACTACTCCTAGCTAGAAGGAGACACATGTTCTCCCTGATGTCCTTCTCCCGTTTCTGGCTCATACCGGGGTGTGAGGCTCGCTAAACAACACTAAACACAAAGCTAGCTATTCAAAGTTGTGCTTTGATCATCAACCACAAAGCTCTGCTTTTCAAAAGTTTTGATCACATCATCTCTGCATGCCACGTTGTCAATATACAACGTCAGACACACATCCATTTACAAGTCCGTTCTGGGTCTGAACGAAACCGAAGGCACTTTATACCTTGCACATCCATACAATCAACATGTACGTCCGGATGGCTATCACTTCAGCCCCTTCAAGGAAGCTACTCCTATCATGAGCATCAGTAGCACCCCTCCATTCGACGTGAAGATCATCGGTCTTGCACCGTCTTCATATCTTCGACTTTTAATCGTCGATCAATTATTTGAAATGAGAATTAACTCGGCCTTTTCAAATAATTCACGTATATTTAGAATTTCAAATCAATTCATTTCAATGGTTAAATTATTCGACATCAATAATTCTGTTCTTTAATGTAATTTTCACGCCAAACACATTCAACCATCAAATATCCAATAAACCGAGCAAATTCAGTTAATTTTCATTTCATATCATTTATAATATTTTATCACGATTTATCGCTATTTTTATTTGTTTAAAAATAGCCAATCCATTCAAATGACGCTTCAGGCCATAACGCGGCCGTGGCGCTGTTTTTCTTCAGATTTGATTTACACATATTTGAAAATCTAACCGTTGAATCTTTACAAATTTTATATCATTAGAAAGATCTTTTCAGAACGAATCAAAAGGTTCCAGTTTTGGGAAAATCCGACGGTCGGATCTCCTGGTACAATCATTTGAAGTTACGATTTCAAAATACAAACTACAGCATTGTTATTCGATTTATTTTAATTATATATATATATATATAATCGATTCTGGCGCTGTTTTTCTTCAGATTTGAATTAAACATTCCAGACAATCCAACCGTTGGATCTTCACAAAGTTAGTGTCGTTGGAAAGATATTTCCAAAGCGAATCCAACGGTTTCAGTTTCAGGAAAATCCGATGGTCGGATCTCCCGCAATATTCATTTGAAATCACGGTTTCAAAATACGAACTGCGGCTTCGTTATTCGATTTATTTTAATTATAATTATATATATATATAAATATAAATATAATTCACTCTTCGATTTCAAAACCATATTCATTTCGTATATTTGATAAAAATGATATTTTTATCCAACAAATATTTATTTCAACACATCACTATTTTTAATCAATTCATATATATAATAAAAATGTGATTTTAATTGTAAAACAATTTATTTCAAAACACGATTATTTTATATACTTCATATAGATGATAAAAATGTGATTTTTATTGCAAAACAATTTATTTCAAAACACGATTATTTTATATACTTCATATAGATGATAAAAATGTGATTTTTATTGTAAAACAATTTATTTCAAAACACGATTATTTTATATACTTCATATAGATGATAAAAATGTGATTTTTATTGTAAAACAATTCATTCTAATTATTCGATAAAAATGTCATTTTTATCGTTCAAACCATTTTATTTCATCCATCACATGAATATATTTCAATACATGAAAATAAATCAAACACTGAAATATTTCAGAAAATTTAGGCAGCATAACGGCAGGGTAGTTAAAACCGGCACCGTCCCTAGTACGTCTCCTCGCTCTACCTTAAAGCCTCGCAGCTTTTGACAATGGGGATTTCAATATCTAGTTCGTATGCAGACGAATTTTCCCATATACTAATCCTATTGGGATTTCAACCACTATCAATCATTCATGTTAATCAACAAATTTCACATCAACCAATAATCCAAACAATATCACAACCAATATATATCGTCCATGGTCTGTGGACGAGGGGAGTATATATATATATATAGATATACGTACACAAATATATTTCGATTTCATTTCAATTCATTCTAATATCATTTCAACGCATATATAATTTTTACAACGCATATATAACTTATACATCGAATATACAACTTATACAATGCTTATACATGAGGTGTACAATGCTTATATAACTCATACATCGACTATATAATTTATACATCGTCATTTACATATTGTTTATAAATCAGAAATCTCACATTGGGTTCCACTCCTCCAAAAATTGTAGAAGGCTCAGAAAAATATCCGGTCACTTCTAGAATGTAGAAGACGTCCACACAAGTCCACTGTCTCTTGTTTCACTGGATTTCGACCAGACATGAAAAAGATACGATTTTTAGAAGTTGATCGAATTTCGCGACGGTTTTAAAGTGTTGAAACCGTTTAAAATAAACAAGGTCGTACCTTTCAGGAAACGATTCAAACCTAGGGTTTGAATTTGCGACCAATTAGTGAAGCGATGTGTTGATCGGCCAGTGCAGCGTCGAAGGGGGGAATGAGGCACAGGTTCGCCAGTCGTGGGGCCCACTATGACGGCCTGAGGCGAGCTCGGCGACGAGTTGAAGGTCGGAAGTTCAGAAGCTCGATTCGAGCAGGATTCTCAACGATAATTCACGAATTTTATATGGATTCGAAGATCTCATGATTCTCCACAAAATTCTGAGCAGGAATGTATGATTTTATTGAGTGGATTGAGCGATAACGAGGAGGGAAAGAGTGGATCGGTTTCCGTCGTCACCTGGGGGATTAGTCGGGTTTGGAAAGTCAACATGGAAAGTGATGAGGAATTCTACTGACCAGGTATTCTATTTAAATATTTATTTATTTTAAATCCGAAAATACCCCTCAGCACATACGGACTCCAATTCAAACCCAACGACCGTCGTCCCTAGCTAAATACCCTCATTCCGAACACAATGGGATATGTTTCATTGGCCCATTCGACTGTTTAAGTCAGTTTTTCTTCAAATTAAAATATAAAACATTCAATATTTGATTTGAACGTACATTTCAATTTGCCGGGGCCACATACGTATCCCAAAAATTCCAGAAAAATATTTCTAGCTATGTTTTGATGATATAGTCCCAACAAAACTAATTTCGTTGAACTCTGAGTCTGTTTGAAAAATGGCCCTTTTCTGGTCGATCCAATTTAACTAAAATCAACCAAACACATTTTCCTTCGCCACGCTCACATATTAACTTCAAAAATTATGGAATTTGAAACCTAGCAATAATTTGACATCCCAGATCCAACAAAAGTGGTTTTGTCGAATTTTGAGGTCGTTTGCAAAATGGCTATTTTCGCGGGTTATATAAATTCTATAGCGACCTTTCTGAAAATTCATTTGGCCATAACTTTTGATTCCTGCTATGAAACTTCGATTTTTAAGATTCGTTAGAAAGATATTCATAAATAGATTTAAATATTTTTGGTTTCACTAAAATCCATTTTATTTTGCACCCGGTACAGTCAGTCAAAATTTGAATTTGAATTTTGAAACTGTCGCGCCATTTCAGGCCTTGTTTATATTTAAAATAAATATGTTTATTTTCAAACATCGATTCAAATTGAATGTTCGTCGTTATTATTTAAAATAATTTATTTTAAATATTTAAAACCCACTAAAATAGCCAAATTAAAAATTTTAAACTGGTTCAGATTTTCCGGGTTGTTACATGAATCAACAATAGTTTATCGTTATTTAACGATGAACTGCCAAAGTGAGTAAATCTTACTAACTCTGCACAGTTATATTTTTATAACGTCTTTTTATAACTGATAAATGATGGTTGATTGCTGTGTGTTGACTGTTTGGATGAACTGCTAGTCAGTTGGTTGAAATTATATATATATATATATATATATATATATATCGTTAAATATACATTGATTCTGTTTATCAGAATATTTCATGTTGAAATGAAATTGATGTTATATATGTTGTTTTAACATCTGTTGATGCAAGGAAATAGGTTGGAGGGATCCAACAGGATTCCCTAATATTTATAATACTGTTTGTTCTCATATATGGTGATATATGATGTGATATATAATATGTGATTGATTATGATAACACTGGTCTAGTTATTTGGTATTTGAAATACCGTAAGAAATACTGGAATGAATAAAAAGGAATTTTCAAAGTGTATTTGAAAAAGAAATATTTATTTAGAAAATAAATAGAATTATAAAAGGAATATTTATTTAGTAAATAAATAGAATTATAAAGGAATATTTATTTAGTAAATAAATAGAATTATAAAAGGAATATTTATTTAGAAAATAAATAGAATTATAAAAGGAAATATTTATAAAAAGAATAGAATTTTATAAAAAGAAATATGTGAAAAGTAGATATTAAATAGAAATATGTTTTAACAGATAAACTAAGAAGATTTATTTATAAACAATATTTATAAATTAAGTAAAATATATATCACTAGATAAATTAAAATATAAGTCTGGATTTATGTAGAGAAGTAGAAACTGGTTTTAACACTGATATTTGAACAGGAATTTGAACTTAGTTTTTAAAGGGAATTAAATGAGATTTTAGTGTTAGAAGTATAATATAAGTTTTTATAGAAAATTATATAAATAGAAGTATAAAAAGAAATTGTATTTGGGGATAGTGTTTTTAAATTGTGAAATCAAACTGTTTTGATTTGATAAAAGAAATATTATTCACATTCAATGTGAATAAGGGATTGAAGTAAATATTTTTCAAATAAAATATTTATAAAGGAATTTGGATTCTGAAATAGGATCGAAAAGAAAGTTAATCGATTAGAGTTAATCGAATTAGGGTTAATTAAATATAAGATATTCGAAGAGAGTTAATCGAATAGAGTTAATCGAATTAGAGTTAATCGATTAGAGTTAATCGAATTAGAGTTAATCGAATTAGAATTAATCGAATTAGAGTTAATCGATTAGAGTTAATTGATTAGAGTTAATCGAACTAGAGTAAATCGATTAGAGTTAATCGAATTAGAGTTAATCGAATAGAGTTAATCGAATTAGAGTTAATCAATTAGAGTTAATCGAATTAGAGTTAATCGAATAAGAGTTAATTAAATTAGAGTTAACCAATTAGAGTTGATCGAGTTAGAGTAAATCGAATAGAGTTATTCGAAGAGAGTTAATCGAATATAAGATATTTGAAGAGAGTTAATCGAATACAAGTTACTCAAAGAGAGTTAATCGAATATAAGTTATTCGAAGAGAGTTAATCGAATAGAGTTATTCCAAAGGAAGTTATTGAACATAAGTTATTCGAAAGAGAGTTAATCGAATAGAGATTACTCGAAAGAGAGTTATACTTTAAAATTCAATTATATCGAATGTAGAAAAGTACTGTTTACTTTTCGTTTTTTAAATCAAGATTTATTTATTCATTTATAAATTAGTTGTTTGTTTATTTATTCAAATTAATAAATAAAATTTATATTTAAGTTATTATATTTCAGAAGCATGGGATTATAACACTATTAATCAAATGATTTCTGTAAAAGAAGTGGATTCGTAAATAGAATCCGAGAGTTACGTAAGGAAATTTGTTAAAGATTTAGAAGGTAAACTTTGTTTATTTCGAAGTTAGAAATGTTGTTCAGCTAAGGTCTGAGAGGTAGTTATACCCCAACTTGATTGACTTTGTTTTTAACTAAGGAATGGTTAAGGTTCGATAGTGAAGGCTGGTTAAGTGAATTTAGTTAATGAGTGTAGTGGTTTGAGTTGGCACAGCGATGTTTTATTTGAACATCTGTTTAAATCCAATGAAGTAGTTTTGGAAATATTTTCCAAATAAAAATCAGATATGTTTTCTAATATAGAAAATAAGAAATGGGTAAAAATGGAAATGTTTTCCAATGATTAATAACGTACATTATCTAAATTTAGAAAATAAGAATTTACGAACATATGGAAACGGGAATAGGGAAATGAATAATTTGAATGACAAGTTAAATTAAACGGGATCAGTGTTGATTGATGATTTGCTCGGTAAGATTTCCATTTGGAAATACGACCGTTGTTTGTACATATATTTTTCTTTGATAGTTAAATCACCGACTATCAAAGTTTTTGACCATTTCCGTTGTCAATACGGAGAAACTGGGATCAGACTTATTATCTGAAAAAACCACCCTATATGGGCATTAGCGTGGCGAATCAAGTGTGATGATAATAGAAGACGGAGTTAAGCAAGGGCTATTCTAGCGATCCTAGGTAGAAATTGCCTAAGATGGATTTACAGAATAGAGCCTTCGGTTTGTCCAGTCCCAGGACAACTTGAATGGATGAATGTCTGACAGAGTATATTTGGTAGATCACATAAGTTGATCGTTTCAAACGTATTTATGTTGGTGGCGGAGGAATTCGTTTCTCTTAGCATATACCCATGGTAATTTTGGGGAAATCAATTTGTGATTTGACGGGTACGACAATGTGGCATTTAAAGTAATTAAAAGAGTGATCTGTTAAAAGATACATTATGACCTCAAGCCTCATCAACTGGGAAATGACAGAAATCGGGCAAGCAGCATCGCTAAGTGGCCGCACCCAATTAGAGTATATTGTCACCATCTAGATAATATTCATATTTGTTACTTCTTTCGCTTCTGTATCTCCCGGGAACGGTTATGTTGGTATACCTACCATAAGGTGATAATATATTCGGAACATTCAAGCGAAATGAATGGTCGGTCATGTGGCGCCGATTTACAAGATGTTCTTGTTGAACTCCAGTGTATCGCTTCTAAAGTACACTAATCGGAAGGTGGTTCCATACATTGTCATAGTTGGAAATCCATTACCCAATAACCGCCCGTGGTGTTTGATTGTATATAATATATGTTGAACGTGAGATGAAAGCGTTTCCACTAGATTGCTATTTTTTTGATTTAGACATTATTATAATATCAGAAGAGTATGGATTTAAAAAAATGTTTTGGGTTATCGTAAGGTAAAAGCCATCCGTGTTTATGTGTGGATCGGTCTTACGATTATTCTTTCTATCAAAAGGATTTTAAAAGTTAAACAAATGGTTGGAGTTTACTCACACCAGTCACATGACTGACCCAGAGTTTATTTTATTTTGTTTTCCCTAAACTCTTGGGTGCCCAATTTGTATGGGCAGTCAAGTAGTTGGAATTTTACAGATACTTGAAGAGCTTGAGCAGGAGGCTTCAGGATTATATAGCTATTGTTTATTTCCGCTGAGTTGTAAGTGTTGTACTCTGACAATGGTATTGTATACATATACTGTTTTGATTTCAAGTTATGTTGTATACTATATTTTATTCGTACCGCTGTGAGATTCGTGTTACTCTGATGTTGTAGTGTTCTTCTCCTTCTTCTATTTTAATTTTCTATCTTATCTATTCTCACCCTCTATTTTCTTTCATTAACTATCCAGTATTTCCGATGCTTCGATAGTCGACATTAAGTTTATGTCGATTACCAAGGTCGCAAAAACCTAGGTCGTTACACTTTCATGTCGAATACAGAGGATAACATATCCTTCGTAGATTTTATTATGGCCTTATTATTCCCTAGGATCAACAAATCATCAACATAAAGGAAAACAATGACATATCCAATATCCGTATATTTTATATATGTGCATTTACCAGATTCATTTATTTTGAATCCATTTGATAACATATTTTCATCAAATGTCCCATCCAATTGTTTCAGTGGTTGTTTAAGGCCATAAAGTGATTTTTACTAACTTGCACACCTTATTTTCATTTCCTGGGCTTAGAAAACCTTCAGGTTGCGCATATATGTTTCTTCTTCTAGTTCACCATTCAAAAACGTAGTTTCCACATCCATTTGGTGTATTTTAAATTTAACATGGATGCGAGGCCAATAAGCATCCTAATCGATGTTATTCTAGTTACTGGTGAATGCGTATCAACGTAATCTAGATATTCCTTTTGTCTAAATCCTTTTATTACAAGTCTTGCTTTATACTTGTCTATTGAGCCATCAACTTTTACTTTTTTCTTAAATATCCATTTATATCCTAGTGGTTTTGATCCTTTGGGTAGATCCACTAGTTCCCAAGTATTGTTTTGTAAAATGGATTCTATTTCACTGTTGACAACCTCCTTCCAGTATGGAGCCTCAGGAGATGACATTGCTTGTTGGTAAGTAAGAGGTTCATTTTCTATCATATATGCATATAAATCGAGTCGGAAGGTTTTAGAGGTCCTTTGCTATTTGCTCCTTCTGGGTTCCTCTACCTCTATTTCAACATTTCTCTCGTTCGATTTTTGATTATTATTAGTGAATATTAGGCTCACGTCCCTATTTTGAAACTTAAATATGTATAAATATGTATCTTCTGATCTCTTTTAAACAATAGTTTCAATAGAGGATATTAGAGGATAAATATGTATAAAGAATTAAGCACTTCTTGACTCGATAATGGTGTTTACATGAGTGTCACCAATTTCAGATTTGTACACCAAAAATGGATATGCACTACTATTATGAACATATCCAATGAATATGCAATCTAGCTTTTGGTCCAATTTTGACCTTTTTCGGTTTTGGTATTTCTACTTTGGCAAGACACCCCCACACTTTCAAGTATTTGTAGGATGATGGTCTGTATTTCCAAAGTTCATGTGGAGATTTAGATGTTTTCTTTCGTGTTATTTTATACAAAATATGATTTGCCGAAAGTAAGCTTCTCCCCAAAAGTTATCTGGTAAGCCGGAGCTAACTAGTAAGGAATTCATCATTACTTTAAAATTTCTATTTTTCCTTTCGGCTATAACTTTGGATTGAGGTGAAGACAAGGCTGTAGTTTGATGTATAATTTCATGCTCAGCACAGAATTCCTCAAACGAAGACTCATATTCTCCTCCCTATCACTTCTTAAAGACTGTATTTTCATATTGAGTTGATTCTCAACTTCTTCCTTATACTGTTTAAACATGTCGACTGCTTCATCCTTGCTTCTAAGGAGATATACATAATAATATCTGGTACAATCATCAACGAATGTTATAAAGTACCTCTTTCCACCTCTAGTTTGACACGTTTTCAAATCGCATACATCAGTATGTATTAATTCTAGAGGTTCGGTCTCTTGTTCAGCGTAATGAAACGAGGTTCTTGTCAATTTTGCATCTGCACAAACTTGACAATTATAGTTGCAATCTATATTGCATTTTGGTATAAATTCTATATTAATTTTTTTTTGCAGTGTATCAAGATTTCCATGCCCTAATCTACAAAGCCATATGTTAGAAGAGTCAACAATATAAGCGGAAGATTCACTTTTATTTATATCATTGTTTAGTACAATAGTTGTTGCATTTTCTTTAAATAAACCATCACTTACATATCCTCTTCCAACATATACTCTGTTATTTGATATTACAAATTTATCAACAACAAATTTCAGTTTGAAACCATGCTTGCTGAGCATCGATCCTGAAATCAGGTTCCTGCGGATTTCTAGAACATAGAGAACTTAATTCAATCCTTTCCAGAAGTTAACTTCAGTACAATATTTCCCTTTCCTTCCACCTTTGATGCGGATGAGTTGCCCATGAATAGTTGCTGTGATCAGTGGCAGGTTTGTTGGTTGTAAACATCCACTTGTTGGCACATATATGACGACTGGCTCTGTGTCTAGAAACCACTCCTTGTTGTTGCCAACAAGGTTGCATTTAAAAACAACCGCACACATATTCATATTTGCAACATTATCTGAATTTTCTTCCATATTTGCCTCAGGTTTCTTCTTTTTGGGGGAACGAGACATTGTTTCTTTGTGGCCTTTCTTTCCATAGTTATGGCAAGATCCCTGAAACTTCTTTTGTTTCTTTAGGATTCTGCTCCCGCTTTCTTTTGTTTGTCTTTTCATCCTCAACCACATTAGCCTTTGCCTGTAACGAACTGGTAGCCTTTTTCTCTGATTTTCCGTTGTCTTCTTCGATTCGTAGACGAAACCAGATCCTCCATGGTCATTTTCTTGCGCTTATGCTTCAAATAGTTTTTGAAATCCTTTCTTGATGAAGGCAACTTTTCGATAGCAGCAACCACTTGGAATGACTCACTTAACTCCATCTTTTCATCGTGAATTTCATGAATTATTACTTGGAGTTCTTGAATCTAACTGATGACTGTTTTGGAATCAACCATTTTGAAGTCAAGAAACTTCCCGACAATTAATTTCTTCATTCCGGCGTCTTCAGTCTTGTACTTATTTTCAAAAGATAACCAGAGAACCTTTGCAGTCTCAACAATACAATATAAATCATATAGACTATTTTCTAAACCATTGAGAATGTAATTCTTACAAATGAAATCAGAATTCTTCCACGTAGTAAGAGCCTCGACCTTGGTGGTGTCAAGCTCCAGTTCTTCAACAAATGGATATCCTCCATAAGGTAATTGGCCAGCCCCAAGGTTATCAGGTAGAAAAGCATCTTTTGTTGCCAGCATTTGAAATCCTAGCCATTAAACTTCTTTGGTCTCTCGCCATGCGAATTTGGGACAGTTGGTTGAACTAGAGTCGGAGCCGGTGGCACAGATTTGCTGTTGCTACTTTGCGGCATCGTTGTCTGCAAACAAAAGCAACAATCATAATTTCGTTTCAAGATTTTTAGAAACCAATCAACAAAATTGGATGACAACCGTTTCTATGTACAGTAACGCTTGTAAGCGTTAGCAATATTGATTCAATGATATTGCAATTTGCAACAACAATTATCAATCACGGTTTTGCAAGGGAATTAAAAGAAATAGTACTGATTAAGTAAGAAATCATTAAGCGAAAAATAACATTACCGACTAATGACCGAGTCCAGCGAATGTTGTTTCGTTGAAACGAAATTGCTCCCGCTACGGTGTGCTTAGGTTGTTTGAGCAATCGTTTCCCAAAGATGAAACGATTCTTCTCTGTGATACTGCGCCGTAATCGCAAAGTGACAATGAATGTAAGGAAGTTTTTAATTTTCAGAACAGAGTTACTTCGGGAAAGAAGATAAAGAGGAGAGAAATAAAAAAAAAACTTGTTTTTGATTTGATTTTCGAATGCCTATTTATAGGCTGGAAAGAGGTATCTTTTCATGTATAAGTACTTCTGATTGAACAACAATGGCTATGACTGTTGGAAAGGTTGCGACCCTTTACCAATAGACATTTCCCTTTGCATTTACGCGGCCGTATTAAAAAATATGACGGTTTTCGCGGCGCTGCACCATTCGGAGGCCAAAATGATCACGAGACCCTAAGAGCCCCAAGGCCCTATCTTTTGACCTTTAAATATTAACATGAATTCTTTATCATGCCATAGTTCATGCCATTGCCTCTTCTCTTCCATCTCTTCTTTTCTTTTGGTATAGTATATCATGAGTTAGTAGAAGTAGTGAAATAAGACAAAAATTTCCACGATGCGAGTCTTAGTTTGCCTCAAGCACTTTTTCACTATTCCAACAATCCCCCACATGAATGAGTGGTTGTCTAATTTGTTCTGAAATTTTGTGTAACATTTAGCATTTCGGTAAAAGTGGCACAAAGACCTTGAACATTTCCTAGTGTTTATCGTTATAACTAACTGGCGAATCAGTCGACTAGACTGTCTTTGAACTGTAAGTCGTTTGTGTAAGTCTATAAAGATAACACATGATAAATAATCTTTAATTCCTTGGTTCTATGTTTGTGTTGTTTTTGCCATGAAAACCACCTTGGTTTCATGAGTGCTTGAAGAATTCGACCTTACAATTCTTCTTGAAGTGATGCCTTCGCACTCACATAGGTGATTCTATAAAGAGTATCCCGTAATACCCCAATTGATTCTTTTATAACACCACAGTAAATACATCATTTAAAGCCAAGCTTATCCTATTCTCCGACGGGTTGTGCACTGACTTATCATAGGAATCGTTTGTATTTAACAGTGCCGTAAAATTTATCTTAAACTTAGTTGTCCCGTTGAACCAAGATCTTGGGTTCTCCAGTCAATTAGGTGGGGTTTCCATTTTAGAAAACTTTTTAATTCATAGGTCTTAAGCCCATTCCCATTGATAAGGTTTGAACATTCTCTCTTGACAAGCCTTTGGTTAGTGGATCCGCTATGTTATCCTTTGAGCTTACATAGTCTATAGTGATAACTCCATTAGAGAGAAGTTGTCTTTTGGTTTTATGTCTACGACGAGTATGTCGAGACTTACCATTAACACAATGTATTATTTTCCCTTCCTATAGCAGATTGACTATCACAATGTATACATATCAAGTTTCCCCCAATTTGGAATGTCTTCCAAAAAATTCCTAATCCAATCTGCTTCTTCCACGGCCTTATCGAGAGCAGAGATCTCTGATTCCATTGTTGACCTTGCTATGCAAATCTGTTTGGATGATTTTCGTGAGATTGCTCCATTTCCTAATGTAAACACATATCCACTTGTGGATTTTGTGTCATTTGAGCCAGTTACCCAATTGGCATCACTATATCCTTCTACCACTGAAGGATACTTTTCATATTGCAACACATAGTTTTGTGTGTACTTTAGATATCCTAAGACCCTGATTATTTCTTTCCAGTGATGTTTACCACGATTACTGGTATATCTACTCAACTTGCTTATAACGTATACAATTGCAGGCCTAGTTCAATTCATGACATACATAATACTTCCTAGTAAACGAGAGTATTCAAGCTGATATATTCCATCACCAGTGTTCTTTATCCAATTTTGGTTCATATCCACTAGTGATTTTGCAATTGTTATATTATACTACTTGAACCTTTCAAGTAATTTGGCAATGTAATGTGGTTGAGATAACGCATATCCTTGTGATGTTTTTATAATTTTTACACCCAAGATTACATCAGCCACTCCTAAGTCTTTCATGCCGAATCTAGAGGATAACATATCCTTTATAGATTTTATTATGGCCTTATTATTCCCTAGGATCAACAAATCTTCATCATAAAGGCAAACAATAACATATCCAATATCCATATATTTTATATATACACATTTTTCCGATTCATTTATTTTGAATCCATTTGATAACATAATTTCATTAAATTTCTCGTGCCATTTTTTTTTGTGCTTGTTTAAGGCTGTAAAGTGATTTTACTAACTTACATGCCTTATTTTCATTTCCCGAGCTTAGAAACCCTTCAGGTTGCTGCATATATGTTTCTTCTTCTAGTTCACCATTTTAAAACACATTTTTCACATCTATTTGGTGTATTTCTAAATTTAATATGGATGCAATAGCAATAAGCATCCTAATTGATGTTATTCTAGTTATGGTAAATACGTATCAAAGTAATCTAGATCTTCCTTTTGCCTAAATCCTTTTATTACAAGTCTTGCTTTATACTTGTCTATTGAGCCGTCAGCTTTTAGTTTTTTCTTAAATATCCAATTATATCTTAGTTTTTTTGATCCTTCAGGTAGATCCACTATTTCCCACGTATGGTTTTGTAAAACAGATTATATTTCACCGTTGACAGCCTCCTTCCAGTATGGAGCCTAAGGAGATGACATTGCACGTATGGTTTTAGAAGTCCTTCGACATTTGCTCCTACTGGGTTCCTCTACCTTTGTTTCAACATTTCACTCATTCGAGTTTTGATTATTATTATCCTCTATAGTATCTGTATCTCTTGATCTCTTTTGAACAATAGTTTCAATAGAGTATCTTAGAGGATAAACGTGTTCAAAGAATCTAGCATTTCGTGACTCGATAATGGTGTTTTCATGAATGCCATCAATTTCAGATTTGTACACCAAAAATCGATATGCACTACTATTATGAGCATATCCAATGAATATGCAATCTATAGTCTTTGGTCCAATTTTGACCTTTTTCGGTTTTGGTATTTCTACTTTGGCAAGACACCCCCACACTTTCAAGTATTCATAGGATGGTGGTCTGTTTTTCCAAAGTTCATGTGGAGATTTAAATGTTTTCTTTCATGGTATTTTATAAAAAATATGATTTGCCGAAAGAACAGCTTCTCCCCAAAAGTTATCTGGTAAGCCGGAGCTAATTAGTAAGACATTCATCATTTCTTTAAGAGATCTATTTTTCCGTTCAGCTATACCGTTGGATTGAGGTGAATACGGGGCTGTAGTTTGATGTATAATTCCATGCTCAACACAGAATTCCATAAACGAAGACTCATATTCTCCTCCTCTATCACTTCAAGATTTTATTTTCTTATTGAGTTGATTCTCAACTTCTGCCTTATACAATTTAAACATGTCGATTGCTTCGTCCTTGCTACTAAGGAGATATACATAACAATATCTGGTACAATCATCAATGAATGTGATAAAGTACCTCTTTCCACTTCCAGTTTGACAAAATTTTAAATTGCATACATCAGTTTTTATTACTTCTAGAGGTTCGGTCTCTCATTCAACTTGATAAAACAAGGTTTTTGTCAATTTTGCTTCTATACAAACTTGACATTTATAGTTGGAATCTATATTGCATTTTGGTATAAATGCTAGATTAATCAATTTTCGCAGTGTATCAAAATTTACATGGCATTATCTAGAATGCCATATGTTAGAAGAGTCAACAATATAAGCAGAAGATTCACTTTTATTTATATCATTGTTTGGTTCAACAGTGGTTACATTTGCTTTAAATAAACCATCACTCACATATCCTCTTCTAATATATACTCCGTTATTTGATATTACAAATTTTTCAGCAACAAATGGCAGTTTGAAACCATGGTTGCTGAGCAACGGTCCTGAAATCAGGTTCTTGCGGATTTCTAGAACATGGAGTACTTCATTCAATTTTAGTTCCTTTTGCAGAAGTTAACTTCAGTACAATCTTTCCCTTGCCTTCCACCTTTAATGCGGATGTGTTGCCCATGAATAGTTGCTCGTGATCAGTGGCAAGTTTGTAGGTTGTGAAAATCCACTTGTTGGCACATATATGACGAGTGTCTCCTGTGTCTAGAAACCACTCCTTGTTGCCAACAAGGTTGCATTTAGAAACAACCGCACACATATCCATATATGCAACATCATCTGAATTTTCTGCCATATTTGCCTCAGCTTTCTTCTTTTTGGGGGCACAACACACGGCTGCTTTGTGGCCTTTCTTTCCACAATTGTGGCAAGATCCCTGAAACTTCTATTTTTTTCATTGCCTTAGGATTCTGCTCGCGCTTTCTTTTGTTTGTCTTTTCATCCTCAACCACATTAGCCTTTGCCTATGACGAACTGGTAGCCTTTTTCTCCGATTTTCTGTTGTCTTCTTCAATTCGTTGACGAACAACTAGGTCCTCCATGGTCATTTCCTTGCGCTTATGCTTCAAATAGTTTTTGAAATCCTTCCATGACGGAGGCAAATTTTCGATAGCGGCAACCAATTGCAATGACTCACCTAACTCCATCTTTTCATCGTGAATTTCATGAATTATTACTTGGAGTTCTTGAATCTGACTGACGACTGTTTTGAAATAGACCATTTTGAAGTCAAGAAACTTCCCGATAATGAATTTCTTCATTCTGGCGTCTTCATTCTTGTACTTCTTTTCAAGAGATAACCAATGAACCTTTGCAGTCTCAATGGTACAATATACATTATATAGACTATTATCTAAACCAATGAGAATGTAATTCTTACAGATGAAATTAGAATTCTTCCTTGTGAAGTAAGAGCCTCGACTTTGGTGGCGTCAGGCTCGGTTCTCAAACAAATGGGGATCCTTCGAAAGTTATTTGGCCAGCCCCAAGGTTGTCAGGTAGAAAAGCATCTTTTGTTGCCAGCGTTTGAAATCCTTGCCATTAAGCTTCTTTGGTCTCTCGCCATGCGAATATGGGACAGTTGGTGGAACCAAAGGCAGAGTAGGTAGCACAGTTTGTGTCGGCACAAATTTGTTGTTGCTACTTTGCGACATAGTCATCTGCAATCAGAAGCAACAATCCTAATTTCATTTCAAGATCGTTAGAAACCGATCGACAAAAATGGCCGACAACCGTTTCTATGAATAGTAACGCTTATAAGCATTAACAATATTGATTCAATGCTATTGCAATTTGCAACAACAATTATCAATCACAGTTTTGCAAGGGAATTAAAAGAAACAGCAATGATTAAGTAAGAAATCAAGAAGACAAGAGTAACGATACTGATTGATGACCGAGTCTGGCGTATGTTGTTTCATTAAAACGAAATTGCTCCCTCAACAATGCAGTTAGGTTTTTTGAGCAATCGTTTCCCAAGGGTGAAACCGTTCTTCTCTGCGATACTACTCTGTAATAACAGAGTGACAACGAACGCAAGGCAGTTTTTAATTTTCAGAACAGAGTTACTTTAGGGAAGAAGATAAAGAGGAGAGAAATCAGAAAAAATTTGTTTTTGATTTGATTTTCGAGTGCCTATTTATAGGCTGGGAAGAGGCATCTTTTCATGAATAGGTACTTCTATTTGAACATCAATGGCTATGACTGTTGGAAAGGTTGCGACCCTTCACCAATAGACATTTCCGTTGGCATTTGCATGGCCGAATTCAAAAATATGACGGTTTTCGCAGCGCTGCACCATTCCGAGGCCCAAATGATCACGAGACCCCAAGATCCCCAAGGCCCTATCTTTTGACCTTTAAATATTAACATGAATGCTTTATCATGCCATAGTTCATGCCAATTCCTCTTCTTTCCCATCTCTTCTTTTCTTTTGCTATAGTATATCATGAGCTAGTATAAGTAGTGAAATAAGACACAAGTTTCCCTGATGTGGGACTTAGTTTGCCTCAAACACTTATTCATTCTTCCAACAATCCCCCACACGAATGAGTGGTTCTCAAATTTGTTCTGAAATTTTGTGTAACATTTATCATATCAGTAAAAGTAGCACAGAGGCCTTGAATTTTTCCGAGTGTTTTATCATTATAACTAACTGGCGAATCAGTGGACTAGACTATCTTTGAACTTTAAGCCGTTTGTGTTAGTCTATAAAGATAACACATGATAAATGATCTTTAACTCCTTGGTTCCCTGTTTGTGTTCGTTTTTTCCATGAAAACCCCCTTTGTTTCATGAGTGCTTGAAGAATTCGACCTTAGAATTCTTCTTGAAGCGACGCCTTCGCACTCAAATAGGTGATTCTATAAAGAGTATCCCGTAATACCCCACTTGGTTCTTTATAACACCATAGTATAGACATCATTAAAAGCCAAGCTTATCCTATTCTCTGATGGGTTGTGCACTGACTTACCATAGGAATGGTTTGTATTTAACAGTGCCATTAAGTTTATCTTAAACTTAATTGTCCCATTGAACCTAGATCTTGGGATCTCCAATCAACTAGGTGAGGTTTCCATTTTAGAAAACTTTTTGATTAATAGGTCTTAAGCACATTCCCATCGATAAGGTTTGAACTTTCTCTCTTGGCAAGCCTTTGGTTAGTGGATCCGCTATGTTATCCTTTGACCTTACATAATCTATAGTGATAACTCCATTAGAGAGAAGTTGTCTTAAGGTTTTATGTCTACGATGAATATGTCGAAACTTACCATTAAACAATGTACTATTTGCCCTTCCTATAGCAGATTGACTATCACAATGTCTACATATTAGAGGTACACGTTTTTCCCAATTTAGTATATCTTCCAAAAAACTCCTAATCCAATCTACTTCTTCCGCGACTTTATTTAGAGCAATGAACTCTGATTCCGTTGTTGACCTTGCTATGCAAGTCTTTTCGGATGATTTCCAAGAGATTGCTCCATTTCCTAATGTAAACACATATTCACTTGAGGATTCTGTGTCATATTAGCCAGTTATCCAATTGGCATCACTATATCCTTCTACCACTAAAGGATACTTTTCATGTTGCAACACATAGTTTTGTGTGTACTTTAGATATTCTAAGACCCTGGTTATTGCTTTCTATGATGTTTACCAGGATCACTTCCTAGTATATGAGAGTATTCAAGCTGATATATTCCATCACCGGTGTTCTTTACCCAATTTTGGTTCATTTCGACTGGTGATTTTGCAATTGTTATATTATACTGCTTGAACCTTTCAAGTAATTTGGCAATGTAATGTGACTGAGATAACTCATATCCTTGTGATGTTTTTATAATTTTTAAACCCAAGATTACCTCAGCCACTCCTAAGTCTTACATGTCGAATCTAGAGGATAACATATCCTTTGTAGATTTTATTATGTCCTTATTGTTCCCTAGGATCAAAAATCATCAACATAATGGCAAACAATGACATATCCAATATCTGTATATTTAATGTACACGAATTTATCAGACTCATTTATTTTGAATCCGTTTGATAACATAGTTTCATCAAATTTCTCGTGCCATTATTTTGGTGCTTGTTTAAGGCCACAAAATGATTTTACTAACTTACACACCTTATTTTCATTTCCTGGGCTTAGAAACCCTTCAGGTTGCTGCAGATATATTTCTTCTTCTAGTTCACCATTCAAAAACGCAGTTTTCACATCCATGTGGTGTATTTCTAAATTTAATATGGATGCGATGACAATAAGAATCCTAATCGATGTTATTCTAGTTACTGGTGAATACGTATCAAAGTAATCTAGATCTTCCTATTGTCTAAATCCTTTTATTACAAGTCTTGCTTTATACTTGTCTAATGGGCCGTCAGCTTTTAGTTTATTCCTAAATATCTATTTATATCCTAGTGGTTCTAATCCTTTGGGTAGATCCTTCCAGTATTGACATTGTTTGTTGGTAAGTAAGAGGTTCATTTCCTATCATATATGCGTAGAAATCAGGTCCAAACGTTTGCTCCTTCTGGGTTCCTCTACCTCTATTTCAACATTTCTCTCATTCGAGTTTTGATTAATATTATCCTCTATAGTATCCGTATCTCTTGATTTCTTTCGAAAAATAGTATTAATAGAGGATCTTAGAGGAAAAATGTGTCCAAAGAATCTAGCATTTTATGACTTGAAAATGGCGTTTTCATGAATGTCATCAATTTCATATTTGTACACCAAAAATCGATATGCACTACTATTGTGAGCATATCCAATGAATATGCAATCTATAGTCTTTGGTCCAATTTTGACCTTTTTCGGTTTTTGGTATTTCTACTTTGGCAAGGCACCACCACACTCTCAAGTATTTGTAGGATGGTGGTCTGTTTTTCCAAAGTTCATGTGGCCATTTAAATGTTTTCTTTTGTAGTATTTTATTCAAAATATGATTTGCCGAAAGAATAGCTTCTCCCCAAAAGTTATCTGGTAAGCCGGAGCTAATTAGTAAGGCATTCATCACTTCTTTAAGATTTCTATTTTTCTGTTCAGCTATACCATTGGATTGAGGTGAATACGGGGCTGTAGTTTGATATATAATTCCATGCTTAGCATAGAATTCCTCAAACAGAGACTCATATTCTCCTCCTCTACCACTTCTTAAAGATTTTGTTTTCTTGTTGAGTTGATTCTCATTTTCTGCCTTATACTGTTTAAACATGTTGATTGCTTTGTCCTTGCTTCTAAGTAATATACATAACAATATCTGGTACAATCATCAATGAATGTGATAAAATACCTCTTTCCATTTCTAGTTTGACACATTTTCAAATCGCATACATCAGTATGTATTAAATCTAGAGGTTCGGTCTCTCGTTCAACATGATGAAACAAGGTTCTTTTCAATTTTGCTTCTGCACAAACTTGACATTTGTAATTGGAATCTATATTGCATTTCGGTATAAATTCTAGATTAATCAATTTTCGCAGCGTATCAAAATTTACATGTCCTAATCTAGAATGCCATATGTTAGAAGAGTCAACAATATAAGCAGAAGATTCACTTTTATTTATATCATTGTTTGGTACAACAGTAGTTACATTTGCTTTAAATAAACCATCACTCACATATCCTCTTCCAACATATACTTTGTTCTTTGATATTACAAATTTATCAGCAACAAATGTCAGTTCGAAACCATGCTTGCTGGGCAACGATCCAGAAATCAGTTTCTTGCGCATTTCTAGAACATGGAGAACTTCATTCAATTTTAGTTCCTTTCTAGAAGTTAACTTCAGTACAATCTTTCCCATGCCTTTCACCTTTGATGCGGATGAGTTACCCATGAATAGTTGCTCGTAATCAATGGTAGGTTTGTAGTTTGTGAACATCCACTTGTTGGCACATATATGACGAGTGGCTCCTATGTCTAGAATCCACTCCTTGTTATTGCCAACAAGGTTGCATTCAAAAACGACCGCACACATATCCATATCTGCAACATCATATAAATTTTCTGCCATATTTGCCTCAGGTTTCTTCTTTTTGGGGGCACGACACACGGCTGCTTTGTGGCCTTTCTTTCCACAATTGTGTCAAGATCCCTGAAACTTCTTTTGTTTCTTTGCCTTAGGATTCTGCTCGTGCTTTCTTTTGTTTGTCATTTCATCCTCAACCATATTAGCCTTTGCCTGTAATGAACTGGTAGCCTTTTTATCTGAATTTCTGTTGTCTTCTTCGATTCATAGACAAACAACCAGATCCTCCATGGTCATTTCCTTGCGCTTATGCTTCAAATAGTTTTTAAAATTGTTGAAACCTAAATTTGATCTCAACACCAAAGTGGCCTCAAAGGGCACTTCACCAATCGGTAAGGAAAGAGGCCACAAACACAACAAAAGTAAAAGAGACACAAATTTTATATTGGTTCGATCTTAGGAAAGATCTACATCCACTTTGGCAATGATTTCCATTAGCAATCCAAGAATTACAAGACTAAAATCATTCAAAAGTACATTCACATTCTTCATTACACAAGGATTTCACTCAATTCAATACAAATCAATGGAGAATCAAGCGACTCTTGCTAAATGTAAGGAGAAACAGTGGAGAATCTTTGATCTCTAGAATGCTTGATCGCTTTTGGTAATTTCATAATGGATACGATGCTTGATCTTTGCTTTTAGATGCTACGTGTTAGAATCTCTTGAAACAAGAGTGAATGAAATTCGGCAGCCTTTCGGGGTGATGGAAATCCTACTCAAAATCATGGAAGCCATGGCCTATTTATAGGAGAAGTTCGAGTGAGGTGGTGAGATGAAATGTGTATATGCGGGCTATGGGTCGAACATACAAGTAATTACAGAAATGCCACTACCAACTGTATCCAGCTATCTACCAGAATCCTGTTAGGATTTGAAATGATTTAATGGAAACCCTAATTCTAGCAGTTTAATGAATTAAACTATAGATCTATGCAAGAAAAATGAATCAAAACAAATTGGTTAGAATTTTACCTGCCGCGTCGAATTCTGATAGAAAACAGATGATCTCGAAATCAAAATAACATCGCAGCATCGAATCAAAAGCGTGACACACCGCCGCCGCTTCTAGAGGATATCCACGAGCGTTGATCTCAAAGTTGTCAGACAAAATCGAGAGAGGGTGAATTGGTACTAGCCAAGCCATTTGGTGTCTAGGGTTTTTATGATTCTCGTATGCAAAAAAAATGGGATTACTAAAGGGAAGGATCGACCCCTTTATTTTATAACATATCTACACGAGATTCATTGTAATAGCCTGAATTTCCATACTCTTTGAATTGACTAATCACACCACACGTCCAACCCAAATTGCACAGAAATACGAATCATTATAGAAAGAAGTTAGAGGATGAGAAATAGAAAGAAAGAAATGTTAGAACAGAAGAAAACGAAGAACACAATCTCACAGCGGAACGAATAAAATATAGGATTAATTGACAGGAATAATCCAATGTTTGACGTGACTTCCTATATTAATCCGAAGTTTGGATTATTTTTAAATAATCCCAAGTTTAGGGGGTCCCTTCCCATATTGATCCCGATCACTTATTAACTTGTTGTAGCCAGTTATCAAACTTAAATTCGGCTTCCCCAAATGATTTTTCTGGAGTGGGAAACTAGTTTGGGGAAGACGAATTTAAGTTTAATAACCGGCTACAACAAGTTAATAAGTCATCGGGATCAATATGGGAAGGGACCCCCCAAACTTGGGATTAATTAAAAATAATCCAAACTTCGGATTAATATGGGAAGACACGTCAAACTTCGGATTATTCCTATCAATTTATCCTAAAATATATTAGATAACATAATTTTTTGAAATACAAATCAGTAACTGTATATACACACCATTATCAAAGCACAACAGTTATTCCTGGAACAGTTATAAACACATGTTTCCAGATACAAAACAGTACACAGCAGAAAATATGATGGTCTATAGCTAACTGATGAAGCCTCCTGCTTTAAGCTCCTCCAAGTGAATCTATAAAATCCCGACTACATGATTGCCCGTACAAATTTGGGCACCCTAGAGTTTAAGGAAAACAAACAAAATAAACTCTGGGTCAGTCATGGGACTGATGTGAGTAAACTCCAACCATTTGTTTAACTTTCAAAATCCTTTCAAAAAAATGATAATCGTAAGACCGATCCACACATAAACACAGATGGTTTTTATCTTACGATGACCAAAAGTATTTTTTTGACATCAAATCCAGTTATATTATAATAATGTCTACATAAAATAAATAAAATCTAGCGGAACACTTGCATCTCACGCTCCATATATAATATAAAATCGAAAACCACAGGGCACTTATTGGAGTTTGGATTTCCAACATGACAAGGTATGGAACCACCTTCCGATAGTGTATCTCTAGAGGGGAATACACTGGGTTCAACAAGAACGTCTTGCAACCCGGCCCACACATAGCTGACCACTCATTTAACTTGAGTGTATCGAGCATATTATCACCAACGGTTGTGATCAGCAACCGTTACCGAAAGCATACAGCAGCGAATAGAATAAGAAGCAAATGAAATTTCTCTAGATCAGGTGATAATACCCCTAATGGGAATGACCCACATGGCCATGCTGCCTGCCCGATTTCTGTCATTTCTCAGGTGATGAGGCTTGAGGTCACGATTTTCTTTCAGCACTTCTTGCCATCATTTACTTTAAATGTCATGTCGTCAGACATTCGTCCATATACGTTGTCCTGGGATTGGACAAACCGAAGGCACCATTCGATTAATCCATCTTAGGCCATTTCTACTTAGGAGTAAAAAAACTACCCTTGCACTTTACTCCGTCTTCAATTATTCTCAGTATGACTTGATTCGTAATGCTTATGCCAATACGGAGTGGTTTTCACATATTAAATATGATCCCGGTCTCTCCATATTGACAACGGAGGTATAATATAAATCAAAACTTTGATAGTTGGTGATTTAACTATCAAAGTAACATCCATACAATCAACGGTCCTATTTCCAATTGGAAATTCTACCGATCAACCATCAACAACACTAGCCCCTTTTTGTATTAATTGCTTATTATATTATCGATTCTAAAATCCATTTTCAATCTTCCATATCCTTTCAAATCTCAGTCTCGATTCTTGGAAGGCATTTCCAATGTCATCATTTCTTTATTCGAGAAGATATCTCTTATTTCAATTTGAAAACATTTCTATATATTCATATATTCTTATTTATATATTTTAGAAAATATACTTTATTAACATTGGAAAAAAAAACATTTCCAATTATCATTCCCTACTTCTAGTTATCTCAAATGATTTCATTTTCTATACTTAGAAACCACCTCTGATTTACTTTGGAAAATGTTTCCAAGAACTTTTCATTTATTTAAACCCATGTTACATAATAAACATCGTTGCTATAACTCAATTCATTAATTATTCATTTACTAATCGGATCCCTAACCAATCTTCACTACCGAACCTTAACCATTCCTTAGTTAATTATGAAGTCAATCAAGTTGGGGTATAATTACCTCTCAGACCTTAATTGAACAACATTCTCAACTTTGAAATAGTCAAAGCTCACAACTTTAAACAAAACATCGCTTACGCGACTCGCAGATTCAAACTAAGAATCCACTTCCTTTACAGAAAAACATTGATTATAACGGCAGCGTTATAATCGATGTTTCTAAATATTTGATTTATAAGACATTTATCATAACAGCAGTGTTAAAATCGCTGTTTAGATTTACAAAACATTTATTATAATGATAGCACTAAAGTCGCTATTTAGCTTTACAAAACATTTGTTATCACGACAGCGCTAAAATCGCTGTTTAGATTTATAAACATTTACGATAACAGTAGCATTATAATTGCTGTTTAGATTTATAACGATAACGTTATAATCGTTGTTCAAAAATAATTGGTATATAAAAATATAATTTGTATTTATTAATTCAATTAATAAGTAAATAAAAAAGTAATTAGATTTGATTCAAAACAGAAAGTAAAAATAACTACATCCCTAAATTCGATATAATCGAATTTCAATAAATAACTCCCTCTCGAATAATCTATATTCGATTATATTCTGAACTTCGGAATTTATCTACCATTTCAGGTTAATTAAAAATCCAAATTTACTTATGAATTTATCCTTTCCAATCATTACCAAATTCCTTTATAACCATTCCAGTTTACAAAACATTATCAGACTTTATTTTATATTCTAAATCTTGAACTAAAACTCATCGTTTTCTTTTAAAACGATTACCCATTTTCCTTTTAACTCAATTTCCAATTTGGATTCATATTCAAAGTCTAGATTTCCTTTATAGATAGTTTATTTGCAAATTTTAAACTATTATTCTTTTTAACCATGAATGTATTCCTTATATATATATAACCAAATCAGTTTGATTTCGTATTTAAAAATAATATATTATCCCAAATTCTACTTATAACTTCTATTCAATATTTTTCATACTAATCTCATTCTTTATTTCTAATCATTTAAAACCTCTTTTTAAAATTTCCTTTATAATTTTCTAAGTTTCAAATCCATTTCCAAATATTGGTTTCAAAACCGATATTCACTTTCCCATGTAAATTCATATTTGAATTTATATTTCAATTTATCCAGTGATTAATAATTCACTTTATTTATAAACAACTTCTTGATTTATCCACTTGAACATGTTTCTATTCTATTCGAAATTTTATTTCTATGTTGGAAATAAATTCCATTTTTAAATCCCAATTTCCTTTTCTACATTCAAAAATATTTTAAGGTATCTAGAATACCAAGTTTCTAGGGCTAGGGTAAACCAAAAACAACATATACAATCATGGTTTATGTAACACATCATATATCACAATCAAATAAAAACAGTTATATAAATGTTGAGAGATCCAGTTAGATCCCTCCAACCTGCTTCCCTGCATCGACAGATGTTGATCAACATCAATAATATTAATTTCACATCAATATGAAATATCCTGGTAAACAAAACTAATAACCGATCAATGGTATAACTATATCAACCATTTCAACCATTTTTATCAACCATTCATCCAAACAAACATCACACAGTATAATATTACTATAAATAGATTTAAAACTCGTTTATATAAAAATATAAACGAGGCAGAATTAGTGAGTTTACTCACCTTGATTCGCAGTTGACGATTCCGCTTTTATTTCGTTTAAAATCAACTGACGTTTGATTTTATCATGAAATATTAATAGCTCCATTCTCAGCGAATTCAATTCCACAATGTAGCTCTCGTTGCTATGATTCCAACATGGCTGATCCCATTCGATTCTATTAACATATGAACAATTTACAATTATAGTTATTCGTGGTTGATTTGAAATAATTATATCCTTAATGACTAATTAATTTCTTAATTACTTTATAAATAAAAATTACGGTCAATAGGATATCTTTCTTTGTTTACCAAAATGTTGCTCTACTGATGCTCTTCTTGTTCCAACAGCACACCCGTTCTCCATTTATACCAATTTCCGCTTTTTCCGAAGACAACCAAACCACCATGCTTATCATCACTAAAATTAGATTAATCTTCATTGCATTCTTTATATCTTTAACCTTTCCCGAACCATTACCACGCCTTCATAAAACTCCACAACACAGCAAACACCCCAGGAGTTACCCACCATAATGTTCTCTTCTATCTCCAGCACTTTTTATTTTATTTTGTTATAGAAATATTCACATATTCTTTATCACATATTCTTTATAACTTCCATTAAAATCAGTACTGGGTTGCTACCTTGCTTGCGTTCAATAGCTACTCCACAGAACCAGCCTCCCAAACAAACTATACCTTCCTTTTCTTTCCAGGCCAACAGACTCCTGCACCCTACCTCCGCCATCACCTTACACGTAGATGCACCCACCGCAAACACCATGATGACCTCTTCTTAATCTCGTTTTTTAACAAGTCTCCTTCCGGGAATTTTAAACACGGTTCCTCCTTTAGCTGTAATCATTGACATAAATAAAACTCTGAATCACCTCGGACTTCTCATGTGTTTCACCATCATATCGCACAAGCTACTCCCAGCTTCTTCACTGCTCTTTTATTTTTTTACATGGAATTGACCGACCTTTTTTATGTTACCTGATCGCTTCTCCCATCTGTGCCCCGACGCCATAGGTCCCCACTTCCTTGCGCCCTTCGAAAATCCCACCAACGTGAAGAGCTAGACCCCCTTCGTCATCCATACAACAACCTAAAGCCCTTACTCCCAACTCCGGTCCTTCGACCTTAGTCAAGACTCCACCTGATTTCTTCCCCGTGACGACCCCTCCAAGTTGCACCATTTCCCTGCCTTGCACGAAATCTGATGGCAGATGGAGCCCCAAATATTTGCATTGAAATAAATAATAGCACCAACGATTGAAATAAAGAAAACAACTTGAGAATAGAGTGACTTGTTTTGGATTAAATCTTATACAAATTTTGTTTTGATTTATGGTGTATTGTTTTCTAGAATTGGCTTGCTCCTTTTATTTCGCTGGAAGAAATAAACAGGATTGAAGAAAGAATTATACAATATTTAAGGAGATATATAGCTTGCTACGCACAGTTCAGAAGCTTGACTTGCACGACTTGTTGTGGTTTGGGTAACATGGAATTGAAGAGCCGTGAAGAGCAAGCCATCTGAATTTTACACGTTAAGATATTATACTCTACTTTATACTTTCACTTTAAAATGTAAATATATGGTTACATTTCTGGTTGGATCAAAGCAGGTCTTTGAAATACCCTTAGCTGATGTTACATGGAATTAGACACAACTTGTGTTTGCATTTATTTAATTGTACCATGTCCTGCCATACAGAAAACTTTGCTACGCAGAAAAACAAATACTTAGACAAACCTTATGGTTTACTTGTGTATTGAACACTGTAAAACGTATAATATAAATGCAACATTCAATCACGAAGTTTAGCAGTGTAACCATTTATTATTTTAAACCTTTATTGTAACACCCCACCTCCGTCAAGGTCACTCACAAAGGGAATGCCTTAATTTCGGTGAAGCGTTTTAGATACAAGATACTAATAAATTACAAGACGGACAATTTCAACAACGGAAAAACCAATTTATTTCATAAATACTTGTTCATCACAACATTACAACAAACTGTCTCAACTCCAAATGATTACATTATTACATCTATCTTAAAAAAACTTAAAGAAGCATAAACGGAAATTAAAACTGCATAAATCCCCAACAAGTGTTTGATCACAGCCATAGCTCAAGAAAACAAGTCCAAGTCTTACATCTACGGTCTTCAAGCTTTGATTGATACAGACTAAGCAGAAGTGTTCCCTCCCTGTGGACCTGGGGGGGAACGACAGAAGAAAAGAAAGCGAAAGGAAAATGGGGTCAGACATAAGTCTGGTAAGTCCAGTTATTTAATAGCATGCAAACAAGAAAAAGACTATGACATGAATAAACTGAACTTAGAATAATACCACAAGGATAAGGTAGCCCTAAGACGAGATAAGGTAAGATTTAACTGGATATGGCTATCACACCCACTTTTACTTCTCTGCACCCACTAAGAATTGTTTAACTAGCATCGTATGTTCATGATAAAGTGATACCATTCTTGTATTGATAGGCTCCTACTCGCATTCATGTATATACGGTGTCATGCAGCCCCACGTGACTTTAGATACTTGTGCTGGTTCCGTGACTTTAGATACTTGTGCTGATTCCATTATAGGGTGTATCAATTCCTATAATGGCAACCCTGACATGATTCAAAGGTGCACAAAGTATAACGCCTGGTGCCCAGTGCCTGCTTTTTCCACTCCGAAGTCTGTGCACACCCGTACTCCGTCGGAACCTACACTGATGCACCTACCGCCGCCTTTTTGACCACTTATATTCAGCCCAGTAATCGTCCTCCACCCTGCCTAGTTCAGGGTACCTTGATACGTTCATGTGGGTTACTGCTGAAACGGGTCCCCACTACTAGGGTTTTTCTAGTCAACATGTTAAATTGGTTAAGTGCCCTTGGTTTGACTTAACCCCCGTCAATCTTGTCTAGTTAACATGTTGAATTGGTTAAGTGTCTCCTTAATTACTTAACCCTACCAATCCTGTCTTGTTAACATGTTAAGTTGGTTAAGTGTTACCTCAGTTACTCAACCTTACCATTCTAGCTTGATCATTCATGAGCTTTAATTCAGTAATTAAAGCACCAACCACTCACATTAGACAGGTATTGTTGTAACGACCCGAAATCCCCCTTACAGGAAATCCCGGATTGAGTTGAGAACAAGCCACATTGGAACGCAAACAGAAGAACATTTCATTGCTTATTACAACAATTTCATCAGAATACAAGAATATACAAAGTATAAATCAATAATATACATTCACTAAATATCAGAGATTACAATACATTTCATAGTAGCGGAAAAATAATACAAAACACAACTGAAAGAGATATACGGATACAAAGCTTTCCGGATATCGTTCCAGCTGTAAACCAGGATCCTGTGAAGATAAATCTGCAAAACCAAAACTACTAGCTACCCGTAAATAGGGGCACCCAGAGTTTAGTTTAAAACAATAAACTCCAGGTCAGTCATGTGACTGGTGTGAGAACTAAAACAGTTATTAATCTTTATTTTAAAGTTAGGTAATTCAAGGGACCACGCCGTATAACACGGAACGAGCTTCCTCCCAAGAATACCAGTGCATAAAACAACAACGCAATGTTAAATAAAGAATAATGAAGCTATTATAAGACCCAGGTCCCAACACACAATGCAACACAAGCCGGAGGATAGGGTTTTACCTTATAATAGCCAAAGAATGTTTGATATGCTAAATTTCATCTTTTATTATTACTATAAGTGTATAGTGTCAAAACAGTTTCAATCATAAGTACCAATCATAGACGGCATGGGTACCATATATCACGGCGCCATATATAGGTTTACAATCAAAACCGCAAAGTCATGTATTGGAAGTTGGATTTCCATCTGTGAACCGAGGCAAGGGATCGTCCTCTACCGATTCGAGACTGTCTAGCCCGAGCCTCAGGAATAGCCGCAACTGCACCTTGGATCGTCAGGGCCGGTCCACCGATGTGGATTAAACTTAAATCCTGAACACTGCGTTTCCCCGCCCTTTGGGGCATAAATGAGCCAAATGACTCCATCGGCTCCACACAGTCACCGATATATCCGAGGCGCCTCGCAACAACAACAACCACACCGGTGAAAATAATATAAATGTCAGGGCCGGTAGGTCACTGACACCACCCTAGCTAGAAAGAAATGCATGCCCTCCCTGAGGTCCTCTCCCGTTTCTGGTCCACAACCGGGGTGTGAGGCTCGCGAATTCACGTTACACAAAGCTATGCCACACAGGAGGTGCTTTGATCATCAACCATAAGAATTTGCTTTTCAACAGAAGCCTTGATCAATTGCCACTTAAGCATGCCACACAGGCAATTCTCACCATGCGACTGATGTCTATCGATATACAACCTCTGATCCCGTACGTCTCAGAGAAGGGTGAAGTAAGGGAATAAATTCCCCTTCACCAAGCAGATGTATATTTAATAGAGATCAATAAACACAGAGCAAAATCCAATGTCAGACACACAGTCCATACAAGTCCGTTCTGGGTCTGAACGAAACCGGAGGCACCTTGTACCTCGCACATCCATCGATCTCCAAGTACGTCTGGACGATCACTAACTGATTCCCTCCTCTTGGGTGTACAGCCCAATCAAGATCATCAGTAATTATCCAAACGATGTGAAGACCTCCGGTCTTCGACCACCGTCTTCATCTTCGACACCACGTCGAATCAGTTATTCAGAATGGGATAAACCCGGTCTTTCTGAATAACTCGTGTATATAATAAACAAGTGTTACACAAACACAACATACGCCTCATTCCAATTCAGAATATTCTTTTATTCAAATATTCTTATACTTTGGGAAAGGTTCCCATTAATTTTATCAAAAATAAATTCTTTAAATTTATTCTTTAAACTCCTTTTGAATCTCAATTCCAATTAGTCGGGATTAGCGAACCACATCGAAGTAATCAGTTATTTTATTTTCCTAATCCCAAACTATTCATCCCATGAAGTAAAACTGGTAATACTTCATATCTAACACCACGATGTTATCGGTAAATTCAATTACCATTTCACGTTTAAATCTAATTAATGATTTAACTATCGCTTGGAGCAAAACTGGTGATACTCGATTCTCGATCATTTCAATCTAATTAAAGATTCATTAAAACTCCACTTGGTTTTAATCTTCCCAATAATCACTATCAACAATTATTTAACTTGGGAAATCACATCCTGTCTTTAAATGGGTTAAAGAACCAATGTCATTTAAAACACGGTTCACTATAAACTCAAAATCACATTCCATTAATTATCGGGTTAAAGAACAAGTGTTATTTAAAACACCATTCACGATAAACCCAAAAATCAATTCAAATTCAATTACAATCAAATACCATTTAATTGGTACACTACATTAAATCTAAATAAAAGATTTAATCTTTTTTCCAACTGGGTTTAAGAACAGTGTTAATGAAGACACCATTCACGACAAAACCAAATCCCATTTGATATTAAATACAAGGCTCTGAATAGAAAATATATCGGCTTATATTCAATATCAAATTCTACGACCAACAAATATCGTATTGGAAATAACGATATAGATATATCTTTCAAATTTCCATAACAATATCTGTATAGTCACAAAATCCAACATCGAAATATTCCAAAGACAATTTCGATTCAAACCCATTCCAATTTAATTATTGGAAATTCTGGTTATTCTCAAAACCATTTCAAATCCACTTTATTTATTTTAAAAATAAATGGAATTATAATTCTAGTTCAAAACTAGTTCATTTCGATAAAAATCTACTTTTATCTTTTCAAATATGGAAATTTTCATCCCATTCTTCAAAAATCATTTCTTATGATTTTACACAAATTATTACTATTTTTAATAATTTTATCAAGGCCCGTACAGTCGATTTCCATCAACGGCCATCGAACTGCACTTACTACGACCTTTTCCAAATTAGTTTTGGACATAATTCCGAATCCAACCGTTAGTTTTCACATCTCTAATATTCGTTAGAAAGATCTTTTCGATACGAACACAAAGGTTCTGGTTTTAGGAGAATCCGACGGTCAGATCTCTCGTAATATTCATTCGAAGTCAATGGTCGAAATTCACGAACTGCCGCAGCGCGGCGCGTTCTATTCAGGCCATTATATTATATATATATATATATAATATTTAATATATACTTCGTCGATTTCATTTTAAAACGTATTTTATAAATCGTTTTAAATTCGTTTTCAAATTGATTTCAACTTCATATTCAATTTCGAATCAAAATTGAATATTCCATATCATTAATCTATAAATGATAATATTTTCAAAACGTTGTATTTTGAAATCAATTCCTTTTCAATATTCATTATAAAAATAAATAAAATCGATATAAATATCGTTCACGTCAAAATGGTGCATATCTAACCAACACGGCTTTATATATTTCAATAACTTCGTTGGTCTATTCAACAAATGAATATTTTCTTCAACACATGAATATTTATTTTTCTATTCAACACATGAATTTATACTTCTATTCAACACATGAAAATTTATTTCTATTTAACACATGAATATTTATTTCTATTCAACACTTGAATTTATATTTCTATTCAACACATGAATTAATATTTCTATTCAACACATGAATTTATATTTCTATTCAACACATGAATTTATATTTCTATTCAACACATGAATTTATATTTCTATTCAACACATGAATATTCTTTCTATTCAAAACATGAATTTTATTTCTATTCAACACATGAATTTTCTTTTATAATATTCCTTATTTTCCAAATTGGAATGAGGCCCAATCAATTACCATATAATGTTAATTATATGGATTTCTACAACACATGTATGTAATAGCAACGATGAATCATCAACCATCATCCAGAGTGCAACACACAACTGCATAAGTATTAGATATAAATAACTAACGCTTACACAGTCTGTCAACCCATCGATTGACATACAACTAAACAATCGGGATTAGTGTACGTCAAATATTATCCCAATACCCGTGTGGGGTTTCAAATCAACAAACACATATTTTTATTTGTGCAGTTGGGCGATGTGTAAAATTTATCATCCCAATCAATATCAGTCAAATCGGTGTACATAAACAAATCATTCGATTTGTAAATGAATATTTATTTGATTTCATCACATGAATATATATTTGATTTCAACACATGAATATATATTTGATATCAACACATGAATATATATTTGATTTAAACACATGAATATATATATTTGATTTCAACACATGAATATATATATTTCTATTCAACACAAGAATTTATATCTGATTTCAACACATGAATACATATTTGATTTCAACACATGAATATATATTTTTCACATCACAATCAACAATCAAATTTCACAACACAAACAATCACACAAGTTGTCCATGGTCTGTGGACAATGGGTGTCTGGTGCTACTAAGCACCGTCTACATCCTAGTATATATTTCAACTAGAAAATTAATTAAAAGTGAGGAGTTCTCATAGAGGGTTCCACTCCGCCGTGCATTGCTTCTGAACTGCTGAACCGTCTGGATCTGTTTGGAATTCCAATGTAGTCCTTGTCCCGCTGTTCATAATAAAAATTATATTTTTATTGCTTCATTCCAATAAATAAAAATCATATCTTTAAGCTGATTTTTCATATATAAAAATCCTATTTTTATCGAAGTAAAAATCATATTTTTACTTCACTAGTTTATATATAAAAATCAATCTTTCGATATATAACTTAAAATTATATTTTTACTCGACTAAAAATCATAGATTTTTACAACGCTTCTTTCTATATAAAAATTATATTTTTATATTTCTACTTCTTATATAAAGATCGAATTTTTATATCTCTACTACAACTGTAAAAATCACTCCTTTACACCGCTAATTCTATGATAAAAAATATATTTTTATCTCTCTTCTATATAGATAAAAATCAAATATTTAAACGCCAACCTAATAAATAAAAATCCCATCTTTTCTAGGAACAAAAATCATATTTTTGATTATATAAAAATCCAAACTTTGATTATATAAAAATCTCGCCTTTGATTATATAAAAATCTCGTTTTAACCAATTAAAAATCACTATTTTCAGTTTTTTAAAAAACCCTAGCTTTCTTTAGCTAAAAAGAAACAAAATATGAAAACTTACATCGCCACCGAAGTCTTGACTTACAGCAGGCGAAGGTGCTCACGTCGGGCTCGTAGTGAGGGACTTGGCAGCTCCAAAGGTGGAGGCGACGGCCTGGAGATTTTTTTTCGGATTGAAATCAAGAGGACGGAGGTGAAGCAGTGGCTGACCAGAGGAAGGGATGGTCACAGCTATCCGGAGGGGCATCTGAGGCGAGGCTCGTCGGAGGAGAGGGTTGCGCGAGGTAGGCGGAGGGGTGTTCGGCGGTTTTGGGTAGAGTTTTTCGGGTCTGGGTCGAGATGGAGGGGAGAGAGAAGCGCGAGGGGAATGGGGAACTGAGGAGGGGGAGGCGCGGCACTGGAGGGGGGGGGGAACAGCGATAGCCAGCGGCGCCTCGCGCGGCTGCTGCTGCACGTCTTCTTCTCCTTCTTTTTTTTGTTTCTGGTCAACGGGAGTAGGAAGAGGGAAAGAAGGGGGTTTATATAAATTTAATTTATTTAATTATTATTTTCTTCAAAAAGGTACCTTTTTATTTTGACCACGAAACGAGACCCACTGCCTGCCGTCCCTAACTAATTACCCCCATTACGAACACAATGGGATATGTATTGTAAGATGATTCGATCGTTTTGATCAGTTTTCGTCAAAATCAAAATATAACTCTATATATTGAATTAGAACGCACATTTCAATTTAATGGGGCCACATACGGACTCTAAAAATTCCTGAAAAATTATTTCTAGCTTCGTATTGACGATAGGATCCAAACAAAACTAATTTCGTCAAATTCTGAGACCGTTTGAAAATTGGTCATTTTCCAGTCGATTAAAATCAACTGAAACTAGTCAAACGCATTTTCCTTTGCTACGCTCACATATTGATTCAGAAAATTACGAATTTTGAAACCTAGAAATAACTTGATATCACGAATCCAACAAAAGTGGTTTCGTTGAAAACCGAGGTCGTTTGCAAAATTTTCATTTTTAAGGGCCAGAATTTCACAACGACTATTCTGAATTTTCAACTGGACGTAACTTTTGATTCCCGCTATGAAATTTCAATTTCTCGGATTCGTTGGAAAGATATTATCAATTAGATTCTAATATTTTCGGTTTCGTCAAAATCCGATTTATTTTGAATCCTGTACATTCATTTGAATTTTGAAATCGAATTTTCGAACTACCGCGCCATTTTCAATTCCTTTTATAATTAAAATAAAATATTTATATTCTAAAGACGATTCAAATAAATATATTCATTCTAATTCTATTCAAAATAATATCTCGTCGTTATTATTTAAAATAATTCATTTTAAATAATCAAAATTCATCAAAATCACCAAAATAAAAAATTTAAATTGGCTCAGATTCCGGGTTATTACAATCTCCCCCACTTAAAAGTTTTCGTCCCCGAAAAGGAACGAAGCCGAAAGTTGTTTAACAAACCAACTCAACTTCCATTATTTTCATTACGGCTTAAGTTCTTCAACTTTTCGGTTTCTAAGAACTTTTCAAATTTTTCAAAAATTTGGCTAACACCCTAAATTTTCGAAAAATTTCGCCATAACCTCCCATGGACCGGGAGCTTTGGAATATTTCATATAGCCTCCCATGGCCTTCTTCAATCCAAAAGAAAAAGGAAAAGCCAATCGGCTCATAAAATCATCCAAAACCGAAGAAATTTTAAACATGTACCTATTTGTCGGGCAAACAATTTTATTCCTCTACTCTAGCCTCCTTGCTATGACCTGTTCAATGGATATACATGTATATGCATGCAATTGTAATCATTTTCAATACAGTTCAATATTTGGTTCAATTTGGCCTAAATTCACCGTTCATTCACAAAATGGTTTAAAGGAATAATCATACAACACGACCATTAATCAATTAGTGAATTAATGTTTCAAATTCATAATTTTGATATATAGTCAAAAATCACATTTTTGGTGCCAAATCACAACAATAGACCCTATCTAGTTTTGGTTCTCAAAACAGTCTATGGAAATATATAAATATCACACTTTCGGCACTCGAATATAGATACTGATGATGCGGCCGCATCACCAGAATTATCCCCGGGCGACTAGAGTGTGATTCTATATCCATCCAGTATATTAGAGGCTTCCAATACACGTGGATCAGACGTATATTAAAATCTCTATATACCTGATAGTCCAAATCAATATAAATAAATACTCAAATACGAATAATTCAATTAAATTTTCAAAACAAAACCTTTTTTCAATTTAAAAATCTACTCTTCACACTCGTTCTAGGATACTATTGATCCCATCTCTAACGAGTCATTCCCATTGGATATTACTAATCCAATCTCTGATGAATTCTTTCGCTTGGTTCTAATGTGTCTTGTTCTCCGAGCTCTGTAAACCAAAGCTCTGATACCACGATGTAACGACCAGAAATCCACCCTACGGGAAATCGCGGATTGAGTTGAGAACAAGCCACATTGGAACACAAACAGAAGAACATTTCATTGCTTATTACAACAATTTCATCAGAATACAAGAATATACAGAGTATAAATCAATATTACACATTCACTAAATATCAGATATTACAATACATTCTATAGCAGCGGAAAAATAATACAAAACACAACTGAAAGAGATATACGGATACAGAGCTTTGCGGACATCGTTCCAGCTATAAACCAGGATCCTGTGAATATAAATCTGCAAAACCAAAACTCCTAGCTGCCCATGCGGAAATAGGGGCATCCAGAGTTTAGGTTAAAACAATAAACTCCAGGTCAGTCATGTGACTGGTGTGAGAACTAAAACAGTTATTAATCTTTATTTTAAAGTTAGGTAAATCAAGGGACCACGCCGTATAACACGGAACGGGTTTCCTCCCAAGAATACCAGTGCATAAAACAACATCGCAATGTTAAATAAAGAACAATGAAGCTATTATAAGACCCAGGTCCCATCACACAACACAACACAACACAAGCCCGAGGATAGGGTTTTACCTTATAATAGCCAAAGAATGCTTGATACGCTTAATTTCATCTTTTATTATTACTATAAGTGTATAGTGTCAAAACAATTTCAATCATAAGTATCAATCATAAACGGCATTGGTACCATATATCATGTCGTCATATATAGGTTTACAATCAAAACCGCAAAGTCACGTATTGGAAGTTGGATTTCTATCTGTGAACTGAGGTAAGGGATCGTCCTCTAGCGATTCGAGACTGTCTAGCCCGAGCCTCAGGAACAGCCGCAAATGCACCTTGGATCGTCAGGGCCGGTCCACCAATGTGGGTTAAACTTAAATCCTGAACACTGCGTTTCCCCGCCCTTTGGGGGCGTAAATGAGCCAAATGACTCCATCAGCTCCACACAGTCACCGATATATCCGTGGCGCCTCGCAACAGCAACAACCACAAATGTGAAAATAATATAAATTTCAGGGCTGGTAGGTCACTGACACCACCCTAGCTAGAAAGAAACGCATGCCCTCCCTGAGGTCCTCTCCCGTTTCTGGTCCACAACCGGGGTGTGAGGCTCGCGAATTCACGTTACACAAAGCTATGCCACACAGGCGGTGCTTTGATCATCAACCACAAGACTTTGCTTTTCAACAGAAGCCTTGATCAATTTCCACTTAGGCATGCCACACAGGCAATTCACACCATGCGACTGATGTCTATCGATATACAACCTCTGATCCCGTACGTCTCAGAGAAGGGTGAAGTAAGGGAATAAATTCCCCTTCACCAGGCAGATGTATATTTATTAGAGATCAATCAACACAGAGCAAAATCCAATGTCAGACACACATCCATACAAGTCCGTTCTGGGTCTAAACGAAACCGGAGGCACCTTGTACCTCGCACATCCATCGATCTCCAAGTACGTCTGGACGATCACCAACTGATTCCCTCCTCTTGGGTGTACAACCTAATCAAGATCATCAGTAATTATCCAAACGATGTGAAGACCTCCGTTCTTCGACCACCGTCTTCATCTTCGACACCACGTCGAATAAGTTATTCAGAATGGGATAAACCCGGTCTTTTTTAATAACTCGCGTATATAATAAACAAGTGTTACACAAACACAACATACGCCTCATTCCAATTCAGAATATTCTTTTATTCAAATATTCTTATACTTTGGGAAAGGTTCCCATTAATTTTATCAAAGATAAATTCTTTAAATTTATTCTTTAATCTTCTTTTGAATCTCAATTCCAATTAGTCGGGATTAGCGAACCACATCGAAGTAATCATTTATTTTATTCTCCCAATCCTAACCTATTCATCCCATGAAGTAAAACTGGTAATACTTCATATCTAACATCACGGTATTATCGGTAAATTCAATTACCATTTCACGTTCAAATATAATTAAAGATTTAACTACCGCCTGGAGCAAAACTGGTGATACTCCATTCTCGATTATTTCTATCTAATTAAAGATTCATTAAAACTCCACTTGGTTTTAATCTTCCCAATAATCACTATCAATGATTATTTAACTTGGGAAATCACATCCTATCTTTAACTGGGTTAAAGAACCAATGTCATTTAAAACACGGTTCACTATAAACCCAAAATCACATTCCATTAATTATCGGGTTAAAGAACAAGTGTTATCTAAATCACCGTTCACGATAAACCCAAAAATCAATTCAAATTCAATTACAATCAAATAGCATTTAATTGGTACATTTCATTAAATCTAAATAAAAAGATTTAATCTTTTTCTCAACTGGGTTTAAGAACAGTGTTAATGAAGACACCATTCACGACAAACCCAAATCCCATTTGATATTAAATACAAGGCTCTGAATAGAAAATATATCGGCTTATATTCAATATCAAATTCTACGACCAACAAATATCGTATTGGAAATAACGATATAAATATATCTTTCAAATTTCCATAACAATATCTGTATAGTCACAAAATCCAACATCGAAATATTCCAAAGACAATTTCGATTCAAACCCATTCCAATTTAATTATTGGAAATTCTGGTTATTCTCAAAACCATTTCAAATCCACTTTATTTATTTTAAAAATAAATGGAATTATAATTCTAGTTCAAAACTAGTTCATTTCGATAAAAATCTACTTTTATCTTTTCAAATATGGAAATTTTCATCCCCACTCTTCACATATCATTTCTTATGATTTTATACAAATTATTACTATTTTTAATAATTTTATCAAGCCCCGTACAGTCGATTTCCATCAACGGCCATTGAATTGCACTTACATCGACCTTTTCCAAATTTGATTTGGACATAATTCCAAATTCAACCGTTAGATTTCACATCTCTAATATTCATTAGAAAGCTCTTTTCGATATGAACCCAACGGTTCCGGTTTTAGGAGAATCCGACGGTCGGATCTCCCGTAATATTCATTCGAAGTCAATGGTCGAAATTCCCGAACTGCCGCAGCGCGGCGCGTTCTATTCAGGCCATTATATTGTATATAATATATTTAATATATACTTCGTCGATTTCCTTTTAAAACGTATTTTATAAATCGTTTTAAATTCGTTTTCAAAATGATTTCAACTTCATATTCAATTTCGAATCAAAATTGGATATTCCATATCATTAATCTATAAATGATAATATTTTCAAAACGTTATATTTTGAAATCAATTCCTTTTCGATATTCATTATAAAAATGAATAAAATCGATATAAATATCGTTCATATCAAAATGGCGCATATCTAACTAACACGCCTTTATATATTTCAATAACTTCGTTAGTCTATTCAACAAATGAATATTTTCTTCAACACGTGAATATTTATTTTTCTATTCAACACATGAGTATTTATTTCTACTCAACACATGAATATTTATTTCTATTCAACACGTGAATTTATATTTCTATTCAACACATGAATTTATATTTCTATTCAACACATGAATATTCTTTCTATTCAACACATGAATTTTCTTTCTATTCAACACATGAATTTTCTTTTATAATATTCCTTATTTTCCAAATTGGAATGAGACCCAATCAATTACCATATAATGTTAATTATATGGATTTCCTACAACACATGTATGTAATAGCAACGATGAATCATCAACCATCATCCAGAGTGCACCACACAACTGCATAAGCATTAGATATAAATAACTAACGCTTACACAGTCTGTCAACCCATCGATTGACATACAACTAAACAATCAGGATTAGTGTATGTTAAATATCATCCCAATACCCGTGTGGGGTTTCAAATCAAAAAACACAGATTTTTATTTGTGCAGTTGGGCGATGTGTAAAATTTATCGTCCCAATCAATATCAGTCAAATCGGTGTACATAAACAAATTGTTCGATTTGTAAATGAATATTTATTTTATTTCAACACATGAATATATATTTGATTTCAACACATGAATATATATATTTGATTTCAACACATGAATATATATTTGATTTCAACACATGAATATATATTTCTATTCAACACATGAATTTATATTTGATTTCAACACATGAATATATATTTGATTTCAACACATGAATATATATTTTTCACATCACAATCAACAATCAAATTTCACAACACAAACAATCACACAAGTAGTCCATGGTCTGTAGACAACGGCTGTCGGGTGCTACTGAGCACGGTCTGCATCCTAGTATATATTTCAACTAGAAAATTAATTAAAAGTGAGGAGTTCTCACAGAGGGTTTCACTCCGCCGTGCACTGCTTCTGAACTGCTGAACCGTCTGGATCTGTTTGGAATTACAATGCAGTCCTTGTCCCGTTGTTCATAATAAAAATTATATTTTATTGCTTCATTCCAATAAATAACAATCATATCTTTAAACTGATCTTTCATATATAAAAATCCTATTTTTATCGAAGTAAAAATCATATTTTTACTTCACTAGTTTATATATAAAAATCAATCTTTCGATATATAACTAAAAATTATATTTTTACTCGACTAAAAATCATATATTTTCACAACGCTTCTTTCTATATAAAAATTATATTTTTATATTTCTACTTCTTATATAAAGATCGAATTTTTATATCTCTACTACAACTGTTAAAATCACTCCTTTACATCGCTAATTCTATGATAAAAATTATATTTTTATTTCTCTTCTATATAGATAAAAATCAAATAACTACAACGCCCACCTAATAATAATAAAAAATCCCATCTTTTCTAGGAACAAAAATCATATTTTTGATTATATAAAAATCCAAACTTTGATTATATAAAAATCTTGCCTTTGATTATATAAAAATCTCGCCATTGATTATATAAAAATCTCATTTTAACCAATTAAAAATCTCTATTTTCAGTTTTTAAAAAAACCCTAGCTTTCTTTAGCTAAAATGAAACAAAATATGAAAACTTACATCACCACCGAAGTCTCGACTTATAGCAGGCGGAGGTGCTCACGTCGGGCTCGCAGTGAGGGACTTGGCAGCTCCAAAGGTGGTGGCGACGGCCTGGAGATTTTTTTTCGGATTGAAATCAAGAGGAGGGAGGTGAAGTAGTGGCTGACCGTAGGGAGGGATGGTCGCAACTATCCAGAGGGGCGTCTGAGGCGAGGCTCGTCGGAGGAGAGGGTTGCGCGAGGTAGGCGGAGGGGTGTTCGGCGGATTTGGGTAGGGTTTCTCGGTTGTGGGTCGAGATGGAGGAGAGAGAGTAGCGCGAGGGGGGAACTGAGGTGGGGGAGGCGCGACACCGGAGGGGGGGAACGACGATCACCAACGGCGCCTCGCGCGGCTACTGCTGCGCGTCTTCTTCTCCTTCTTTTTTAATTTATTTTATTTTATTTCTGGTCAACGGGAGTAGGAAGAGGGAAAGAAGAGGTGGGGTTTATATAAATTTAATTTATTTAATTATTTTCTTCTTCAAAACGGTACCTTTTTATTTTGACCACGAAACGAGACCCACTGCCTGCCGTCCCTAACTAATAACCCCCATTCCGAACACAATGTGTGACGATCCCAAAACCCCGTGTTGCGGTGTTAAGGATAATCATTGGAATATAACACATTAATCATCATTAGCAGATCATAGATAATAGCATAAACAGAAAATAGAATAATTTACAGACATATGACAGTGGAATCATATAGATATCATCACGTCAGAGAAGCACAGTACATGATACAACTTAGTGCATAATGATACATAATCAGTCACCATCGCCTGAGGCGGAATCATACATGAAGAGTACACAAAATAAATATCAGTCTACATCGCCAATGGCGGAATCATAATGTAGATACAATAATGGCGGAGAAAATCCAAGTCAGCACGGTGTAGTCAAGCCTCGCCATGAGCCAAAAAGTGCGTCAGAAACCTGTAACTTGGCTGCCCGTGTGAAAATGAGGGCACCCGAGTTTGCAAGGTGAAACAAACTACGAGTCAGTCATGGGACAGGTATGAGAAATCTGCTTAACTTATTAACAACAATAATAAGGCAAATCAAAGGACCACGCCACTTTCGCGGAACGGGTTTACTCCAATGTGTGCTAGTGCATGAAACAAAGTAAATGATTAAATCATCGCAATGCTTTTTATAAAATGAAGCCATTATAAGACTCAGGTCTCATCACACAATGCAACGCAAGCCGGAGGATAGAGTTTTTACCTTATAATGGCTAAAAATGCTTCATAAGAATAAAACAAAATTGTTTGATATTATTACTAGTGCATATATGTTTCAAAAGCAAATTTAATCATAAATATCAATCCTAGGCGGCATAGCTACCATCTACTATGTCGCCATACTAGTAATACAATCACGTCCGCATATTTCGTACTGGAAATTGGATTCCTTCATGAGTCGAGACAAGGGGCAAGCTCCTCTCCGATTCGAAACACTCTAGCAAATGCCTCGGGACCGCACACAGCAATACCCTGGATCCTCCAAGGCCGGTCCTTTCTTAATTTTGAGGATTAATTATTCCTGAACACACGTTTCCCGGTCCTTACAGACCTATAATCGAGGCGCCTCGTATTCCAACAACCACACAGGTGAAAAGTAGATATAAATGTCAGGGCTGGGAAGTCACTGACACCACCAGAGCTAGAAAGAAACGTCATGCACTCCTTGGGTCCTTCTCCCGTTTTTGACTCATACCGGGGTGTGAGGCTCACGAATTCGCGTTATACACAAAGCTACGTCACACAGACCATGCTTTGATCATCAACCACAAGACTTTGCTTTGCAACAGAAGCCTTGATCATATGCCACTTAGGCGTGCCACACAGGCAATCCACTCCATGCGACTGATTTCTATAAATAAATAACCTCTGAGCTCGTACATCTCAGAGAAGGGTGTTAAGCAAGAGAATAAATTCTCCGCCACCAAACAGATATATATTTAACAGAGATCAATCAGCACAGAACAAAATCCAATGTCAGACACACAGTCCATTTACAAGTCCGTTCTAGGTCTGAACGAAACCTGATTCACCAATTCCTCGCATATCCGTACAATCAACAGTATGTTTGGACGGCTACTACTTCAGTTCCTTCATGGTAGCTACTCCAATCACGAGCATCAGTAGCGCCCATCCATCCAATGTGAAGATCGTCGGTCTTCAACCATCTTCGACTCTTCGACTTCTCAACGTCGATCGATTATTTGAGATGAGATGAACTCGGCCTTTTCAAATAATCCACGTATATTTAGTTTTTCAAATCAGTTTGTCACATGGTTGGATTATTCAACATTCACATTTCAGTTCTTTAGTTATAATTTTCATGTTAAATACATTCAACCATCACATATCAAGCAAACACAACAAAATGGGATTATTTTCACTCTATATCGTCTATAGTATTTTATAATGATATATCGCCATTTTTATTTATTTTAAAACGGCCATTTTTAATTAAACGACGTTTCAGGTCGTATCGATGCACTGGCGCTGCTTTTCACTAATTTTGTTTTACACATATCTGAAAATCTAACCGTTGGATCTTCACAAATTTTATATTATTAGGAAGGTCATTTCAAAATGAATCCAACGGTTTCAGTTTTGGGAAAATCCGACGGTCGGATCTTCCACACTAGCCATTTGAAGTTACAATTTCAATTTATGAACTGCAGCGTTGTTATTCGATTTAATTTAATTATATTTATATATATAAAAATATAATCGTTTCTGGCGCTGTTTTTCTTCAGATTTGAATTAAACATTCCAGACAATCCAACCGTCGGATCTTCACAAAGTTGGTGCCGTTGGAAAGATATTTCCAAGGCGAACCCAACGGTTGTGGTTTCGGGAAAATCCAATGGTCGGATTTCCCGCACTAGTCGTTTGAAATCACGGTTTCCAAACACGAACTGCACGGCCACGTTTCGTTTTAATTATATTTATATTTATATATTTATATAAATATAGTTCATTCAAAAATCCCTATATCGTTTTCACTTCAATTATGTCACTAACGCCTTTAAATTTTGGAAAATTTCGCCATAACCTCCTTTGTACGGGAGGGGCTGGGAAAATTCCCAAGTAGCCACACAGGCGTCTCATGTCAAAAAGAAAAAGAAAAAGCCAAGCCACTAGCCAACAGGCTCATAAAATCATCACCCAAACAAAACAGTAAATGTGTACCTATTTGTCGGGCACAAAATTTTATTCCTCTTCTCTAGCCCCTTTGCTATAATCTGTTCTATAAATATGCATGTACATATATACAATTTATATCACTTATCATTTTCCATTCAACTTCATATTTGATTTACTTTGGCTATTCATTCTAATGTTGCATGCATTGGCTAAAATCATATCATTAGCTAATTAATGTATATTTCAACTCATGCACATTTATTTGAACAAGTGATTATTTTTAACACTTCACATTTCAAAGATGATAATTTTGGCGAACTAAAATAGATTTCAACACATGACTATTTTATTTAGTTCCTATGCATGTTAAAAATAATATTTCTTCACAAATATTTATTTCAACGTCCGCACATCTCAAGCATATCACATATATGATAAAAATGATATTTTTATCATTTAAAATATTTATTCGACAAATGGATGTTTTCAACACTTCATAGTTTCAATAAAAATGTAATTGTTATTGTTCGATCTTTTTATTCAACACATGAATTTTTCCACTACACACACTTCTCAACACATGAGCATTTTATTCATGTTGTTCATATTAGAAAGAAAGATGGAATTTTTATTGTTAAAACTATTTATATATAAGGCGAATATTTTTCTTACTTCATATATATTTAAAAATGTGATTTTTATTGTTTAAACACTTCATTCATTCACAATTGAATTTAATTTTCACACATCACTTTTCAACACACAAACATTTCCACACATGGATATAGTTTCAACATATGGCTTTAATTTCAATGCATGAAGATAATTTCAACATATGAAAATAATTCTAACACACAAAGATTATTCAAAATTTCGGCAGCATAATGGCAGGGTAGTTAAAACCGGCACCGTCCCTAGTACGGCTCCTCGCTCTACCTTAAAACCTCGCGGTTTTTGACAATGGGGATTCATGCATCTAATTCGCACGCAGGCGGCATGTTTATTTTTATTTCCACAAATATTTCCAATTCATTTCAATCACTAATGGGTATTTTTCAACCACAACCAAACAATATCAACCACAAACAATTATTCAACCATTCGTATTTTTCATCCAATATTTCACACCAATTCACAACAATAAATATCGTCCATGGTTTGTGGACGAGGGGAGTATATACATATATATATAATTGCTATATTTCACTTGCATTTCAACACACATATCAATTATTCTATGCATGTATAATTCATACTTCGCTCATATAGCTTACACCACGCATGTACATGAGGTATACAACACGTGTGTAATTTATATTTAGCTAATATAATTTATACACGTCATTTTCCATTCAAATTCTGTTAATTTAGATTTCTCACATTGGTTTGTTGCTTCGCTAAAAATAGATACGATGTCAGAAAAATTCGCGGCTTCTTCTAGAGTGTAGAGAGCTTCATTGCGGTCGTGATGTTTCCTGTTTCATCGAATTTCGTTAACACACCAAAAAGATAAGATTTTTCAAAGTGTAAACATCAAAAAGAACTCACCTTTCACGAAGGTTCAAAACTAGGTTTGCGGTTTTCGCGAGAACCGGGGCACGAGGGGATGATCGGCGAGTTGGACGTGGAAGAGCTTCGAGAGGGCTACAAGCGCGCAGCGGTTTGGTGGCGTTCGGTGGTCGGGATTGTCGGCGGCGGCGGTTTGAAGGTCGGAACATTGGAGGGGGATATCTCGACGTAGAAGCAACGATAGGGGGAGCTCCTTATATGGATTTGAAGAGGGTAAGGAGAACTACAAAAAGTTGAACTGGGGGAGGGGCTGATTCGGGCTGTGGCGATCGAAAATCGCTAGGGAAGGGGAGAAAGCTTTTCCGTTGTCGATGTCGGGCGTCGGGGTGGGGGGTGGGGGTTTTCTGATGTTTTATTTATTTATTTATGAATGGAGAAATATGATTGGTCGATGGTTTTATTAAATTTTTAAATAGTGTTTTCTCAAACGAACTCCTTTTCAAACCCAACGACTGTCGACCCTAGCTAAATACCCCCATTCCGGACACAATGGGATATGTTTCGTAGGCCAATTCGACTGTTACAGTCAGTTATTTTTCAAATTAAAGTATAAAACATTTAATTTTTAACTCTGAACGCACATTTCAATTTGCCAGGGCCACAAACTGATTCGAAAAATGCCAGAAAAATAAATCTAGCTGTGTTTTGACGCTACGGTCCCGACAAAACTAGTTTCATCGAATTCTGAGATCGTTTGAAAAATGGCCATTTTCTGGTAGATCCAATTTAACAGAAATTGACCAAACACATTTTCTTTTGCCACGCTCACATACTAGCTTCAAAAATTATGAAATTTGAAACCTAGCAATAGTTTGACATCCCGGACCCAACAAAAGTGGTTTCGTCGAATTCCGAGGTCGTATGCAAAATATCAATTTTCCAGGGCTATATATTCTATATAGCGACCTATCTGAAAATTCATTTGGCCATAACTTTTGATTCCCGTTATGAAACTTCGATTTTTCAGATTCGTTAGAAAGGTATTGATAAACAGATTTAGATATTTTTGGTTTCGCTAAAATCCGTTATATTTTCCACCCTGCCCAGTCAGTCAAAGTTTGAATTCAAATTTTCAAACTGACTCACTATTTCTAATTCACTATTTTATTGAAATATTCTATTTCAATTTTTAAAATTCCTTTGAAATGACCAATTTAAAAATTTTAAATTGGCTCGTATTTTCCGGGTTATTACACAATGGGATATGTATCGTAAGCTGATTCGATCGTTTCGATCAGTTTTCGTCAAAATCAAAATATAACTCTATATATTGGATTTGAACGCACATTTCAATTTATTGGGGCCACATACGGACTCTAAAAATTCCCGAAAAATTATTTCTAGCTTCGTATTGACGATACGGTCCTAACAAAACTTATTTCGTCAAATTCTGAGACCATTTGAAAAATGGCCATTTTCCAGTCAATTAAAATCAACTAAAACTGGTCAAACACGTTTTCCTTTGCCACGTTCACATATTGATTCAGAAAATTACGAATTTTGAAACCTAGCAATAACTTGATATCACGGATCCAACAAAAGTGGTTTCGTCGAAAACCGAGGTCGTTTGCAAAATTTCCATTTTTAAGGGCCAGAATTCCACAGCGACTATTCTGAATTTTCAACTGGACTTTTGATTCCCGCTATGAAATTTCAATTTCTCAGATTCGTTGGAAAGATATTATCAATTATATTCTAATATTTTCGGTTTCGTCAAAACCCGATTTATTTTGAATCCTGTACATTCATTTGAATTTTGAAATCGAATTTTCGAACTACCGCGCCATTTTCAATTCCTTTTATAATTAAAATAACATATTTATATTCTAATGACGATTCAAATAAATATATTCATTCTAATTCTATTCAAAATAAATTTCTCGTCGTTATTATTTAAAATAATTCATTTTAAATATTCAAAATTCATCAAAATCACCAAAATAAAAATTATAAATTGGCTCAGATTTCCGGGTTATTACAATTGTTGTGGTCACTGGATGTGCCGGTCGGTTCCAGGCAGGTTTACACCACAACTCGGTCTAACCTCGGGTTCTTTTGGGCTTGATGCACTAACATCTCACATTAGACAGGTATTGTTGTGGTCACTGGATGTAACAACCCGTATTTTTCGATAACGTGTTAAGACGAGAATCAAGGCAGAATTTAATTTTAAATTCTGAATCAAGTAAAACGGGCTACGCCATTGCGTTCGTCTCGGAAAAATACGCGAAATAGAGTCTGAGTTTTCGAGAATCGGAGTCTATATGACCAAGATATGGCCTCGCGAAGTTTCACGAAAAATTCCCAAATTAAAGTATACTTAATTAAGTGAAATGGGTTGCGCAGAGAAATATATATATATTGATATATATATATATATATATAATTGAAAATTAAATAAATAAATATGCAAAAATGTTCAAAACAACGAATTGGGAGAGGGGAATAACCGAACCGGCCGATTTTTGAGGTCGACCCGAGCCCGCTGGGTCGACTAGGGGTTAATCCAGGGTGTTTGGCTGTCAACCCGTGGGCCGATTCACTCAAATGCAGATTTTGCATTTGGATGGTTCTCATGGTTCATCTTTAATCTAAAGGCCCTAAATGGTTCCTACACTTGACTTCTTCCCCAAGACATGCTTTGATGGCTTGGATTGAATCTAGGTTTAATCCTATGGCCTAAAACACTTGCCTAATCTATAAATAAGACCCTAACCTATCCTAAATCCTCATTATCCATTCATGCAACTAAACTATGGCAAAATTTTACCTCTCATGGCCTCCACTCTCTTCATAAAATTTCTAAATGGTTTCTATGAGAGATTTTCCATGCATACAAGTGTTTTCAAGCTTGTATGAGTGTCATTAGCTTGCATTCAAGTCAAGTTTCTATCTTTGCATCATAAAGCAAGGGTTTTGATCATTTTGGCTCAAGGGTTTTTATGTTAGAGCTTGCATTTTGGGTCTATTTGATTGCATAAGGGCTTTGTCATATCTTTTGTGCCTTCATAGCAATGTAAGCCCTTTCCCTACTCTTAGATATTAACTATGAAGTTAAATGTTCATGTTGCAAGTTTGGGTTTGATCATTGAGTATGATACATGCTATCATGTCATGCAAGTTTATGAAGTCATTATCTTGATCTTGTGAGCTAAAAGCTACAACCTTTATGTTGAAATGTTGCATTAGGCAACATGAGAACCCTCATAACCTTTATGTCAACTTGCATATGAAGTCATAACCCTTATATGATGATAAATGCGAGTTACTAGTCATCATTCCATATCTTTTGTCACCATGATTCGCTTATGTGCCAAGTTTGGGTTTATGCATGTTTTGAGGCTTAAGAATGTAACATGCAAGTTAATGAACACATTTGTGCCTCATTTGCCACCATGATTAACTTGTGGCTTAATATCCATTTTTGTCATGCCTTTGCCAAGTCTCTTCTTTTAATCCATTACGTTGTCACGAACGTATATGCGAGTTTAAAAGCGTTGGGTTATGTTATGGGTAATTTCTAATGACATGAAAATACAACTTGAAAACATGACTTGAAATATAACATGGAAGTTGACATGTAAGTATGCATAAAAACATAAGCTTGGGAATTTACCTATTAAGTTAGGTCTACCCTTTGGGAATTTACCTATTAAGTTAGGTCTACCCAAATGCTTGAAAACTTGTAACATGTTTTGGGAAACATGATGGACATGACACTTAGATAATATAAGTGTGGCCAACTCGAGGTTGGGTTGAGTTTGCAACGTAAAACTACCCGGAACCGACCGGCCTAACTAGTAGTTGCAAACAATATGACCCAATGTGAGAAGTTGGTCATGTTGTGCTTGAACCCGAGGTTAGACCAAGTTGTGGTGTAAAGCTACCCGGAACCGACCGGCTTAACTAGTAACCACAACAAAGTCTAATGTGAGAGGTTGAGGTGCATTAAGTAATTAATGCCACATGATAGGGTTAAGTTAATTTGATTAATGACTCTTAATCAAATACGACATGGACAAATGGGTTAAGTAATTTGATTAGGCTAATGATACTTAACAAAACATGACAAGGTTGGGTAGGTTAAGTAATTTGATTTGCCTAATGACACTTAACCATTTTTATATGACTAGTGGATGGGGTTAAGTTAACCAACACTTAATCAATCCAACGCGATAACTTGGTAAGGTTAAGTAAGTTTTCTTAATGACGCTTAACCGAAAAATACGGTTAACGAGTGGGGTTAAGATTAGACTCAACTAGTCTAAACATGGAAATCGGATGGGGTTAAGTTAGCCTAGACTTAATTAATCGCACTTGGTAGTTTAATGGGGTTAAGTTAAACACTTAACTAATCTAAACATGATGAATTGATGTGGTTAAGTGACCTATACTTAACCAATCTAACTCGTGAATTTATTGAGGTTAAGTTAACCTATACTTAACCGATCTAACGTGAAAACATGATAAGGCTAAGTCACGAATCGCTTGAATGCACTTGACCGATTTGACTGAGTAAATTGATAGGGTCAAGTTAATATATACTTAACCAATCTAGAATGATAATTGGACGAGGTTAAGTCGTGAATTGCTTAATACATACTTAACCAACGTGAGCATGGTTTGTAGGGTTAAGTCTTGGACTTGGATACTTAGCCAATTTTGACATGATTTGAAGACGGGTTAAGTCTTGGACTTGGATACTTAGACAATTTTGACATGATTGGTAGACGGGTTAAGTCATGAACTTAAGTGACACTTAATCCATTATGTAAACCCTAGTTCTGAGGATAGGGGATAACCGTAGTTAACAAGGATAACGGGAATAAGGCTAAGTGGTAAACCTTAGTTGAGGAATAACTAAGTAATGATTCTTAGTCAAGGAAATTTAGACCAGTTCATAAATAGATGAGTAACCTGATACGGTAGGTCATCGTTTAAGTATACGAGTAGGAGCAAGTATCTGATTTAGATAAAGGCTCCAGCGAACTGGGTAATGAACCAGCGGCTTCGGGGAACGTGAGGGTATTCTTGGTATCCCTCTATGAGCTGCCAGGTGATTATACTAGGCTCATGAGAGGTTAAGGTCTGCGTTAGAAGAACCAAGAGTATGCCTTGGTTGCTATGCGAGCGACCTAAAGACGGGGATGGATAGGGGATAGTCGACGATACACGGTCGTACCCTAGATAGCATTTCGTCAGACTACCTACCATCTTTGGTCAAGCGTGTACGTACGGAAAGGCAGAGAACACCCAATAGACCATAATTGCTATCTAATTATGGTTGCGGTAAGGCTAGGATTGTGGGTTGGCCAGTAGTGTGTTCTCATAAAGGATTTATCCTGTCTTGTCTTTCACTAGTTGAGGGAGGGGTCGCGTGGGACCATAGCCACGTATAGAAAAACATACCTTAGCATCTGCATCGGCAGATAAATCGAAAGCTCCCGACCGAGTCCTGTATTTCTCGATCTGCCCTGTGACAGGACTCGGATGGCACGATGTGATACATGTGCATACAGTCATGGAAAAGCGATTCACGATGAATGCGTGGGAAAAAGGGCGCGGTTGGCGGTTAGCGTAATCCCTAGTGGCCCTAGGTGGTTGAACCCAAACCGAGATACGAAAACGTGCAATAGGTAAGCATAATCCCTAGCAGCCCAAGGTAGCATAAGTCCTAGTTGTACAAACAATAATTCATGTTGGAAGACCCTAGCTAGGTTTAGGGTAACAGTCCAAACCGATCTTAAGGATCATGGAACTATGTTAAAGTAATATAGAATCTCATGGGAAAGCCCGTATGGTCTACGGCAAGGGACTGAACATTTACATGGAATAAAACATACAAGTTGAGTAACCTATATATGCGATATATTAGGTTGACATGGACCATTTCACGACTTTTGAGTGAGGGTCATTCTTGGTTAACACATGACACGGTGGGGATACTAGTACGGTAGGTGCAGAGCTAAAATACAGGATAGATATCACGGGGCGTTATACGTGACAGATATCTTGGGGATATTATACTTGATAGAAACCTGACGATGTGATACCTTGTTTTATCTTGACATCGTAATTTATCATGACACCTTAGTTTATCTGAGTTCAGTAGTTCATCCTGTTATTTTGATTTAGCTTATCTATCTTGTTATCATGCTTATGTTCATCTCAGTTTCTCATGTCAGTTAACTTTACTAGTTTTTATGCTAATAGTAGATAGGGCTTACTCAGTCTTTTTGACTGACCCGTTTTGTTTCGCCTCTTTTCTTCCGTTTCCCCCCAGGTTACAGGGAGGAAATACTGTTGTTTAGTTCGGACTTCTTCTGCTTGAAGGTCATCATGGATGGCTTGGACTTTTCTTGGCTAATGGCTACTTTACTGTTTTTACTTGGGGAATAATTTATGAAAATGTCTTTATGCTTCTTTACTATTGCAAGACAGGTTTTGATGTACTCTGATGTAAAAGGCTTTAGACCTTATTTATTCATGTTATGAAAGTTTGATTTTACTTCCGCTATTTTATATGTTCTGTCTTGTGATATTTCTGTGCATGTTTACCAATAATGCCCCTCTAAAGCTAGTGCATTCCTTTGCGAGTGACCCTAGCGGAGGCGGGGTGTTACACGTGGTATCAGAGCAGAAGGTTACCAGACTGGGCAAAAGTTTTTAAAGACCTTCTGAAAACTATTTGAAAATCGTTTACAAAGAAGCATTTTTTCAAGAAAATTTTCTTTTAAAAGAAAAAGGCTATTCCCCAAAGGCCATTAGCACTATCCTTGTTTCCTTAATTGAATCTCTTCTCCTTTCTTTCCTCCATCTGTAGTCACAGTGGTTTTAACTGCGACTAGTCTTTTCTATCTACGAAAGTGCTTTCCATGCGATGGAGGTGGTTTTCAAGAGACCAGTGGCCGCGTTATAAGAAAGGATAGTGAGAAAGAGGATAAAGGATACGAGCTTAAGGATGAGCAACTTGTTGGTATAGCTTAGTCCTCAAAGGAGGGAGAAAGATGAACAATGAAACCCATGACGAGAAAGTATCTTTGGTATGGTGAAACGGGACGGATAGTTAAGTATTGTGGGACAAGGACAAGATCATCGTTGTATACCCTCACTAGAGTACCTGAGTAGGGGGATAACATCCTTGTTGAAGATCTAGTTATTCTTTTCTATCATCCCGCCAAGACTTTGTTTTGATCCCCGCATCATTTAAGTCCGCTTCGGTAGTTGAGTCTCTGCACCTTAAATACTAACGTAATAGAGAATCCCATTTTTGTCTCAAAGTCCTATTGGAGAATCAGTCCATTTATACATGACTTGTTTGGATTTGGGAATGTCTATGCCAAGTGTTGAGTTTAGAAATAATGCTTATGTTTATATGCTATGGATGGATTCTAGGGATGAAGTGGTTATCCAGTAGGGGGTGCCACTCTCGGTTTTGATAGGAGGGTAGTTAGACCTTTTGACTAGCCTTGGTAATGCCCTCGAAGTATCGGGTAACCTTTTTGAGGTTCTGTCATGACTAGTTACTTAGAATCCCTTGATGCCTTTATTGGAAATTTGAAGCCCGATCGAGTGATGTTCGCCAATAAGACGGATGGTTTACTTCATTTATGCATGGGTTATAGAGATCACCCTAGTAAGTGCGCATGATAACCTGATTGACATCTGTTTACTTTCAAGAGAAAGTTCTTCTACATGGAATGCCTTATAGTATATAAACGAGATCCAAGATTCACTAGTGAATTTTGGAAAGCTTGCATGAGATCATGAGTACGCAGTCATGTTTGCGTCAAGTATTCTAGGAAAAGGATAAGTGCAAGTGGAATGAGAGGCGACGAAGAAATGAGTTCTAGCTCATGTTATGGAAACAGGAATAAGAAGCTACAAAATCGCGAAGTTAAAAGACGACTTTGATGGCCAAAGACTAGATACGCGCATGATATCTCTTTTGGGGAGTATATCCTTGATCCCTGTTTTCTGTAGAGCTTACTTGTAGGCTATCTTTTGTGGACATCCTCTCGGTCCTATTCTCCGTTACAAACCCTGTAAGGAGTTTGTCCTGTTTATCTTCTCGACCCTGTTTCAGGGAATTCTAGGTAGAACCCTATGGATGTAAACATGTATTTGAAACATGTTATGATTGATATGGTTGCAAGTGGTTGCTCGTGGATGCGCGAATACACATTAGATACTAGCTCGACTCGGTCACATTTCATATTGCATATGCATGAGTATTTATACTTGTTTATGGATGAAATCGAATGTATTATCATGCGGTTGTTGCATATGAATGAATGATTGTGCACGCATATAGTATCTATATGACTAGGACTATTTGCATACATGTTGGATTCATGGCACTATACATATTTTGCATTAGAAAGATTATTCAGGCCTGATCATTAGCATTAGCTAAGGAACATGTACACACACGTTTTGCATATATTCATACAGCATTAGAAATCATCTAAGGACAATGGTTGCTTGTGGATGATGTTTTGAGTAGATGGATGATGGATGGTAGGATATGTTCTTCCTAACTTGGAGATTTCGGGGACGAAATCCTAAAAGGTGGGGAGAATGTAACAACCCGTATTTTTCGATAACGTGTTAAGACGAGAATCAAGGCAGAATTTAATTTTAAATTCTGAATCAAGTAAACGGGCTACGCCATTGCGTTCGTCTCGGAAAAATACGCGAAATAGAGTCTGAGTTTTCGAGAATCGGAGTCCGTATGACCAAGATTTGGCCTCGCGAAGTTTCACGAAAAATTCCCAAATTAAAGTATACTTAATTAAGTGAAATGGGTTGCGCAGAGAAATATATATATATTGATATATATATATATATATATATATATATATAATTGAAAATTAAATAGATAAATATGCAAAAATGTTCAAAACAGCGAATTGGGAGAGGGGAATAACCGAACCGGCCGATTTTTGAGGTCGACCCGAGCCCGCTGGGTCGACTAGGGGTTAATCCAGGGTGTTTGGCTGTCAACCCGTGGGCCGATTCACTCAAATGCAGATTTTGCATTTGGATGGTTCTCATGGTTCATCTTTAATCTAAAGGCCCTAGATGGTTCCTACACTTGACTTCTTCCCCAAGACATGCTTTGATGGCTTGGATTGAATCTAGGTTTAATCCTATGGCCTAAAACACTTGCCTAATCTATAAATAAGACCCTAACCTATCCTAAATCCTCATTATTCATTCATGCAACTAAACTATGGCAAAATTTTACCTCTCATGGCCTCCACTCTCTTCATAAAATTTCTAAATGGTTTCTATGAGAGATTTTCCATGCATACAAGTGTTTTCAAGCTTGTATGAGTGTCATTAGCTTGCATTCAAGTCAAGTTTCTATCTTTGCATCATAAAGCAAGGGTTTTGATCATTTTGGCTCAAGGGTTTTTATGTTAGAGCTTGCATTTTGGGTCTATTTGATTGCATAAGGGCTTTGTCATATCTTTTGTGCCTTCATAGCAATGTAAGCCCTTTCCCTACTCTTAGATATTAACTATGAAGTTAAATGTTCATGTTGCAAGTTTGGGTTTGATCATTGAGTATGATACATGCTATCATGTCATGCAAGTTTATGAAGTCATTATCTTGATCTTGTGAGCTAAAAGCTACAACCTTTATGTTGAAATGTTGCATTAGGCAACATGAGAACCCTCATAACCTTTATGTCAACTTGCATATGAAGTCATAACCCTTATATGATGATATATGCGAGTTACTAGTCATCATTCCATATCTTTTGTCACCATGATTCGCTTATGTGCCAAGTTTGGGTTTATGCATGTTTTGAGGCTTAAGAATGTAACATGCAAGTTAATGAACACATTTGTGCCTCATTTGCCACCATGATTAACTTGTGGCTTAATATCCATTTTTGTCATGCCTTTGCCAAGTCTCTTCTTTTAATCCATTACGTTGTCGCGAACGTATATGCGAGTTTAAAAGCGTTGGGTTATGTTATGGGTAATTTCTAATGACATGAAAATACAACTTGAAAACATGACTTGAAATATAACATGGAAGTTGACATGTAAGTATGCATAAAAACATAAGCTTGGGAATTTACCTATTAAGTTAGGTCTACCCTTTGGGAATTTACCTATTAAGTTAGGTCTACCCAAATGCTTGAAAACTTGTAACATGTTTTGGGAAACATGATGGACATGACACTTAGATAATATAAGTGTGGCCAACTCGAGGTTGGGTTGAGTTTGCAACTTAAAACTACCCGGAACCGACCGGCCTAACTAGTAGTTGCAAACAATAGGACCCAATGTGAGAAGTTGGTCATGTTGTGCTTGAACCCGAGGTTAGACCAAGTTGTGGTGTAAAGCTACCCGGAACCGACCGGCTTAACTAGTAACCACAACAAAGTCTAATGTGAGAGGTTGAGGTGCATTAAGTAATTAATGCCACATGATAGGGTTAAGTTAATTTGATTAATGACTCTTAATCAAATATGACATGGACAAACGGGTTAAGTAATTTGATTAGGCTAATGATACTTAACAAAACATGACAAGGTTGGGTAGGTTAAGTAATTTGATTTGCCTAATGACACTTAACCATTTTTATATGACTAGTGGATGGGGTTAAGTTAACCAACACTTAATCAATCCAACGCGATAACTTGGTAAGGTTAAGTAAGTTTTCTTAATGACGCTTAACTGAAAAATACGGTTAACGAATGGGGTTAAGATTAGACTCAACTAGTCTAAACATGGAAATCAGATGGGGTTAAGTTAGCCTAGACTTAATTAATCCCACTTGGTAGTTTAATGGGGTTAAGTTAAACACTTAACTAATCTAAACATGATGAATTGATGTGGTTAAGTGACCTATACTTAACCAATCTAACTCGTGAATTTATTGAGGTTAAGTTAACCTATACTTAACCGATCTAACGTGAAAACATGATAAGGCTAAGTCACGAATCGCTTGAATGCACTTGACCGATTTGACTGAGTAAATTGATAGGGTCAAGTTAATATATACTTAACCAATCTAGAATGATAATTGGACGAGGTTAAGTCGTGAATTGCTTAATACATACTTAACCAACGTGAGCATGGTTTGTAGGGTTAAGTCTTGGACTTGGATACTTAGCCAATTTTGACATGATTTGAAGACGGGTTAAGTCTTGGACTTGGATAGTTAGCCAATTTTGACATGATTGGTAGACGGGTTAAGTCATGAACTTAAGTGACACTTAATCCATTATGTAAACCCTAGTTCTGAGGATAGGGGATAACCGTAGTTAACAAGGATAACGGGAATAAGGCTAAGTGGTAAACCTTAGTTGAGGAATAACTAAGTAATGATTCTTAGTCAAGGAAATTTAGACCAGTTCATAGATAGATGAGTAACCTGATACGGTAGGTCATCGTTTAAGTATACGAGTAGGAGCAAGTATCTGATTTAGATAAAGGCTCCAGCGAACTGGGTAACGAAGCAGCGACTTCGGGGAACGTGAGGGTATTCTTGGTATCCCTCTATGAGCTGCCAGGTGATTATACTAGGCTCATGAGAGGTTAAGGTCTGCGTTAGAAGAACCAAGAGTATGCCTTGGTTGCTATGCGAGCGACCTAAAGACGGGGATGGATAGGGGATAGTCGACGATACACGGTCGTACCCTAGATAGCATTTCGTCAGACTACCTACCATCTTTGGTCAAGCGTGTACGTACGGAAAGGCAGAGAACACCCGATAGACCATAATTGCTATCTAATTATGGTTGCGGTAAGGCTAGGATTGTGGGTTGGCCAGTAGTGTGTTCTCATACAGGATTTATCCTGTCTTGTCTTTCACTAGTTGAGGGAGGGGTCACGTGGGACCATAGCCACGTATTGAAAAACAGACCTTAGCATCTGCATCGGCAGATAAATCGAAAGCTCCCGACCGAGTCCTGTATTTCTCGATCTGCCCTGTGACAGGACTCGGATGGCACGATGTGATACATGTGCATACAGTCATGGAAAAGCGATTCACGATGAATGCGTGGGAAAAAGGGCGCGGTTGGCGGTTAGCGTAATCCCTAGTGGCCCTAGGTGGTTGAACCCAAACCGAGATACGAAAACGTGCAATAGGTAAGCATAATCCCTAGCAGCCCTAGGTAGCATAAGTCCTAGTTGTACAAACAATAATTCATGTTGGAAGACCCTAGCTAGGTTTAGGGTAACAGTCCAAACCGATCTTAAGGATCATGGAACTATGTTAAAGTAATATAGAATCTCATGGGAAAGCCCGTATGGTCTACGGCAAGGGACTGAACATTTACATGGAATAAAACATACAAGTTGAGTAACCTATATATGCGATATATTAGGTTGACATGGACCATTTCACGACTTTTGAGTGAGGGTCATTCTTGGTTAACACATGACACGGTGGGGATACTAGTACGGTAGGTGCAGAGCTAAAATACAGGATAGATATCACGGGGCGTTATACGTGACAGATATCTTGGGGATATTATACTTGATAGAAACCTGACGATGTGATACCTTGTTTTATCTTGACATCGTAATTTATCATGACACCTTAGTTTATCTGAGTTCAGTAGTTCATCCTGTTATTTTGATTTAGCTTATCTATCTTGTTATCATGCTTATGTTCATCTCAGTTTCTCATGTCAGTTAACTTTACTAGTTTTTATGCTAATAGTAGATAGGGCTTACTCAGTCTTTTTGACTGACCCATTTTGTTTCGCCTCTTTTCTTCCGTTTCCCCCCTCAGGTTACAGGGAGGAAATACTGTTGTTTAGTTTGTACTTCTTCTGCTTGAAGGTCATCATGGATGGCTTGGACTTTTCTTGGCTAATGGCTACTTTACTGTTTTTACTTGGGGAATAATTTATGAAAATGTCTTTATGCTTCTTTACTATTGCAAGACAGGTTTTGATGTACTCTGATGTAAAAGGCTTTAGACCTTATTTATTCATGTTATGAAAGTTTTATTTTACTTCCGCTATTTTATATGTTCTGTCTTGTGATATTTCTGTGCATGTTTACCAATAATGCCCCTCTAAAGCTAGTGCATTCCTTTGCGAGTGACCCTAGCGGAGGCGGGGTGTTACACTGGATGTGCCGGTCGGTTCCGGGCAGGTTTACACCATAACTCAGTCTAACCTCAGGTCAGGGATATTCGTCTTTTATTAAATTTACATATTTGTCATTTATATCAAGTATATTTGTAAATTTTTCTATAAGTGTTTCATATCACATAATTTTTATTATATTCAAGACTAATGGTATATAAATTATACCATTCATGGCCTTAACCATTTACATGGTTATGGGCCCACCTGCATCATTAACATGTTTTGAATTAATGTCTACCCGAACGTTACCCCCGTTTACATGTTCGCATCAATCACATAAAGTAATTAAGCCCTAAAATTAACCTAATTTATAACAAGAGGGAAAAGGAAGGAACATGCATAATATAAACATATGTCATGTAATGTTGACCTAGAACCTTATTCATCTAAATTAACATGTCGCATGAACTTGCATATGAATTAGACTAAATGATCATAAGCCTAAACATGTTAATATGTAGATCTAGGCATGTGTGAACATAACTTTATTTATAAACTAGCATATGACATAATCATGACATGTACATTACCAAAGCATGTATAAATTTAACTCTAGCATATAGGTGTGAACTAGATCTAACAATAATGATCATGTGAACTTGCATGAATCAACTTCATAAACATGCATAAATATATAGATCTAGTTTTGGGCCTAACTTAAACGTGTAACTTGCATATGAACATATATATATATATATATATATCTTGATTTGGATCTAACATAAAACATATAACTTGCATATGGACATATATATGTAGATCTAACACGAAAAGTTTTAGATCTAAACATGTAGACATATGGATCTAAATATTAGGCATATATGAATATTATTTAGCCTAAAAACTTGCATGTAACATGTCATGAAAGGATTATCAAATTTGCATATGGTATTGATAGTTTCGTTCCCAAATCATAATAGATCCAACACCAATTCCTACATAATATGATAAGTCCAATAAACCACAATCATTCCAAGACATTCATGATAAAATCATCACAAGAAATAGACATGAATTAGCATCGTCATTATCATACAACATGGTACAATTCTATTTTTCATTTTATTTCAAATCACGTCTTAAATTTGTTCACATCTAAAAGATAACTACACTTACAAAAGACAATCTTGATTTCTGGAATCTGTATTTTGAAGTTGAAATGCTCGCCTTTGATGTAGACAATCGTTGTTTTAGTTTAATTTTGATTTCGTTTCTCTTTTAATTTGCTTCAAGTTGAACGGCGGCTACTCGAGGTTGTCCAACGGCAGCATGACGACTCTTGGTTTGATTTTTAATGTGATTTAGGGTTGAGGTATTAGGTTGCTTTTATAGAGATTTAGATTAATATAGGCCATTGGATCACACAGGAGCAATCAGAACCGTCAAGGCTAGACACAGTTATCCAAGTGACTCAGCAACAGGTCAGCAATGACTCAGCAATGACTCACTGTTCGGATCAGAACACTAAGAAATTTGTGCTGGTTTTTAGCCCGACATGGGCGCACTTCCCAAGTGCGCCAATGCATTTTTGTACTAGCGCACTTCACAAGTGCGCTAGTGCATTCTGGCCTGTTTCCGGTTTTTCTGCCTAACTTCGTTCATGCATATCTCCTTCATACGGTGTCCATTTTACATAAACTCGGACTCTATCTCAAGCAGAATTTCGAGAAGAATGCAATGGCGCAACCCATTTCCCTTAGTTCTTATAAAAATTAAGTATACTTTAATTCGCTATTATAATGTGATAGAAAATACGGGGTGTTACATTCTCCCCTCCTTTAAGGATTTCGTCCCCGAAATCTTCAAGTCAAGAAGAACGTATATCCTACCATCCAATTGTCCATCTACTCATCCATCAAACACAGGCGTACATTGTCCTTAAAAGTTTTCTAATGTTTCATGATCATATGCACAGTGTGTGTACATGTCCTTATCTAATACAAAATCAGGCAGTCTACTGATTTAGTCGACCTCCTTTATGCAAATTATGTTAGTGTCATGAGTCCATTATGTATGCAATTTTTCCTACTCATAATTCTACATGAGTGCATAATCATTCATACAAATGCAACGTCCATATGATAACACATCAAGTTCCAATCCATATACAAATACATATATGCATATGCAATATGAAAGTGACCGAGCCAATCTAACACCTAATGTGTGTGTACATGCATCCACGAGCAACCACTAGCAACCACTTGCAACCATCAATCATAACATGTTTCAATTACATGTTTACATCCAAATGTGTGTCTACCTAAGGATAAAGAATAGGACTGAGGAGATATACTTAAAAAAAAGCTAGATACAAGCACAAACTTAAGGAAAATGAGATCAAGGATGTACCCTCAAAAAGAAAAGGGTAAGCTACGCGTATTGTATTCTCAGTTTCCCAAGTCGCATCTTCCTCGGCGTCGCTCCATTGAACTTTAACAAGCTTGACTTCGCGGTTGCGTAGCTTTTTGACTTCTATACCCAAGATACGAGTTGGAACTCTTCTTACAGTTGCTTCTCGTTCAACTTCTATTTCCTCTAGCATGCTTGGTTCCACCACTTCCGCAGACTCATGTAAGCACTTCCGTAGATGAGAAACGTGAAAGACATTATGAACTCCAGCCAGTCTTTCGGGCAGCTCTACTTTATAAGCCATCTTCCAAATCTTCTCTATAATAGGAAACGGTCCTATGAATCTAGGTGCCAATTTCCCATTGGATCCAAAGCGAACAATATTCCTCAAAGGAGATACCTTAAGGAACACTCTATCTCCAACCTCAAACTCAAGGTCGGTCCTTCTTTTATCCGCATAGGACTTGTGTCTATCTTGTGCAGTCTTCATTCATCTTCGTATTAGGTCCACCTTTTCCAAGGTCTCCCTAATCATGTCTGGCCCAAGTATAAGCTTATCTGTGGATTCCCACCAACAGGTTGGTGATCGACATGGTCTCCCATATAAAGCTTCGAAGGGTGCCATGCCTATGGTGGCTTGGTAGCTGCTCTAGTAAGCGAAAGGGTATCCCATGGAGTCGAACTATTTCTTTAAGATAAATGGATGTTAGAGATGAGGCAGTCCTTCTACTCTTGACGGGTATAAAGTGAGCGCTTTTTGTGAGCCTGTCCACTATTACCCAAATACCGGTATTTCCCCTTCTTGACCTAGGCAACCCATCAATAAATCCATCGAAATGCTATCCCATTTCCACTATGGGACCTCTAGAGGATGAAGCAAACAACCAGGCTTCTTCTGCTCCGCCTTGACCTACTGGCATATCATGAACTTAGAAACGAATTCAACTACGTCCCTCTTCATGCCATTCCAAAAGAAAACCCTTTTGATGTCTTTGTACATTTTGTCCCCGCCTGGGTGTATAGTCAACTTGGAATGGTGTGCTTCCTCGAGAACTGTCTTCACCAAATCCCTTGCTTGTGGGATACATAGCCTTCCATCCCGTCTCAACCATCCCTTATCATCAGTGGAGTATCTATTGAGGTGACTCGAAGTCTCATCTAATCAGCTTATCTATCACATCTACTAGCTGAGGGTCTTCACGTTGTGCGATTCCTATTGAGTCAAAAAGTGTAGGTCGCACTTCCAGTGTTTCTAACAAGCTAGGTACAAATTCAGAGGAGGATCTAAAGTCAAAGTTGGCTATGTACTCCAAGCTTTTCCTTTCTAATAGAGAGGGCTTAAGGTTATCTTCTTTCTACTCAGAGCGTCTGCTACCACATTGCCCTTGCCAGGAGTATAGGAAATCTCAAAATCATATGAGGCAAGAAACTCCATCCATCTTTGCTGCCTCAAGTTGAGATCTTTCTATGAGAAAAGGTACTTCAACGATTTATGGTCAGTAAACAATTCAAACCTCTCACCTAGGAGATAATGACGCCAAGACTTAAGAGCGAAAACGATGACCGCCAATTCTGGGTCGTGGGTTGGGTAGTTTTTTTCATGTACTTTCAACTACCTTCCACCATAAGCTACTACCTTCCCTTCTTGCATCAAGACAGCGCCTAATCCTGTACCGCATGCATCCTTGTATACGGTAAACATCTTGCTCCCATCAGGCAATGTTAGAACTAGGGCTGTTGTTAGAGCCCTTTTCAAGCGTTGAAAAGCAATATCACAATCCAAATCCAAAGCGAAAACTAGGTTCTTCTTTGTCAACCTTGTAAGTGGAGCTGAGATTTTCGCAAAGTCTTTGATGAACTTCCAGTAAAAGCCTGCTAGCCCAAGAAAGCTTCGGAATTCAGTTGCGTTTCATGGAACCTTCCAATCTTGCATAGCAACCACTTTTGCGAGGTCCACAGCTAACCCCTCTTTGGACACCACATGTCCAAGGAATCTAACTTTTCTCTCCAGAAATGGCATTTGGAGAATTTGGATTTCAACTGATGTGCATGGAGAGTATCCATGACTTCCCTTAAGTGTTGAGCATGCTCTTTCTTACTCTTTGAGAAGATCAAAATATCGTCCACGAGGACCACCACAAACTTATTGAGGAACTTCCTGAACACCCTGCTCATCAAATCAACGAAGTAAGCGGGTGCATTTGTCAAGCCGAAAGGCATGACAAGCCACTCGAAGAAACCATCCGGAGTTCTGAACGCGGTTTTATCAATGCTATCTTCAGCCACTCTTAGCTGATGAAACCCGGTAGCTAGGTCTAATTGGGAGAAAACTGATGCACCTACAAGCTGATCGAACAAGTCGTCTATTCTTGGTAGTGGGTGCCTATTCTTCTTGGTCAGCTTGTTTAGCTCCCTATAATCAACGCACATGCGAAGTGAACAATCCGCTTTAGTTGCGAACACTACTGGAGCACCCCATTCAGAAATACTCTACCTTATAAACCCCTTCTCAAGCAACTCTTTAACTTGCTTGCTAAGTTCTTTCCTCTCCCTTGGAGCCATGTGTCTAACGAGTAAAGCAACGTGTTTTGCATTATCAACGAGGTATATGCGGAAGTCTATCTCCCGCTTCGGAGGTAAGCCCTTTACCTCTTCAAACACATCCGAGTATTCACGGACCACTCTAACAAACTGCAAATTCTCAACAAACGCATCAACAGATTCTAGATAACTTAGCATAACAGAATTCATGGATTACAAGAGATTTCGAGAGTGTTACCGAGGCAAGTCATGAGTCTAACCACTCTCTTTTCGCAATCGAGGACGACACCATTACTGGATAGCCAGTCCCTGCCTAGAATCAATCCATAGCCCGTGAAGCCCAAAACAAAGGCATTACATCTAAACCCAATGCTTAGTATGGAAATTTTCTAATCCAAACAAATCATTGACAAATAAGCTGAGTCCCCAATTGGATTTTTAACAACCAAGGGATCCTCTACTATACTGGTGTCTAGGTGCAGAGATTCAACTAAAGCAGTAGATTTAAAAGAGTGCGATGCGCCAGAATCAAAGAGAGTACGAACTGGATGATCAAACAAATAAACTAAACTCTCGACAGAAATATTTCTACCTCGTTCCTGCAAAGGTACTACGAGAGCGTGAACCTGCCCTCCAGAAGATGATCCAGCCCTCTGCCCCTGTCCTTGCCTCTTTGGGCAGTCCTTAGCCAGGTGTCCAGTATCCCCGCACTGGAAACAAGCACCCAATTTCCTCTTCTTCTTTTTGCAATCTTTAGCCAAGTGTCCGGGTATGCCACAGAAATTGCACTTCCTCTTCTCGCAGGATTTGTTATTCTTCCCGCCTTTCTTAGGGTCCGCCTTCTTGTTCTGAGATCCATCTCCTTTCTTGTTTTGAGGCTCTTCCTTCTTCACCTCCTTCTTGCCATCCTTGTCTTCCTCATGTAAGAGTGCCATGTCCACCAACCTCTCATAAGTCGCACCCATAGGTACAAGGGTCATAGCTAGGCTGTGTAGTGGCTCATTCAATCCCTTGACAAAATAGAGAGCCTTCTTATGAGGAGTGTTCACCAAATCCAGTCTAAATCGGGCCAGCTGATTAAATTGGTTGACGTATTCCTTGACAGTCATACTTCCTTGCTTAAGAGATAAGAACTTCTCTACCTGTAAGCTTCGTTCAGCTTGTGAGAGGAATTTCATCTCAAATATTATTATGAAATCCTCCCAAGTTTCCACCGTCCTCTCAGCATTGGTGGCCTCCCACCAATAAGAAGCTTCGTATTTAAGCAACCACACCGCCAACTGGATCTTTTGCCTATATCCACCTCGAAGATAACGAATAAATCCTCAGTTTCTTTGAGCCGGTTCTTTGTTCTATGAATGTTCCAGTTCCCTTAAAACCCTTTCCACCCATGGCTTTAAAATCTCTACATATCTTTGAAAAAGCATTTGCACGAGGAAGAGGAGAAGGAGGACCCGCTGCAGCTGGGGGAGGAGGAATGTCTGCTGGGGCCGTGTCATTGGCCCTAGCTTCTAGGTATCTCCTGAACCAGCCAGGTATCGATACACCCTCTGGAAGGTTAAGATCCCCAGACATGCTAAAACAAAAAGGAAAGATTCAAAACGAAGGATAGAAGGAAAGTGCAAATGGCTTTGGGGGATTATGCCTTTTTTTTTAAATGAATAACAATTTTTCTTGAAAAAAATGCTTCTTTTAAAACTTCTTTTTGAAAAGTAGTTTTCAGAAAACTTTATTTGATCTAGTAAACCTTATCTCTGATACCAAGTGTAACATCCTACCTCCGTTAAGGTCACTCACAAAGGGAATGCCTTAATTTCGGTGAAGCGTTTTAGGTACAAGATACTAATAAATTACAAGACAGACAATTTCAGCAGTGGAAAAACCAATTTATTTCATAAATACTTGTTCAACACAACATTACAACAAACTGTCTCAACTTTCCAAATGATTACATTATTACATCTATCTTAAAAAAAACTTAAAGAAGCATAAATGGAAATTAAAACTGCATAAGTCCCCAACAAGTGTTTGATCACAGCCATAGCTCTAGAAAATAAGTCCAAGTCTTACATCTACGGTCTTCAAGCTTTGATTGATGCGGACTAAGCAAAAGTGTTCCCTCCCTGTGGACCTGGGGAGGGGGGGAAACGGTAGAAAAGAAAGCGAAAGGAAAATGGGGTCAGACATAAGTCGGGTAAGTCCAGTTATTTAATAGCATGCAAACAATAAAAAGAATATGACATGAATAAACTAAACTTAGAATAATACCACAAGGATAAGGTAGCCCTAAGACGAGATAAGGTAAGATTTAACTGGATTTGGCTATCGCACCCACTTTTACATCTCTGCACCCACTAAAAATTGGTTAACTAGCATCATATATTCATGATAAAGTGATACCATTCTTGTATTGATCGGCTCCTACTCGCATTCATGTATATCCAGTGTCATGCGGCCCCACGTGACTTTAGATACTTGTGCTGGTTCTATTATAGGGTGTATCAATTCCTATAATGGCAACCCTGACACGAGTCAAAGGTGCACAAAGTATAACGCCTGGTGCCCAGTGCCTGCATTTTCCACTCCGGAGTCTGTGCACGCCCGTACTCCGTCGGAACCTACACCGACGCACCTACCGCCGCCCTTTTGACCACTTATATTCAGCCCAGTAATCGTGCCCCACCCTGCCTAGTTCAGGGTACCTTGATACGTTCATGTGGGTTACTGCTAAAACGGGTCCCCGCTACTAGGGTTTTTCTAGTCAACATGTTAAATTGGTTAAGTGCCCTTGGTTTGACTTAACCCCCGTCAATCTTGTCTAGTTAACATGTTGAATTGGTTAAGTGTCTCCTAAATTACTTAACCCTACCAATCCTGTCTTGTTAACATGTTAAGTTGGTTAAGTGTTACCTCAGTTACTCAACCTTATTATTCTAGCTTGATCATTCATGAGCTTTAATTCGTTAATTAAAGCACTAACCACTCACATTAGACAGGTATTGTTGTGGTCACTGGATGTTCCGTTATGTAACAATTGGGAATTTCGCTCGATCCGAATCGATCGCTAAACCGACCAAGACCGTTCGAAACCCCTGATTGTACTAAGGACAAGACGAATCAGAACACAAACAGAAGAACATTTCATTGTTTATTACAACAATTACATTAGAATACATGAATATACAGAGTATGAATAAATATTATACATAAAAAAATATCAGAGATTTAAATACATTACTACAGCGGAAAAATAATACAAGACACAACTGAAAGAGATATACGGATACAGAGCTTTCCGGATATCATTCCAGCTGTAAATCAGGTTCCTGTGAATATAAATCTGCAAAAACAAAACTACTAGCTGCCCGTGCGAAAAATAAGGGCACCTAGAGTTTAGGCTAAAACAATAAACTCGAGGTCAGTCATGTGACTGGTGTGAGAACTAAAACAGTTATTAATCTTTATTTTAAAGTTAGGTAAATCAATTTACCACGCCGTATAACACGGAACGGGTTTCCTCCCGAGAATACCAGTGCATAAAACAACAGCGCAATGCTAAAATAAAGAACAATGAAGCTATTATAAGACCCAGGTCCCATGACACAATGCAACACAAGCCGGGGGATAGGGTTTTTCCTTATAATTGCCAAAGAATGCTTGATACGCTAAATTTCATCTTTTATTATTACTATAAGTGAAGAAAACAACTTCAAATATAAATGTATCAATCATAGGCGGCATGGGTACCATACATCATCTCGCCATACTAGTTCTACAATTAAAACCGCCAAATCACGTATTTGGAAGTTGAATTTCCATCTATGAATCGAGGCAAAAGACAGTCCTCTACCGATTCGAGATGCTCTAGCCCGTGTCTCAAGAACAGAACACATCGTCCCTTAGATCGTCAGGGCCGGTCCACTGATGTGGATTAAAATGCCTGAACACTGCGTTTCCCCGCCCTCTGGGGCGTCAATGAGCCAAATGACTCCATCGGCTCCACATAGTCATCGATATATCCGAGGCGCCTCGCAATCCAACAACCACACAGGTGAAAATAATATAAATGTCAGGGCTAGTAGGTCACTGACACCACCCTAGCTAGAAGGAAATGCATGCCCTTCCTGATGTCCTCTCCCGTTTCTGGTTCACAACCAGGGTGTGAGGCTCGCAAATTAACGTTACACAAAGCTATGCCACACAAGCGGTGCTTTGATCATCAACCACAAGACTTTGCTTTTCAACAAAAGCCTTGATCATTTTCCACTTAGGAAGCTATGCCACACAACCCGGTCTTTCTGAATAACTCGCGTATATAATAAACAAGTGTTACACAAACACAACATACGCCTCATTCCAATTCAGAATATTCATTTATGTAAATATTCTTATACTTTGGGAAAGGTTCCCATTAATTTTATCAAAGATAAATTCTTTAAAATTTATTCTTTAATCTTCCTTGGAATATCATATCAAACCTTATTAAGGTTTTCCAAACTAGTCGGGATTAACGCACCTTACCGAAGTAATTATTTGTTAAATTTCCCAATCCCAACCTATACATCCCATGAAGCAAAACCGGAAATACTTCATATCTAACACCACGGTGTTATCGGTAAATTCAATTACCATTTCACATTCAAATCTAATTAAAGATCTAACTATCGCCTGGAGCAAAACTGGTGATACTCCATTCTCGATCATTTCAATCTAATTAAAGATTCATTAAAACTCCACTTGGTTTTAATCTTCCCAAAAATCAATATTAATGATTGTTTAACTTGGGAAATCATATCCTGTCTTTAACGGGGTTAAAGAACCAATGTCATTTAAAACACGGTTCACTATAAACCCAAAATCACATTCCATTAACGATAATCTTCATGGAAAACAAATCGATATATATAATCGATATAAACTTCCATATCCGACTAATAATATAAATAGAATAACGGCAAAGCCTTTTAAATTCCATATATATTAGCAGTTCTCATCCACAGAAATTCACTTCGATTATTACCAAATCGAATTCCACTCCATTCCAATTTATTTCATTAAATTGGAAAACTTTACTTTGGAAAATCTCCTTTAAATCTTAATAAAAGATTTATAAATTCCAAATTGCATTTCACCGTAAATCGGGTTAAAGAACGAATGTCATTAAAACACAGTTCATGATAAACCCAATTCACATCCCATTAATTATCGGGTTAAAGAACAAGTGTTATTTAAAACACCATTCATGATAAACCCAAATCCCAATTGATATTAAATACAAGGCTCTGAATAGAAAATATATCGGCTTATATTCAATATCAAATCCTACGACCAACAAATATCATATTGGAAATAATGATATAAATGTATCTTTCAAATTTCCATAACAATATTTGTATAATCACGAAATCCAACATCGAAATATTCCAAAGACAATTTCGATTCAAATCCATTAAAATTCAATTATTGGAAATTCTGGTTACTTTTAAAACCCTTTCAAATCCAATTTATTTATTTCAAAAATAAATGGATTATAATTCTAGTTCAAAACTAGTTCATTTCGATAAGAATCTATTTTTATCTTTTCAAATATGGAAATTTTCATCCCAATTCATTCTAAATCATTTCTTCTGATTTTACACAAATTATTACTATTTTTAATAATGTTATCAAGGCCCGTACAGTCGATTTCCATAAACGGCCAACGAAATGCACTTACAACGACCTTTTCCAAATTTGATTTGGACATAATTCCAAATCCAACCATTAGATTTCTAATTTCTCACATTCGTTAGAAGGCTCTTTTCGATACGAACCCAACGGTTCCGGTTTTAGGAGAATCTGACGGTCGGATCTCCCGTAATGTCAATTCGAAGTCAATGGTCGAAATTCGCGAACTACCGCGGCGCGGCGCGTTCTATTCAGGCCATTATATATATATATATATATATATATATATATATATATATATATATATTTCATCGATTTCAATTCAAAACGTATTTTATAAATTGTTTTAACTTCGTTTTAAAAACGATTTCAACTTCATATTCAATTTCAAATCAAAATTGAATATTCCATATAATCGATATATAAATGATAATATTTTCAAAAAGTTATATTTTGAAATTACTTCCTTTTCTATATTCATTATTAAAACGAATATAATCGATATAAATATCGTTCGCGTCAAAATGGGGCAAATCTAATCAACACAGCTTTATATGTTTCAATAACTTCGTTATTCTATTCAACAAATGAATAATTTCTTCAACACATGAATTTTCTTTTATTCAACACATGAATATATATTTTATTCAACACATGAATTTTCTTTTATTCAACACATGAATATATATTTTATTCAACACATGAATTTTCTTTTATTCAACACATGAATATTCTTTTATTCAACACATGAATATTCTTTTATTTTCCAAATTGGAATGAGGCCCAATCAATTATCATATAATTTTAATTATATGGGTTCCATACAACACATGTATATAGTAGCAACGATAAATAATCAACCATCATCCAGAGTGCACCACACAACTGCATAAGCATTAAATATAAATAATAACGCTTACACAGTCTGTCAACCAATCGATCGACATACAACTAATTATTGGGATTAGTGTTTGTCCAATATCATCCCATTACCCGTGTGGGGTTTCAAAAAATCAAACGCAGGTTTTATTTGTGCAGTTGGGCGATGTGTAAAATTTATCGTCCTAATCAATATCAGTCAAATCGGTGTACATAAACAAATCGTTCGATTTGTAAATGAATATTTATTTTATTTCAACACATGAATATATATTTTATTTCAACACATGAATATATATTTTATTTCAACACATGAATATATATTTTATTTCAATACATGAATATATTTTTGATTTCAACACATGAATATATATTTTATTTCACAACCAATAGTCAATTTTCACAACACGAACAATCACACAAGTCGTCCATGGTCTGTGGACGACGGGTGTCGGGTGCTGCTAAGCACCGTCTACATCTTAGTATATATTTCAAACTAGAAATTAAAATAAAAGTGAGGAGTTCTCACCGAGGGTTCCACTCCGACGTTTTATTTCTGACATTCAGAAAAGTCTGGATCTGCCCGTGCTTCCAACGCAGTCTTCTCCACGTTGTTCATATTAAAATCACATTTTTAATATGATATTCTATACATTAAAAACCATATTTTTAATCTTTATATAATATAAAAATCATATTTTTAATCTTTCTATAATATAAAAATCATATTTTTAATCTTTCTATAATATAAAAATCATATTTTTAACAACGCCACTTACATAATACAAATCACATCTTCAATCCGCTACTTCACATATAAAAATCAAAATTTTACCTTATTACCATATATATAAAAATCTAATCCTTATCATACATAAAAGTCTAACTTTATATTTTTAAAATCTAACTTTATCTTATATAAAAATACGATTTTTATAAAATAAAACAATATGGAATAAAAAAAACTCACTGCTCAATGTCGGGGAGGGAGGAGGAGATTCCCGGAGCTTGCAGCTGGTCGGTGGCGGCTGCTCAAGGGTAGGCGGTTCCATTTTGGGGATTTGGGCAGGTTGGAGCGAAGAGAGAGAGAAGGAAGGAAGGAGGAGGCGGCGTTGTAGTGTTGGTGGGTCGGGGAATGCATGGCCACGGTCTGGAGCTCGGCCAAGGGGTGGCGGCGGATGCTCAGTTCGTCGGAGGTGCAGTTTTTGTCGTGATTGGGTTTGGTCCGCGAAGGAGAGAGAAAAGGGGGAAAAGGAGGTGGTGGCGACGGGGATTGGAGGGGGCGGCGGCACTGGGGGGGGGATGGCGGTGGCCTGGGGGAGGGCGCAGGCGGCGGAAAGGGGTGGGCTTTGGAAACGACGGGCGACGATTTTGAATTGGGCTAGAGGTTAGGGTTTATGTGAAGGAGGGATTATATATATATATATTTTTTTATTTTTTTTTTTATTATTATTTTTCTAAAAGTGTGTTTTTCATTCGGACCCCGAATCGAACCCAACGACTGGTGTCCCTAGCTAATTACCCCCATTCCGAATACAATGGGATATGTTTAACCAATTCGGCTGTTACGATCAGTTTTCGTTTAAATTTAAATTTAAATCATTATATATTCAATGTAAACGCACATTTCAATTTACTGGGGTCACATACGAACTCTAAAAATTCCAGAAAAATTATTTCAAGCCTTGTATTGACGATACGGTCCTAACAAAACTAATTTCGTCAAATTCTGAGATTGTTTGAAAAGTGGCCATTTTCTGGTCGACCGAAATTGACTGTAACTGCCAAAACACGTTTTACTTCGCCACGCTCACATATTGACTCGAAAAATTATGAATTTTGGAATCTAGCAATAACTAGACATCACGGATCCAACAAAAGTAGTTTCGTCAAAAATGAAGGTCGTTTGCAAAATTTTCATTTTTAAGGGCTCAAAATTCCATAGCGACTATTCTGAATTTTCAATTGGGCATAACTTTTTGTTTCCGCTATGAAATTTCAATTTCTCAGATTCGTTGGAAATATATTCTCAAATAGATCCAAATATTTTTGATTTCACTAAAATCCGGTTTATTTTGAATCCTGTACATTCATTTGAAATTTGAAATCGAATTTTCGAACTACCGCGCCATTTTCAATTCCTTTTATAATTTAAAATAAATAATTATATTCTAACGACGATTCAAAATAAATATTTCCGTTCTACTTCTATTCAAAATAAATTTCTCGTCGTTATTATTTAATATAATTCATTTTAAAATACTCAAAGTTCATTAAAATTGCCAAAATAAAATTTTTAAATTGGCTCGGATTTTCGGGTTGTTAAAATCTTCCCCACTTAAAACTTTTCGTCCCCGAAAAGGAACGAAGCTGAAAGTTGTTTAACAAACCAACTCAACTTCCATTATTTTCATTACGGCTTAAGTTCTTCAACTTTTCAGTTTCTAAGAACTTTTCAAAATTTTCAAAAATTTGGCTAACACCCTAAATTTTCATAAAAATTCGCCATAACCTCCCATGCACCGGGAGCTTCGGGATATTTCAAATAGCCTCCCATGGCTCTCATCAATCCAAAAGAAAAGGAAGCTCATAAAATCTTCAAAAACCCCAAGAAATACAATAAACATGTACCTATTTGTCGGGCAAACAATTTTATTCCTCTGCTCTAGCCTCCTTTCTATGACCTGTTCAATGTAAGTACATGTATATACATGTAAATGCGACTAATTTTCAATACAATTCCCTGTTTGGTTCAATTTGGCTAAAGGTTCAACATTTAATTAATCAAACAATAATCAAACAACACAATCAGCAATCAATTAGTTGATTAGCTTTTCAAATTCATAACTTTGATACATAGTCCAAAAATTAGATTTTTGGTGCCAAATCACAACAATAAGCCCTATCTAGTTTTGGTTCTCACACCAGTCAATTGGAAATATATAGAAATCCCACTTTCTAAACTCGAACATAAATACTGATGATGCGGCCGCATCACCAGAATTATCCCCGGGTGAATAGAGTGTGATTCTATATCTATCCAGTATATTAAAATTTTGAATACCCGTGGATCAGACGTATATGCAAAATCTTTTTATATTGGGTTGTCCAAATTCAATACAAATAAATATTCAAATACGAATAATTGAATTTGATTTTTCAAAACAAAATTTGTTTCCAATTTAAAAATATACTCTTCCGACTCATTCTAGGATACTACTGATCTCATCTCTAACAAGCCATTCTCATTGGATATTACTAATCCAATCTCTGATGAATTCTTTCGTATGGTTCTAATGTGTCTTGTTCTCCGAGCTCTGTAAACCAAAGCTCTGATACCAAATGTAACAATTGGGAATTTCGCTCGATCCGAATCGATCGCTAAACCGACAAAGACCGTTCGAAACCCCTGATTGTACTGAGGACAAGACAAATCAGAACACAAACAGAAGAATATTTCATTGTTTATTACAACAATTACATCAGAATACAAGAATATACAGAGTATGAATGAATATTATACATCAGAAAATATCAGAGATTTAAATACATTACTGCAGCGGAAAAATAATACAAGACACAACTGAAAGAGATATATGGATACAGAGCTTTCCGGATATCATTCCAGCTGTAAACCAGGTTCCTGTGAATATAAATCTGCAAAACCAAAACTACTAGCTGCCCATCCAGAAAATAAGGGCACCCAGAGTTTAGGTTAAAACAATAAACTCCAGCTCAGTCATGTGACTGGTGTGAGAAGTAAAACAGTTATTAATCTTTATTTTAAAGTTAGGTAATTCAAGGGACCACGCCGTATAACCCGGAACGGGTTTCCTCCCAAGAATACCAGTGCATAAAACAACAGTGCAATGCTAAAATAAAGAACAATGAAGCTATTATAATACCCAAGTCCCATCACACAATGCAACACAAGTCGGAGGATAGGATTTTACCTTATAATAGCCAAAGAATGCTTGATACACTAAATTTCATCTTTTATTATTACTATAAGTGAAGAAAACAACTTCAAATATAAATGTATCAATCATAGGCGGCATGAGTACCATATATCATGTCGCCATACTAGTTCTACAATTAAAACTGCCAAATCACGTATTTGGAAGTTGGATTTCCATCTATGAACCGAGGCAAAAGTTAGTCCTGTACCGATTCGAGATGCTCTAGCCCGTGTCTCAGGAACAGAACGCATCGTCCCTTGGATAGTCAGGGCCGGTCCACCGATGTGGATTAAAATGCCAGAACACTGCGTTTCCCCGCCATTGGGGCGTCAATGAGCCAAATGACTCCATCTGCTCCACATAGTCAACGATATATCCGAGGCGCCTCGCAATCCAATAACCATACAGGTGAAAATAATATAAATGTCAGGGCTGGTAGGTCACTGACACCACCCTAGCTAGAAGGAAACGCATGCCCTCCCTGATGTCCTCTCCCGTTTCTGGTTCACAACCGGGTGTGAGGCTCGCGAATTAAAGCTACACAAAGCTATGCCACACAGGCGGTGCTTTGATCATCAACTACAAGACTTTTCTTTTCAACAAAAGCCTTAATCATTTGCCACTTAGGCATGCCACACAGGCAATTCACACCATGTGACTGATGTCTATCGATGTACAACCACTTATCCCGTACGTCTCAGAGAAGGGTGAAGTAAGGGAATGAATTACCCTTCACCAAGCAGATGTATATTTAATAGAGATCAATCAACACAGAGCAAAATCCAATGTCAGACACACAGTCCATACAAGTTCGTTCTGGGTCTGAACGAAACCGGAGGCACCTTGTACCTCGCATATCCTCGATCTCCAAGTATGTTTGGACGATCACCAACTGATTCCCTCCTCTTGGGTGTACAGCCCAATCAAGATAATCAGTAATTATCCAAACGATGTGAAGACCTCGGTCTTCGACCACCGTCTTCATCCTCGACACCACGTCGAATCAGTTATTCAGAATGGGATAAACCCGGTCTTTTTGAATAACTCGCGTATATAATAAACATGTGTTACACAAACACAACATACGCTTCATTCCAATTCAGAATATTCTTTTATTCAAATATTCTTATACTTTTGGAAAGGTTCCCATTAATTTTATCAAAGATAAATTCTTTAAAATTTATTCTTTAATCTTCCCTGGAATATCATTTCAAACCTTATTAAGGTTTTCCATACTAGCCGGGATTAACACACCTTACCGAAGTAATCATTTGTTAAATTTCCCAATCCCAACCTATACATCCCATGAAGCAAAACTGGTAATACTTCATATCTAACACCACGGTGTTATCGGTAAATTCAATTAGCAATTCACGTTCAAATCTAATTAAAGATTTAACTATCGTTTGGAGCAAAACTGGTGATACTCCATTCTCGATCATTTCAATCTAATTAAAGATTCATTAAAACTCCACTTGGTTTTAATCATCCTAATAATCAATAATAATGATGGTTTAACTTGGGAAATCATATCCTGTCTTTAACTGGGTTAAAGAACCGATGTCATTTAAAACACGGTTCACTATAAACCCAAAATTACATTCCATTAACGATGGAATCTTCATGGAAAAAAAATCGATTTATATATAATCGATATAAACTTCCATATCCGACTAATAATATAAATGGAATAACGGCAAAGCCTTTTAAATTCCATATGTATTAGCAGTCCTCATCCACAGAAATTCACTTCGATTATTACCAAATCGAATTCCACTCCATTCCAATTTATTTCATTAAATTGGAAAACTTTACTTTGGAAAATCTCCTTTAAATCTTAATAAAAGAGTTATAAATTCCAAAACGCATTTCACCGTAAATCGGGTTAATAAACGAATGTCATTAAAACACAGTTCACGATAAACCCAATTCACATCCCATTAATTATCGGGTTAAAGAACAAGTGTTATTTAAAACACCGTTCATGATAAACCCAAATCCCATTTAATATTAAATACAAGGCTCTGAATGGAAAATATATCGGCTTATATTCAATATCAAATCCTAAGACCAACAAATATCGTATTGGAAATAACGATATAAATGTATCTTTCAAATTTCCATAACAATATCTGTAATCACGAAATCCAACATCGAAATATTCCAAAGACAATTTCGATTCAAATCCGTTCCAATTCAATTATTGGAAATTCTGGTTACTTTTAAAACCCTTTGAAATCCAATTTATTTAATTAAAAAATAAATGGATTATAATTCTAGTTCAAAACTAGTTCATTTCGATAAAAATCAATTTTTATTTTTTAAAATATGGAATTTTTCATCCCAATTCTTTCTAAATCATTTCATATGATTTTACACAAATTATTACTATTTTTAATAATGTTATCAAGGCCCGTACAGTCGATTTCCATAAACGGCCATCGAACTGTACTTACAGCGACCTTTTCCAAATTTGATTTGGACACAATTCCAAATCCAACCGTTAGATTTCTAATTTCTCACATTCGTTATAAAGCTCTTTTCGATACGAACCAAACGGTTCTGGTTTTAGGAGAATCCGATGGTCGAATCTCCCGTAATGTCAATTCGAAGTCAATGGTCGAAATTCGAGAATTGCCGCAGCGCGGCGCGTTCTATTCAGGCCATTATATTATATATATATATATATAATATATGTAATATATATTTCGTCGATTTCAATTCAAAACGTATTTTATAAATCGCTTTAACTTTGTTTTAAAAACGATTTCAACTTCATATTCAATTTCAAATCAAAATTGAATATTCCATATCGTCGATATATAAATGATAATATTTTCAAAACGGTATATTTTGAAACTACTTCGTTTTCTATATTCATTATAAAAACGAATATAATCGATATAAATATCGTTCGCGTCAAAAAGGCGCAAATCTAATCAACACGACTTTATATCTTTCAATAAGTTCGTTATTCTATTCAACAAATATATTTTCTTCAACACATGAATTTTCTTTTATTCATCACATGAATATATATTTTATTCAACACATGAATTTTCTTTTATCAACACATGAATATATATTTTATTCAACACATGAATTTTCTTTTATTCAACACATGAATATTCTTTTATTTTCCAAATTGGAATGAGGCCCAATCAATTATCATATAATGTTAATTATATGGGTTCCATACAACACATGTATATAATAGCAACGATAAATAATCAACCATCATCCAGAGTGCACAACACAACTGCATAAGCATTAAATATAAATAATTAACGCTTACACCGTCTGTCAACCAATCGATCGACATACAACTAATTATTGGGATTAGTGTATGTCCAATATCATCCCAATACCCATGTGGGGTTTCAAACAATCAAACACAGGTTTTATTTGTGCAGTTGGACGATGTGTAAAATTTATCGTTCCAATCAATATCAGTCAAATCGGTGTACATAAACAAATCGTTCGATTTGTAAATGAATATTTATTTTATTTCAACACATGAATATATTTTTTATTTCAACACATGAATATATATTTTATTTCAACACATGAATAGATATTTGATTTCAACACATGAATATATATTTTATTTCATAACCAACAGTCAATTTTCACAACACGAACAATCACACAAGTCGTCCAGGGTCTGTGGACGACGGGTGTCGGGTGCTGCTAAGCACCGTCTGCATCCTAGTATATATTTCAAACTAGAAATTAAAATAAAACTGAAGAGGTCTCACCAAGGGTTCCACTCCGCCGTTTTATTTCTGAAATTCAGAACCGTGCTCCAACGCAGTCTTCTCCACGCGGTTCATATTAAAATCACATTTTTAATATGATGTTCTATACATTAAAAATCATATTTTTAATCTTTCTATAATATAAAAATCATATTTTTAATCTTTTGATAATATAAAAATCATATTTTTACTCTTTCTATAATATAAAAATCATATTTTTAATCTTTCTATATTATAAAAATCATATTTTTAATCTTTCTATAATATAAAAAATCATATTTTTAATTACACCACTTACATAATACAAATCACATCTTCAATCCGCTACTTCACATATAAAAATCGAAATTTTACCTTGTTATCATATACATAAAAATCTAATCCTTATCATACATAAAAGTCTAACTTTATATTTTTAAAATCTAAATTTATCTTATTTAAAAATAAGATTTTTATAAAATAAAACAATATGGAATCAAAAAAAAAAACTCATTGCTCAACGTCGGGGAGGGAGGAGGAGATTGCGGGAGCTTGCAGCTGGTCAGTGGCGGCTGCTCAGGGGTAGGCGGTTCCATTTGGGGGATTTGGGCAGGTTGGATCTAAGAGAGAGAGAAGGAAGGAAGGAGGAGGCGGCGCTTTAGTGTTGGTTGGTCGGGAAAGGCATGGCCGCGGTATGGAGCTCGGCCAAGGGGTGGCGGCGGATGCTCAGTTCGTCGGAGGCGCAGTTTTTGTCGTGATTGGGTTTGGTTCGCGAAGGAGAGAGAAAGGGGGGAAAAGGAGGTGGTGGCGACGGGGATTGGTGGGGGCGACGGCGCTGGGGGTGTGGCGGTGGAGTAGGGGAGGGCACAGGAGGCGGAAAGGGGTGGGCTTTGGAAACGACGGGCGACGATTTTGAATTGGGCTAGAGGTTAGGGTTTATGTGAAGGAGGGATTATATATATTTTTTATTTTATTATTATTATTATTTTTCTAAAATGTGTTTTTCATTTGGACCCCAAATCGAACCCAACGACTGTCATCCCTAGCTAATTACCCCCATTCCGAACACAATAGGATATGTTTCGTAACCCAATTCGGCTGTTACGATCAGTTTTCATTTAAATTAAAATTTAAATCATTATATATTCAATTTAAACGCACATTTCAAATTACTAGGGTCACATACGGACTCTAAAAATTCCAGAAAAATTATTTCTAGCCTCATATTGACGATACAGTCCTAACAAAACTAATTACGTCAAATTCTGAGATTGTTTGAAAAATGGCCATTTTCTGGTCGATCGAAATTGACGGTAACTGTCAAAACACGTTTTACTTCGCCACGCTCATATATTGACTCGAAAAATTATGAATTTTGGAATCTAGCAATAACTAGATATCACGGATCCAACAAAAGTGGTTTCGTCGAAAACGAAGGTCGTTTTGCAAAATTTCCATTTTTAAGGGCTCAAAATTCCATAGCGACTATTCTGAATTTTCAACTGGGCATAACTTTTTATTCCTGCTATGAAATTTCAATTTTTCGGATTCGTTGGAAAGATATTCTCAAATAGATCCAAATATTTTTGGTTTCGCTAAAATCCGGTATATTTTGAATCCTGTACATTCATTTGAAATTTGAAATCGAATTTTCGAACTACCGCGTCATTTTCAATTCCTTTTATAATTTAAAATAAATAATTATATTCTAATGACGACTCGAAATAAATATTTTCGTTCTATTTCTATTCAAAATAAATTTCTCGTCGTTATTATTTAAAATAATTCATTTTAAATATTCAAAGTTCATTAAAATTGCCAAAATAAAAATTTTAAATTGGCTCGGATTTTCGGGTTGTTACACGTTCGGTTCCGGGCTGGTTTACACCACAACTCAGTCTAACCTCGGGTTCTTTTGGGCTTGATGCACTAACCTCTCACATTAGACAAGTATTGTTGTGGTCACTGGATGTGCCGGTCGGTTCCGGGCAGGTTTACACCATAACCCAGTCTAACCTCGGGTTAGTCATATTCGTCTTTTACTAAATTTACATATTTGTCATTTATATCAAGTATATATGTAAATTTTTCTACAAGTGTTTCATATCACATAATTTTTATTATGATCAAGACTAATGGTATATAAATTATACCATTCATGGCCTTAACCATTTACATGGTTATGGGCCCACCTGCATCATTAACATGTTTTGAATTAATGTCTACCCCAACGTTACCCCCGTTTACACGTTCGCATCAATCACATAAAGTAATTAGGCCCTAAAATTAGCCCAATTTATAACAAGAGGAAAAAGGAAGGAACACACATAATATAAACATATGTCATGTAATGTTGACATAGAACATTATTCATCTAAATTAACATGTTGCATGAACTTGCATTTGAACTAGACTAAATGATCATAAGCCTAAACATGTTAATATGTAGATCTAGGCATGTGTGAACATAACTTTATTTATAAACTAGCATATGACATAATCATGACATGTACATTACCAAAGCATGTATAATTTTAACTCTAGCATATAGGTGTGAACTAGATCTAACAATAATGATCATGTGAACTTGCATGAATCAATAGATCTAGTTTTGGGCCTAACTCAAACATGTAACTTGCATATGAACACACACGCACACACACACACACACACACACATATATATATATATATATATATATATATATATATATATATCTTGATTTGGATCTAACATAAAACATATAACTTGCATATGGACATATATATGTAGATCTAACACGAAAAGTTTTAGATCTAAACATGTAGGCATATGGATCTAAATATTAGGCATATATGAATATTATTTAGCCTAAAAACTTGCATGTAACATGTCATGAAAGGATTATCAAATTTGCATATGGTATTGATAGTTTCATTCCCAAATCATAATAGATCCAACACCAATTCCTACATAATATGATAAGTCCAATAAACCACAACCATTCCAAGACATTCATGATAAAATCATCACAAGAAATAGATATGAATTAGCATCGTCATTATCATACAACATGGTACAATTCTATTTTTCATTTTATTTCAAATCATGTCTTAAATTTGTTCACATCTAAAAGATAACTACACTTACAAAAGACAATCTTGATTTCAGGAATCTGTATTCTGAAGTTGAAATGCTCGCCTTTGATGTAGACAATCGTTGTTTTAGTTTAATTTTGATTTGATTTGGTTTGTCTCTTTTAGTTTGCTTCAAGTTGAACGGCGGCTACTCGAGGTTGTCCAACGGCAGCATGACGGCTCTTGGTTTGATTTTTAATATGATTTAGGGTTGAGGTATTAGGTTGCTTTTATAGAGATTTAGATTAATATAGGCCATTGGATCACACAGGAGCAATCATAATCGTCTAGACTAGATAGAGTTATCCTAGTGACTCAGCAACAGGTCAGGAATGACTCAGCAATGACTCACTATTTAGATTAGAACACTCAGAAATTTGTGTAGGTTTTTAGCCCGACAAGGGCGCACTTCCCAAGGGCGCCAGTGCATTTTTGTACTGGCGCACTTCACAAGTGCGCCAGTGCATTCTGGCCTGTTTTCGGTTTTTCTGCCTAACTTCGTTCGTCCATATCTCCTTCATACGGTGTCCGTTTTACTCAAACTCGGACTCTATCTCAAGTAGAATTTCGAGACGAACGCAAGGGCGCAACCCATTTCCCTTAATTCTTCTTATAAAAATTAAGTATACTTTAATTCGTTATTATAACGTTAATAGAAAATACGGGGTGTTACATTTATTGTTAGCGAAGTGCATACCAGTGATTGAATCGATTACACATGCCACGTTATTCCATATTGAGTGATTTATCTCAAGCTGAACCGATCAAAAATCTATGTTATGCAGCATTTATAATTTCATCCATGTATGAACCGTTCGAGAGAAAATAAAAACATTGTCGTGTCAAGCAAAGCGTTACGATCTCAAAATTATAAGAAGACAGACAAGTTAACTTATTTTGTGAAACTCCAAAGCACTAATATAAGGTGTAAGATACTTCAAATAAAAGTTACTTATTTTTTAAAAATAAGAATTTAATATGTTTGCCATTCATTAAATAATTAAATTTGTTATTATAATCCATTATACTATTCCATTTCAACATTTAATACAATTTAACCGTTCGAAATTAATCGGTTAAAAATCCGTGTCACGAGATTCATGGTAAACCCTTTGACCAGGTTTCCATTTAAAATAAAAGAAATATTCAACCCTTTTGATCTCCTTTTATTTTGAATGGTTTTCACCCTATTCAACGTTCATTTGTGTGACCCTATAGGTTATTACAACGTTGGCAACAATTTAAACAATATTTAAATTGTAAACATTGAGCGACACCTAGTAATACATCGTTGTTACCCAAGTTATAATAATATCAATGATTCGATACAATCCTTTTTGTGACCGGTGTATCAATGTAATATAATCCTTTTAACCAGTATATCCTGGATTAAACTCGAGACATGGAACGTATCACCCTCTTTATAATTTAATCCATTTATCTTGATCAATGAGTAGACTGTTTAAACAAATCAATATTTGAGCACGGCCATGCATTTCATAGTCTCACTCAATCAAGAGGCCCATGGATATCACTAGAATATATCATAGGGTTAAATTCCATCTAGATCATTCATAATTTTCATTCGATTCGGGATGTATCCAATAATCACCGTTATAGTTACTCTGTTACGAGTAACTTTAGATGATATCAAAACACAAATATCCTCGAATAAAATTATAATGATTTCATGTATGAGGACCATTACATCACTGTCACTATGAGAATAACTTATGATAATGTTACTTATATTCCTCGTAGTTATCTGTCGGCGGGTTAGCCCAATACGCTATTTTCCAATACGTATTTGTATCTTGACTTTAATATCACGTATATTAATGATCAATGAGATGTGATCATCAGTCAATCAATATACTAGTCTCAACGCTTTACTGTTGTCCTATATAAACAATAAAACTTATAACAACCCGAACTTCCCCGTGAAGGAAAGAACGAATAGCTTTGAGGACAAGACGAATCAGAACGCAAACAGAAGAACATTTCATTGTTTATTACAACAGTTCCATCAGAATACAAGAATATGTAGAGTATAAATGAATATTATACATCAGAGAAATATCAGATATTACAATAAATTACTTAGCAGCGAAAAAACAATACAAAACACAACTGAAAGTAATACACGGATACAGAGCTTTCCGAGCATCCTTCCAGCTGTAAATTAGGATCATATGAATATAAATCTACAAAACCAAAACTACTAGCTGCCCGTGTCGAAAATAGGGGCCCCCAGAGTTTAGGTTAAAACAATAAACTCCAGGTCAGTCATGTGACTAGTGTGAGAACTAAAACAGTTATTTAAAACTTTACTTTAAAATAGAGTAATTCAAGGGACTACGCCGTATAACACGGAACGGGTTTCCTCCCAAGAATACTAGTGCATATAACAAAACAGCGCAATGTTTTTTAGAAAAATGAAGCTATTATAAGACCCAGGTCCTATTACACAATGCAACGCAAGACGGAGGATAGGGTTTTCCCTAATAATAGCCAAACATGCTTGGTACATTTAAAACAAATCATTTGATACTATTATAAGTGTATAGTGTAAAATCAATTTCAATCATAAGTATCAATCATAGACGGCATGGGTACCATATATCATGTCGCCATACTAGGCTCTACAAATAAAACCGAATTATCACGTATTGGAAATTGGATTTCCATCATGAGTTGAGGCAAGGGGCAAGCTCCTCTCCGTTCTAGACACTCTAGCAAATGTCTCAGGACCACACACAGCGATCCTTGGATCTTCAGGGCTGGTCCTCACCTAACTTTGGAGGATTAGTTATTCTTGAACATACGTTTCCCGGTCCTATAGGACCTATATATAATGGTCTGTACGGACCTATATATAATGGTCTGTACGTCGGCTCACATAGTGCCAGTTATCGACCATATATTCGAGGCGCCTCGCATTCCAACAACCACACAGGTGAAAAGTGTATAAATGTCATCCAGTTTAAGCACTGACACCACCACTAGCTAGAAAGAAACAACGTGCTCTCCCTGCAGTCACTATCCCGTTTTTGACTCATACCGAGGTGTGAGGCTCGCGAATTAACGCCATACACAAAGCTGCGCCACATAGGCCGTGCTTTGATCATCAACCACAAGACTTTGCTTTTCAACAGAAGCCTTGATCATTTGCCACTTAGGCATGCCACACAGGCAATTCACTCCATGCGACTGATGTCCATCGATATACAACCTATGAGCTAGTACGTCTCAGAGAAGGGCGTTAAGCAAGAGAATAAATTATCCGCCGCCAAACAGATGTATATTTAATAGAGATCAATCAACATAGAATGAAATCCAATGTCAGACACACAGTCCATTTACAAGTTCATTCTAGGTCTGAACGAAATCGGAGGCACATTCCTCGCATATCCATCGATCTCCAAGTACGTCTGGACGATCACCAACTGATTCCCTTATCTTGGGTGTACAGCCCAATCAAGATCATCAGCAATCACCCAAACGATGTGAAGACTTCCGGTCTTCACCCACCATCTTCATCTTCGAATTTATCGTCGAATTGGTTATTCAGAATGGGTATAAACCCGGCCTTTCCGAATAACCCGCGTATATAATAAACAAATGTTACACAAACACAACATACGCCTCATTCCAATTCAGAATATTCTTTTTATTCAGATATTCACATTCTTAGGGAAAGGTTCCCATTAATTTTATCAAAGATAAATTCTTCTAAATTTATTCTTTAATCTTCCTTTAGATATCATTTCAAACCATTTTAAGGTTTTCCAAACTAGTCGGGATTAGCGAACCACACCGAAGTAATTATTTATTTTATTTCCCAATCCCAACCTATTAATCCCATGGAGAAAAACTGGTAATACTCCATATCTAACACCACGGTGTTATTGGTAAAATTAATTACCATTTCACGTTCAAATTTAATTAAAGATTCAACTATCGCCTTGGAGCAATACTGGCGATACCCCATTTTCGATCGCTTTCCAATTTTGATAATTTAAATTATCAATTAACATTTCAATTTAATTACCGATTCATTAAAAATCCACTTAGTTTTAATCTTCCCACAAATCAATATCCTGTCTTTAACTGGGTTAAAGAACCAATGTCATCTAAAACAGGATTCACGATAAACCAAAAATCACTTTCTATTGTTAATCGGGTTAAAGAACATGTGTTATTCAAAACACCGCTCACGATAAACCCAAAACCAATTTAAATTCAACTCCAATTAATATTATTTAATTGGTACACTTCATTAAATCTAAATAGAAGGATTTAATCTTTTTCTCAACTGGGCTTAAGAACAGTGTTAATGAAGACACCATTCACGACAAACCCGAATCACATTTGATATTAAATACAAGGCTCTGATTAGAAAATATATCGGCTTATATTCAATATCAAATTCTACGATCAACAAATATCGTATTGGAAATAACGATATAAATATATCTTTCAAATTCCCATAACAATATCTGTATAATCACGAAATCCAACATCGAAATATTCCATAGACAATTTCGATTCAAATCCCTCCCAATTCACGTATTGGAATTCCGATTATTTTTAAAACCACTTTCAATCCATTTTATTTATTTAAAAATAATTGGATTTTTATTTCTAGTTATAAACTAGTTCATTTCGATAAAAATCTATTTTTATCCTTTCAAATTTGGAAATTTTCATCCTAATTCTTTCCAATTCATATATTCTGATTTTACACAAATTATTAATATTTTTAATAATTTTATCAAGGTCCGTACAGTCAGTTTTCAATAACGGCCACCGAACTGCACTTACAATGACCTTTTCCAAATTTGATTTGGACATAATTCCAAATCCAACCATTAGATTTCAAATATCTAATATTCATTGGAAAGCTCTTTTCGATACGAACCCAACGGTTCCGGTTTCAGGAGAATCCGACGGTCGGATCTTCCGTAACGTCAACTCGAAGTCAATGGTCGAAATTCACGAATTGCCGCAGCGCGGCGCGTTCTATTCAGGCCATTATATATATAATATATATATTATATATATTTCGTCGATTTCCTTTTAAAACGTATTTTATAAATCGTTTTAAATTCGTTTCAAAACAAATTCAACTTCATATTCAATTTCAAATCAGAATTGAATATTTCTTATCATTAATATATAGATGATAATATTTTCAAAACGTTATATTTTGAAATCTCTTCTTTTTCTGTATTCATTATAAAAACGAATATAATCGATATAAATATCGTTCGCGTCTAAATGGCGCATCTCTAATCAACACGGCTTTATATATTTCAATAACTTCGTTATTCTATTTAACAAATGAATATTTATTCCATTCAACACATGAATCAATATTTCTTTCAACACATGAATATTCTCAACACATGAGCGTCGTCAACACATGACTATTTTTTTTATTTAATATATTTTATAAAATTATAATAAAGATGTAAGTTTTATTGTTTAAAATATTTCTTTCAACACATGATAATTTTCAACACATGATTTTTCTCAACACATGAATATTCTTTATTCTATTCAACACATGAATATATATTTCTTAATATTCTTTACTTTCCCAATTGGAGTGAGGCCCAATCAATTACCATATAATGTTAATCATATGGATTCCATACAACACATGTATATAATAACAACGATAAATAATCAACCATCGTCCAAAGTGCGCCACACAACTGCATAAGCATTAAATATGAATAATTAACGCTTACACAGTCTGTCGACCAATCGATCGACATACAACTAAATAATTGGGATTAGTGCGCCAAATATCATCCCAACACCCGTGTGGGGTTTCAAATCAACAAACAATGAATATTATTTGTGCAGTTGGGCGATGTGTAAAATTTATCGTCCTAATCTACATCTGTCAAATCAGTGTATATAAACAAATCGTTCGATTTGTTTATAAATATTTATTTATTCACATACCCATTATAAATTATATTTTTAACGATAAAATATTTTTAACTATATAAATATTTTTTTCCTTTCACATCACATAATCAATTTTCACAACAACAAACAATCAAACATACAAGCCATCCATGGTCTATGGACGACGGGTGTCGGGTGCTGCTAAACACTATCTACATCCTGGTATATATTTTAACTAGAAAACAAGATTTAAAGTGAGAAGTTCTCACCGACTAGCTAAACCAAACGCCACGACTCTTCTTATGTAGAAATCTTCGTTGTGCTCGCCTTTTGTCAAGTTCATTGCCCGTAGCCACTACATATATAAAAATCGCATCTTTATATTGTAGCTATGTATATAAAAATCACATTTTTATAACTACACTATATGGATAAAAATTATATTTTTATACCGCTACTATATAGAAAAAAAATCTATTTTTACAACGGTGTTCATATAATAGAGATCATATTTTTACCTCGCTAACTTCATAATAAAAATTTTATTTTTATATCGCTTCCGCATATGTAAATATCACTCCTTTACAACGCCACTTCCATGATAAAAAATATATTTTTATCTTGCTAGTAGTATAATAAAAATTATATTTTTATATTGCCTACATAATAAAGATCGAATTTTTATTATCTATATAATATAAAAATAATATTTTTATACTTTCTATGATATAAAAATCATATTTTTCTATTGCTACTTCTATAAAGATCACATCTTTATCTTCACTTCATATGTATATAAAAATTGAATTTTTACTTCACATTCATATATAGAGAATTCTAATTTTTACTGCTATGAAAACATTACAAAAATAATGTTGATTTCATATCAAACTTGATTCTTTAAAAAAAACTAATTTTTATCTTAACAAAAATCATCTTTTTCCCTAACCAAGAATCTACTCATTTCTATGTATTTATATAAACTAAAACTGAATTTAAACAAAGTATTTTATAAATTAAAACTGAATTAAAATAAACTAAGAAGGAAAGCTCACTGTTTTCGGAGGAGGAGGTGTTGCAGGGGTCGTCGGAGGGGAATATAGCAGCAGGAAGGCAGTCAGACGGTGGTGGGGGTTCACTGGCGGTGGAAGCGTCGGTTTTGGGAGACTACGGTTTTGGGGGGTTGCTCGAACGAAGGCCGGAGAGAGAGGGGGAAGAGTGGCTGACGACGAGTGGGTGGTTGCGCCAGCTGCGGCGGAGGCGGGGCTACCTTTGCGGTGGCGATGGCGGCCAATGTCGCGCGAGAGCGCGATGGATTCCCCCCTTTTTTATTTTATCTTTCTAAATCGTTTAGCAGAAGGAAAGTGAGGAGAGAGAATAAAGGGTGGGGAGAGAGAGATAAGAGGGGGCCATATATATTTTATTATATTTAATTTTCAAAAAGCAACTTTTTATTTCGAACTCGAAACGAGACCCACCGCCTATTGTCCATAGAAAATTACCCTCATTCCGAACACAATGGGATATGTATCGTAAGCCGATTCGATCAGTTTTCGTCAAAATCAAAATATAAATCTATATATTGAATTTGAACGCGCATTCCAATTTACCGGGGCCACATACTGACTCTAAAAATTCCCAAAAAATATTTTCTAGCTTCGTATTGACGATACGGTCCTAACAAAACAAATTTCGTCGAATTATGAGACCGTTTGAAAAATGGCCATTTTCCAGTCGATTAAAATCAACTAAAACTGGTCAAACACGTTTTCCTTTGCCACACTCACATATTGACTCAGAAAATTACGAATTTTGGAATCTAGCAACAACTTGACATCATGGATCCAACAAAAGTGGTTTCGTCGAAAAATGAGGTCATTTGCAAAATTTCCATTTTTAAGGGCCAGAATTCCATAACGACTATTCTGAATTTTCAACTGGACATATCTTTTGATTCCGGCTATGAAATTTTAATTTTTCGGATTCGTTGGAAAGATATTCTCAAATAGATTCTAATATTTTACATTTCGCCAAAATCAGGTTTATTTTGAATCCTGTACATTTAATTGAAGTTTGAAATCGAATTATCGAACTACCGCGCCATTTTCAATTCCTTTTATAATTAAAAATAAATATCTATTCTAACGACGATCTATATAAATATATACGTTTGTTTCGATTCAAATTAAATTTCTCGTCATTATTATTTAAAATAATTCATTTTAAATATTAAAATTCATCAAAATTTCCAAATAAAAATTTTTAATTGGCTCAGAATTTTCGGGTTATTACAATCTCCCCCACTTAAATTTTTCGTCCCCGAAAAGGAACGAGGCTGAAAGTTGTTTAACTAATCAACTCAACTTCCATTATTTTCATTACGGCTTAAGTTCTTCAACTTTTCAGTTTCTAAGAACTTTTCAAATTTTTCAAAAATTTGGCTAACACCCTAAATTTTCGAATTTTTTTGCCATAACTTCCCCTGCACCGGAGACTTCGGGATATTTCATATAGCCTCCCATGGCCTTCTTCAATCCAAAAGAAAACGAAAAAGCCAATCGGCTCATAAAATCATCCAAAACCCAAGAAATACAATAAACATGTACCTATTTGTCGGGCAAACAATTTTATTCCTCTTCTTTAGCCTCCTTGCTATATGACCTGTTCAATGTATATACATACATGTATATGCATGCAATTGCAAATAATTTACAATACAATTCAATATTTGGTTCAATTTGGCCTAAATTCACCGTTCATTCACATAATGGTTTAAATGAATAATCATACAACACAACCATCAATCAATTAGTGAATTAGCTTTTCAAATTCATAATTTTGATATATATACAAAAATCACATTTTTGGTGCCAATTCACAACAATGTATTCTAGCTATATTTTGGTTCTCGCACAAGTCTAATGGAAATATATAAATATCTCACTTTTCGAAACTCGAACATAAACACTGATTGATGAGATCTCAATCATCAGTATTATCTTCGGGCGACTAGAGTGTGATTCTATATCTATCCAGTATATTAAAACCTCGAATATACGTTCATGACACGTATATGCAAAATCTTCATATACTAGATTGTCCAAATTCAATACAAATAAAATATTCAAATACGTATACTTGAATTTAAATTTCAAAACAAAATTTGTTTTCATTTTTTTTATTTGAAAAATATACTCTTCACAATCGTTCTAGGACGCTAGTGATCCCATCTCTAACGAGTCATTCTAATTGGATATTACTAATCCAACATCCGATGAATTCTTTCGTTTGGTTGTAACGTGTCTTGTTCTCGAGCTCTGTAAACCAAAGCTCTGATACCACTGTAACAACCCGAACTTCCCCGTGAAGGAAAGAACGAATAGCTTTGAGGACAAGACGAATCAGAACACAAATAGAAGAACATTTCATTGTTTATTACAACAATTCCATCAGAATACAAGAATATGCAGAGCATAAATGAATATTACACATCAGAGAAATATAAGAGATTACAATAACTTACATAGCAGCGGAAAAACAATGCAAAACACAACTGAAAGTAATACACGGATACAGAGCTTTCCGAGCATCGTTCCAGCTGTAAATCAGGATCCTGTGAATATAAATCTGCAAAACCAAAACTACTAGCTGCCCGTGTCGAAAATAGGGGAACCCGGAGTTTAGGTTAAAACAAAAAACTCCAGGTCAGTCATGTGACTGGTGTGAGAACTAAAACCGTTATTTAAAACTTTACTTTAAAAGAGAGTAATTCAAGGGACCACACCGTATAACACGCAACAGGTTTCCTCCCAAGAATACTAGTGCATATAACAAAACAACGCAATGCTTTTTGGAATAATGAAGCTATTATAAGACCCAGGTCCCATCACACAATGCAACGCAAGCCGGAGGATAGGATTTTCCCTTATAATAGCCAAACATGCTTGGTACGTTTAAAACAAATCATTTGATACTATTATAAGTGTATAATGTCAAATCAATTTCAATCATAAGTATCAATCATAGACGGCATGGGTACCATATATCATGTCGCCATACTAGGCTCTACAAATAAAACCGAATTATCACGTATTGGAAATTGGATTTCCATCATGAGTCGAGGCAAGGGGCAAGCTCCTCTCCGTTCGAGACACTCTAGCAAATGTCTCAGGACCACTCACAGCGATCCTTGGATCTTTAGGGCCGGTCCTCACCTAACTTTGGAGGATTAGTTATTCCTGAACACACGTTTCTCGGTCCTATAGGACCTATATATAATGGTCTGTACGTCGGCTCACATAGTGCCAGTTATCGACCATATATTCGAGGCACCTCGCATTCCAACAACCACACAGGTGAAAAGTATATAAATGTCAGCCAGTTTAAGCACTGACACCACCATTAGCTAGAAAGAAACGTCGTGCTCTCCCTGCAGTCACTATCCCGTTTTTGACTCATACCGAGGTGTGAGGCTCGCGAATTAACGCCATACACAAAGTTGCGCCACACAGGCCGTGCTTTGATCATCAACCACAAGACTTTGCTTTTCAACAGAAGCCTTGATCATTTGCCACTTAGGCATGCCACACAGGCAATTCGCACCATGCGACTGATGTCCATTGATATACAACCTATGAGCTCGTACGTCTCAGAGAAGGGCGTTAAGGAAGAGAATAAATTCTCTGCCGCCAAACAGATGTATATTTAATAGAGATCAATCAACACAGAATAAAATCCAATGTCAGACACATAGTCCATTTACAATTTCGTTCTGGGTCTGAACGAAACCTAAGTCACTTTCCTCGCATATCCATCGATCTCCAAGTACGTCTGGACGATCACCAACTGATTCCCTCATCTTGGGTGTACAGCCCAATCAAGATCATCAGTAATCACCCAAATGTGAAGACTTCGGGTCTTCAACAACCGTCTTCATCTTCGACTTTATCGTCGAATCGGTTATTCAGAATGGGTATAAACCCGGCCTTTCCGAATAATCCGCGTATATAATAAACAAATGTTACACAAACACAACATACACCTCATTCCAATTCAGAATATTCGTTTTATTCAGATATTCACATTCTTAGGGAAAGGTTCCCATTAATTTTATCAAAGATAAATTCTTCTAAATTTATTCTTTAATCTTCCTTTGAATATCATTTCAAACCATTTTAAGGTTTTCCAAACTAGTCGGGATTAGCGAACCTTACCGAGGTAATTATTTATTTTATTTCCCAATCCCAACTTATTCATCCCATGGAGCAAAACTGGTAATACTCCATACCAAACACAACAGTGTTATCGGTAAAATTAATTACCATTTCACGTTCAAATCTAATTAAAGATTCAACTATCGCCTTGGAGCAAAACTGGCGATACCCCATTTTCGATCACTTTCCAATTTTGATAATTTAAATTATCAATTCACATTTCAATTTAATTACCGATTCATTAAAACTCCACTTAGTTTTAATCTTCCCACAAATCAATATCCTGTCTTTAACTGGGTTAAAGAACCAATGTCATCTAAAACAGGATTCACGATAAACCAAAAATCACTTTCTATTGTTAATCGGGTTAAAGAACTAGTGTTATTCAAAACACCGCTCACGATAAACCCAAAAACCAATTTAAATTCAACTCCAATTAATATTATTTAATTGGTACACTTCATTAAATCTAAATAGAAGGATTTAATCTTTTTCTCAACTGGGCAGAACAGTGTTAATGAAGACACCATTCACGACAAACCCAAATCACATTTGATATTAAATACAAGGCTCTGAATAGAAAATATATCGGCTTATATTCAATATCAAATTCTACGCTCAACATATATCGTACTGGAAATAACGATATAAATATATCTTTCAAATTCCCATAACAATATCTGTATAATCACGAAATCCAACATCGAAATATTCCATAGACAATTTCGATTCAAATCCCTCCCATTTCACGTATTGGAATTCTAATTATTTTTAAAACCACTTTCAATCCATTTTATTTATTTAAAAATAATTGGATTTTATTTCTAGTTATAAACTAGTTCATTTCGATAAAAATCTATTTTTATCCTTTCAAATTTGGAAATTTTCATCCCAATTCTTTCCAATTCATATATTCTGATTTTACACAAATTATTAATTGTGACGGCCCGCCCCGCACCAGCCTGCATTTCCTCCAAAAGTGCGCTGTACACATGCCCGACTAGCACAAGACGGTCGTCATAAGAAAGGAAAGAAGGGAATGAACTAACCAAAGAACCTGTAGAATGTCTCACAGCGCATGGAATAAAATATAATAATAACATACTTGACGTAAAACAGGCGAGACAGTGCATAAGCTGATAACTAATAATCAATGTCAACAACAGAGCAGCGGAAATCCAAATACAGCTTATTACAACTTTTCCAAATTTACTGTCTCTAAGCAAAAGAAAGCTAAAGTAGAAGATACACCAACAATGCCCAAGCAGTGATCTTCAACAACACATGGAGAATATTATGTATATAGTACGTGGAAGCCTCCTGCTCGTCTCCGGATCATCTACCCGTGCATCACCAGCTAACCTGTCTCTAGTCTGCTCGTGTGAGCACCCAGAGTAATAAGAGGAGACATAAAACTCAGGGTCAGACATAAAGCCTGGTATGAGCGATAAGCATCTAAACAGAATAATAACAGGTATACTAAACCATACCTGAACCTGGACCTGCAACCAAAGAGTTAGTACCACATACCGCACAATGCTCTAAGGTGCCATAATAAATAGTGTAAGAATACGGGAGTGGGGTGTGCATGTCACAATGATAGCAAACAAATCATCCATAGCAATCATCCTCACATCTCTCACTCAGTGCGTAAAGCGTACGACATCTACCACTTTGGAACACTAGACAAACTGAGGTAACGACGAATCCCGACTTGTAGAAACCCTGCTGTGACCAAGCCAAACACTTGGAGTCATGACCAAACATTTCAATGACCCACTTCATTGGTCGTAGCCCTTGGTTCTACCGATGCCATAATGGCCCTGAATCCGCCTTCGCACCTCCTACCATAGTGGTCCAAAGCTATAGACGTCGATAACTCCTTAACACGCGTCCCGCAGCAAAGCCCAACCATGAAGCGAACTCGTTGATTCCCATCTGAATCTTGAGCTCTAACTTCTCATTTGGACTTCCTTTGCATCTCGGGTTTGGTCGAATGGGAGTTGGTCTTCAGAAGAGTCATCACGAAGTAGTAAAAGTACACGTCTGTTTCCCCATGCTCGGTTCGGTTCGGATACGTTCCCCGGTTCGGCTCGGAGTGCCACCATCCTCTGGGTTCGGGTCCTTCTCCCTCATGCGGTTCGGTTCGGAGTTCTCCCTCATGCGGTTCGGTTCGGAGTTCTCCTTGTTCCTTCCGATCCCACGCTACGCCCCTCCGATCCGACCAGGCCTTCCTTGTTGCCTCTTCACGTCATGCTCCAGAAAGTACCACGCCCCGGTCCGGTTCGGATATGTCCGATCCGATCCCCTACCCGATCCGATCCCCTACCCGATCCGATCCGGTTAGATACCCTGCAGCTTTCTGCAACTTTCCAGCAACTGTTTATACGCCTCTCGACGGCGTTTTCGACCAACCTAACTATTGGGATCAATCACAAAGCATACCAAAGAGTCATAGCAACATATAACAGCAACCGCAAGCAACAAACAACAATTTAAATGAATCATAATGGATCAAAAGTGGCCAAAACCTCACATTTTCCTATAATCCCTCTTAATCATGTTTAAGCATACGATTAGCAAAACACATCGGAATTAACCCAAATTTCTAACAGAGCCTTAAAACATTATTTTAGAATTTTAAGAATTTTTCCAGAATTTATTTACGTATAAATTCGCCAATCTTCACTAATTACCCTTAATCACCGTAATTAGTGTAAAAACTATGCAAATCACTCACCTTGGCCACAAACAAAATTCTCAGAACTGAAACTCCTCTGATTTGGGCGAATATTGATGTCCAACAGCAGCTCTAACCTTGCTTTGGTGCTTTTTCTTCTTAATTTGATGCCTCTAAGCCTTAATCCTTGATTAGGAAGTGATTTTTGGGTGTTTTAGAGAGATTTAGAGAATGGAGGCCATGGCTAGGTCAAGAGAAATGAAAGTGGCGGCTGGAAAATGTCTAAAGAAATGTTCTCCAACCCTAATCAGCCCCTATATGCCCCTAAACCCGAAATTTCCCTTGGGCCTAGCTGCTAATCACCCGTTTAAGCCCAATTAAGCTGTTTTTCACCATCTGAAACTTGTTTCAGCCATATCTCCCAAACGGTGAGTCCGTTTGGCTAATGTGACCACTCTACGGAAAGAGAAACCATCATCCGAAGCCAATGGAAGTGGTTTCAGGTCAAAATTCCTTTCCAGTCAAAAGTTATGGCCAAAACAGTGCCAACTAGGGGTAAAATGGTCATTTAAAAATCGAGAAAAATCATGAACATGGGAAATGACCCCAATAGTCGTCTCCCAAAGTTACACGACCATACGACTTCGTATGTGACAGAAATAAATATTCTACGATCCTATGATGCGTAGAACGCGGGTCGTTACACTCTTCCCCCCTTAAGAAATTTCGCCCTCGAAATTCCTTAACCCAAAACATACAAAGGATCCCGCATGCCTAACAACCATATGCAACAATCAAATATGCAAAACAAGCAAACAAGCCTATCCTAGCATGCGGAAAAAACTAAATTGAAATCAAAATCTTACCGGGCAAAGAGTTCTGGGTGTGCCTTCCTAATGTTCTCCTCTGTCTCCCAAGTACAATCATTCTCGTCCTCGCCCCACTGAACCTTGACTAACTTCACCGCCTTCCTTCGAAGTTGCTTCATGTCGTGCTCGACAATACGGGCCGACTTGCGGTTCCCAACCGCCTCGGGTTCTACTTCGAAGTCCTCTAACTGATCAGGTGAAATAGTCATATCTGAGTCGTGAACGAACTTCCTTAGTTGGGAAACATGAAATACGTTGTGAACTCCCGCCATCTTCTCCGGTAAGTCAATTCTATATGCCAAATTCCCGACTAGCTCAAGAACAGGGAATGGGCCAACAAATCTTGGTGCCAACTTGCCTCTCCTGCCAAATCGTATTACGCTCTTCAACGGAGAAATCTTGACAAACACCAAGTCGCCAACGGAGAATTTTAAGTCTCTTCTCCTCTTGTCAGCATAACTCTTCTGCCTATCTTGGGCAGCCTTCATTCGTTGCTGAATGATCTTGATCTTATCCGACGTTTCTCTCACCACATCTGGTCCAAGCACAAACTTCTCGCCAGTCTCTATCCAACATGATGGTGAGTTGCACGGTCTTCCGTACAAAGCTTCAAACGGAGCCATACCGATACTGGATTGGTAGCTATTATTATATGCAAACTCTACTAGATGCAAATGGTCATCCCATGATCCACCAAAATCCAATATACATGCTCTCAAGAGATCTTCCAAAATACGGTTCACCCTCTCCGTCTGACCGTCGGTCTGAGGATGATATGCGGTACTGAGATGTAACTCTGACCCTAGAGCCTCTTGTAAGCTCTTCCAAAACCCACTAGTGAACAACGGGTCTCGGTCGCTCACAATGCCTTTAGGTACTCCATGAAATCTCACTACCCACTTCATATACAATTCTGCTAACTTAGCTGCCGTTCTGGTCGATTTGACTGGTATAAACCTTGCACTTTTAGTCAGTCGATCTACAATTACCCAAATGCTGTCATATCCCGATCTAGTCCTTGGTAATCCATCGATGAAATCCATCGAGACTTGCTCCCATTTCCATTCGGGAATTTCTAAGGGCTGTAACAAACCACTAGGCTTCTTTTGCTCGGCTTTAACTAGCTGGCAATTCATGCATTTGGATATAAACTTCCCAACGTCTCTTTTCATTCCTTCCCAGTAGTAAGTCTGTTTCATGTCTCTATACATCTTATTACCACCGGGGTGTATAGTCAGCTTTGAGTGATGACATTCTCTAAGCACTTCATCCCTCAATCCATTGACATTGGGTACAACAAGCTTTCCATTCTTTCTAAGCCATCTATCTCGATCAAGCCCATACTTGTTCATCTCCTCATCGATACCCATCTCTAACTTGGAGATGATTTCCAATAGGTTAGGATCGTCCCTCTGACTAGAGCCGATCCGCTCAATCAAAGTGGGTCTGATCGTCAAACTTGCTAACATTTCTGGATCCAATTCGCACTTTGGTCTGAAATCAAACCCCGCGATAAACTCCAGTTGCTTCCATTCAAGGAACATAGCCCCTAAGCTGGCATATCTTCTACTCAATGCATTGGCCACCGCATTGCCCTTTCCTGGTGTGTATGCGATGTCAAAATCATAGGAAGCTAAGAACTCTAACCATCTCTGCTGACGGAGATTCAGATCTTTCTGAGAGAAGAGATACTTTAACGACTTATGATCTGTAAACAGCTCAAATCTTTCTCCCAAGAGATAGTGTCTCCACATCTTTAACGCGAACACGATCGCTGCCAATTCTAAATCATGGGTAGGGTATCTTCTCTCGTGCGGTTTCAATTGCCGACTTGCGTAAGCCACCACCCTACCGCCTTGCATCAATACAGCACCCAGTCCGGTACCACAGGCATCCGTGTATACCGTCATCTCTTCATCCCCCTTAGGAATGACTAACACTGGTGCGCTTGTCAACTTGTCCTTTAAACTTTTGAATGCATTCTCGCACCTTTCATCCCAGACAAAAGCTTGATTCTTCTTGGTCAACTGGGTCAATGGTGCTGCTATCTTGGAGAAACCTTGGATAAACTTACGATAATATCCCGCTAACCCCAAGAAACTTCTTACATCTGTTGCATTCTTGGGCGTAGGCCAATCTTGTACCGTAGCCACCTTCGCTGGGTCCACGGCAATACCATTCTCTGATACAACATGGCCCAAGAACCTCACTTCCTTCTTCCAGAAGTGACACTTAGAAAACTTTGCTTTCAATTGGTGTTTTCTCAACACCTCCATCACTACTCTTAAATGTTCCTTGTGTTCTTCCTCTGTCCTCGAATAGACCAAAATATCATCCACGAACACAAGAACAGACTTATTCAACTGATCTCTGAATACCCTATTCATAAGATCCACAAAATATGCCGGGGCATTAGTCAGCCCAAATGGCATAACCAACCATTCATAAAATCCAGACGGCGTTCGAAATGCCGTTTTAGCTATACTCTCAGCTTCCACTCTAAGCTGATGAAAACCTGTCGCGAGATCCAACTGAGAAAATATTCTCGCGCCACTCAACTGATCGAACAAATCATCTATCCGCGGTAGAGGATACTTGTTCTTCCTCGTCACTTTATTCAACTCGCGGTAGTCTACACACAAACGAAGGGAACCATCCGCCTTGGTAGCAAACACGACTGGTGCTCCCCATTCAGAAACACTCCTTCTGATAAATCCCTTCTTCAAAAGATCGCTGACTTGCACCTCGAGCTCTCGCTGCTCCCTTGGTGCCATACGACGAAGTGGCATCACTATAGGCCTGGCATCTTTTACCAAATCAATACGGAACTCAATCTCTCGGTGTGGTGGAAGTCCGGTCACTTCTTCAAAAACATCCGGATACTGGCCAACCACGGGCAACCCTGACAACTCACTATGCGGAATGTCGAGGGAGTTTAGAAAACTAGCCAATACCCCCTTACTGGGTAGACCACCAAACACTATCCTCCGCCCATCATCCACTCTAGCTGTCACCAACAAGCCCTCACAGTCTACCACCACCCCATGTCTTTGGAGCCAATCTACTCCCAAAATAATGCCAAACCCAGTAAAGCCCAAAACAAAGCAATCACAAACAAACATGCATCCATGACTCGATAAGACCACATTACGACAAATCATGCTAAGGCTAGTAGAACCACCAATCGGGTTCGTCACTACTAAAGGTCTATCGACAATCTCGGGCTCCAATCCCAACCTATCTACCAGGTCACTAGATATGAAAGAACTGGAAGCTCCGGTATCAAACAAAACTCTAACAGGAACATCATAAACAGAAAGCATACCTTGAATGACGACATTCTTTCCCTTCTCCGCCGCAGTTGGGGCATTCGACGAAGAAGGAATAGCATTAAGAGCATATGCTTTCACCATTTGCTTTTCCTTAGGGGGCTGTGGACACTTGTCCTTGTGATGTCCCATTTGGCCACAGTTGAAGCACTTCCTATCCGCTGGCTTGGCCCGACAATTACTAGCATAATGGCCCTTCTTACCACAGCTGAAGCACTCCACATCTTGCTTATTCTTTTTCCTCTGGCCATCCTTAGCCTGATTCTGCTTTCTCTTATTCTGAGAACCACCTTTGCCTCCACCACTAGCTTGTGGTTTTGGCTCCTCTGCGGATGCAACCTCAGTCTTCGACTTAGGGTAGAGACTTTCCGATCTTAACGCTTTCCCCACAATCGATTCAAACGTCTCATCGATGTGGTTAATAAGTTTTTCCCCCAAGTACTGATCCAAACCAGTTATGAATTTCTCATTCTTTTTCTCGGCAGTATCAATAAGAGATAACCCATATTTTGACAAAGTGTCAAATTCAGCAATATACTCCGAGACAGCTCTGCCATTCTGCTTGAGCTCCAAGAAATTCTTAAACAACATTGACTTCTGAGCAGCTGGAATGAACTTCTCACTAAAGCGAGCTTTAAACTGCTCCCAAGTAATCTGATCTTCGGGAGTAGCTGCCTTTATAGCATTCCACCAATTCATTGCCCGCCCTTGCAGCTGACGGGACGCTAGCTTTCTCTCCATCGCATCCTCGATACCCAAATCCTCGAAGATACGTTCGCAACTATCCACCCAATCCTGAACATCCGTAGCCGACTCCGTTCCGTGGAACGGCTTCCCACCAAGGCTAGTATAATCCTTATTCAGCTTGGCGAAGTCGACTCTTGGCGCCTGCACCATTGGACCACCACCATTCCCACCATTGGGAGCTGCCCTCTGTACATCTCTAAGCATCTCTCTCATGAGGTCAGTAAACATCGTCCTCATGTCAGCAGCATTCCCATTATTGGCTCCCCTACCGGTACCTCTAACATATCGGCTCATCGTCAATCTGAAAAAGGAAATGATTAACGACTCCATAGTGGTGCTAGTGCAGTACGACTTCATCCTTATACTACTAATAGTATATATATATAGCTTTTAAAAACCAAAGTAATCACAAATACGCTCTCTCGTATACGTGTATTATCTCTCCCTGATAACTTCCCTAGGTTAACTACGCAACCTAGAGCTCTGATACCAAGTGTGACGGCCCGCCCCGCACCAGCCTGCATTTCCTCCAAAAGTGCGCTGTACACATGCCCGACTAGCACAAGACGGTCGTCATAAGAAAGGAAAGAAGGGAATGAACTAACCAAAGAACCTGTAGAATGTCTCACAGCGCATGGAATAAAATATAATAATAACATACTTGACGTAAAACAGGCGAGACAGTGCATAAGCTGATAACTAATAATCAATGTCAACAACAGAGCAGCGGAAATCCAAATACAGCTTATTACAACTTTTCCAAATTTACTGTCTCTAAGCAAAAGAAAGCTAAAGTAGAAGATACACCAACAATGCCCAAGCAGTGATCTTCAACAACACAGGGAGAATATTATGTATATAGTACGTGGAAGCCTCCTGCTCGTCTCCGGATCATCTACCCGTGCATCACCATCTAACCTGTCTCTAGTCTGCTCGTGTGAGCACCCAGAGTAATAAGAGGAGACATAAAACTCTGGGACAGACATAAAGCCTGGTATGAGCGATAAGCATCTAAACAGAATAATAACAGGTATACTAAACCATACCTGAACCTGGACCTGCAACCAAAGAGTTAGTACCACATACCGCACAATGCTCTAAGGTGCCATAATAAATAGTGTAAGAATACGGAAGTGGGGTGTGCATGTCACAATGATAGCAAACAAATCATCCATAGCAATCATCCTCACATCTCTCACTCAGTGCGTAAAGCGTACGACATCTACCACTTTGGAACACTAGACAAACTGAGGTAACGACGAATCCCGACTTGTAGAAACCCTGCTGTGACCAAGCCAAACACTTGGAGTCATGACCAAACATTTCAATGACCCACTTCATTGGTCGTAGCCCTTGGTTCTACCGATGCCATAATGGCCCTGAATCCGCCTTCGCACCTCCTACCATAGTGGTCCAAAGCTATAGACGTCGATAACTCCTTAACACGCGTCCCGCAGCAAAGCCCAACCATGAAGCGAACTCGTTGATTCCCATCTGAATCTTGAGCTCTAACTTCTCATTTGGACTTCCTTTGCATCTCGGGTTTGGTCGAATGGGAGTTGGTCTTCAGAAGAGTCATCACGAAGTAGTAAAAGTACACGTCTGTTTCCCCATGCTCGGTTCGGTTCGGATACGTTCCCCGGTTCGGCTCGGAGTGCCACCATCCTCTGGGTTCGGGTCCTTCTCCCTCATGCGGTTCGGTTCGGAGTTCTCCCTCATGCGGTTCGGTTCGGAGTTCTCCTTGTTCCTTCCGATCCCACGCTACGCCCCTCCGATCCGACCAGGCCTTCCTTGTTGCCTCTTCACGTCATGCTCCAGAAAGTACCACGCCCCGGTCCGGTTCGGATATGTCCGATCCGATCCCCTACCCGATCCGATCCCCTACCCGATCCGATCCGGTTAGATACCCTGCAGCTTTCTGCAACTTTCCAGCAACTGTTTATACGCCTCTCGACGGCGTTTTCGACCAACCTAACTATTGGGATCAATCACAAAGCATACCAAAGAGTCATAGCAACATATAACAGCAACCGCAAGCAACAAACAACAATTTAAATGAATCATAATGGATCAAAAGTGGCCAAAACCTCACATTTTCCTATAATCCCTCTTAATCATGTTTAAGCATACGATTAGCAAAACACATCGGAATTAACCCAAATTTCTAACAGAGCCTTAAAACATTATTTTAGAATTTTAAGAATTTTTCCAGAATTTATTTACGTATAAATTCGCCAATCTTCACTAATTACCCTTAATCACCGTAATTAGTGTAAAAACTATGCAAATCACTCACCTTGGCCACAAACAAAATTCTCAGAACTGAAACTCCTCTGATTTGGGCGAATATTGATGTCCAACAGCAGCTCTAACCTTGCTTTGGTGCTTTTTCTTCTTAATTTGATGCCTCTAAGCCTTAATCCTTGATTAGGAAGTGATTTTTGGGTGTTTTAGAGAGATTTAGAGAATGGAGGCCATGGCTAGGTCAAGAGAAATGAAAGTGGCGGCTGGAAAATGTCTAAAGAAATGTTCTCCAACCCTAATCAGCCCCTATATGCCCCTAAACCCGAAATTTCCCTTGGGCCTAGCTGCTAATCACCCGTTTAAGCCCAATTAAGCTGTTTTTCACCATCTGAAACTTGTTTCAGCCATATCTCCCAAACGGTGAGTCCGTTTGGCTAATGTGACCACTCTACGGAAAGAGAAACCATCATCCGAAGCCAATGGAAGTGGTTTCAGGTCAAAATTCCTTTCCAGTCAAAAGTTATGGCCAAAACAGTGCCAACTAGGGGTAAAATGGTCATTTAAAAATCGAGAAAAATCATGAACATGGGAAATGACCCCAATAGTCGTCTCCCAAAGTTACACGACCATACGACTTCGTATGTGACAGAAATAAATATTCTACGATCCTATGATGCGTAGAACGCGGGTCGTTACATTAATATTTTTAATAATTTTATCAAGGCCCGTACAGTCGGTTTTCAATAACGGCCACCGAACTGCACTTACAACGACCTTTTCCAAATTTGATTTGGACATAATTCCAAATCCAACCATTAGATTTCAAATTTCTAATATCCATTGGAAAACACTTTTCGATACGAACCAAACAGTTCTGATTTCAGGAGAATCCGACGGTCGGATCTCCCGTAACGTTAACTAGAAGTCAATGGTCGAAATTCACGAATTGCCGCAGCGCGGCGCGTTCTATTCAGGCTATTATATATATAATATATATATATATATATTATATATATATTTCGTTGATTTCCTTTTAAAACGTATTTTATAAATCGTTTTAAATTCGTTTCAAAACAAATTCAACTTCATATTCAATTTCAAATCAAAATTGATTATTTCTTATCATCAATATATAAATGATAATATTTTCAAAACGTTATATTTTGAAATCTCTTCTTTTTCTATATTCATTATAAAAACGAATATAATCGATATGAATAGCGTTCGCGTCTAAATGGCGCATCTCTAATCAACACGGCTTTGTATATTTCAATAACTTCGTTATTCTATTTAACAAATGAATATTTATTCCATTCAACACAAGGATTTATATTTCTTTCAACACATGAATATTCTCAACACATGAGCGTCGTCAAGACATGACTATTTTTGTTATTTAATATATTTTATAAAATTATAATAAAGATGTAAGTTTTATTGTTTAAAATATTTCTTTCAACACATGATTTTTCTCAACACATGAATATTCTTTATTCTATTCAACACATGAATATATATTTCTTAATATTCTTTATTTTCCCAATTGGAATGAGGCCCAATCAATTAAAATATAATGTTAATCATATGGATTCCATACAACACATGTATATAATAACAACGATAAATAATCAACCATTATCCAAAGTGCACCACACAACTGCATAAGCATTAAATATGAATAATTAACGCTTACACAGTCTGTTGACCAATCGATCGGATTAGTGCGCCAAATATCTTCCCAACACCCTTGTGGGGTTTCAAATCAACAAACACTGAATATTATTTGTGCAGTTGGGCGATGTGTAAAATTTATCGTCACAATCTACATCTGTCAAATCAGTGTATATAAACAAATCGTTCGATTTGTTTATAAATATTTATTTATTCACATACCCGTTAAAAATTATATTTTTAACGATAAACTATTTTTAACTATATAAATATTTTATTTCCTTTCACATCACATAATCAATTTTCACCAAAACAAACAATCAAACATACAAGCCATCCATGGTCTGTGGACGACGGGTGTCAGGTGCTGCTAAACACCGTCTGCATCCTAGTATATATTTTAACTAGAAAACAAGATTTAGAGTGAGAAGTTTTCACCGACTAGCTAAACCAAACGCCATGACTCTTCTTATGTAGAAATCTTCGTCGTGCTCGCCTTTTGTCAAGTTCATTGCCCGTAGCCACTACATATATAAAAAGCGCATCTTTATATTGTAGCTATGTAAATAAAAATCATATTTTTATAACTACGCTATATGGATAAAAATTCTATTTTTATACCGCTACTATATAGATAAAAATTCTATTTTTACAACGGTGTTCATATAATAGAGATCATATTTTTACCTCGCTAACTTCATAATAAAAATTATATTTTTATATCGCTTCCACATATGTAAATATCACTCCTTTACAACGCTACTTCCATGATAAAAATTATATTTTTATCTTACTAGTAATATAATAAAAGTTATATTTTTATGTTGCCTAAATAATAAAGATCGAATTTTTATTATCTACATAATATAAAAATAATATTTTTATACTTTTTATAATATAAAAATCATATTTTCTATTGCTAGTTCTATAAAGATCACATCTTTATCTTCACTTCATATGTAAATAAAAATTGAATTTTTACTTCACATTCATATATAGAAAATTCTAATTTTTACTGCTATGAAAACATTACAAAAATAATGTTGATTTCATATCAAACTTGATTCTTTAAAAAAAAAACTAATTTTTATCTTAACAAAAATCATCTTTTCCCCTAACCAATAATCTACTCATTTCTATGTATTTATATAAACTAAAACTGAATTTAAATAAAGTATTTTATAAATTAAAACTGAATTAAAATAAACTAAGAAGGAAAGCTCACTTTTTTCGGAGGAGTCGGTGTTGCAGGGATCGTTGGAGGGGAATATGGCAGCAGGAAGGCGGTCAGACGGTGGTGGGGGTTCACTGGCGGCGGAAGTTCGGTTTTGGGAGACTATGGTTTTGGGGGAGGCTCGAACGGAGGCCGGAGAGAGAGGGGGAAGAGGGGCTGACGGCGAGTGGGTGGTTGCGCCATCTGTGGCGGAGGCGGGGCTCCCTTTGCGGCGGCGACGGCGGCCGATGTCGCGCGAGAGTGCGATGGATTCCCCCTTTTTTAATCTTTCTAAATCGTTTGTCAGAAGGAAAGTGAGGAGAGAGAATAAAGGGTGGGGGAGAGAGAGATAAGAGGGGACCATATATATTTTATTATATTTAATTTTCAAAAATCAACTTTTTATTTCGAACTCGAAACGAGACTCACCGCCTGTCGTCCATAGCTAATTACCCCCATTCCGAACAAAATGGGATATGTATCATAAGCCGATTCGATCGTTTCGATCAGTTTTCGTCAAAATCAAAATATAAATCTATATATTGAATTTGAACGCGCATTTCAATTTACCGGGGCCACATACTAACTCTAAAAATTCCTGAAAAATATTTTCTAGCTTCGTATTCACGATATGGTCCTAACAAAACAAATTTTGTCGAATTCTGAGACCGTTTGAATAATGGCCATTTTCCAGTCGATTAAAATCAACTAAAACTAGTCAAACACGTTTTCCTTTGCCACGCTCACATATTGATTCAGAAAATTACGAATTTCGGAATCTAGCAATAACTTGACATCAAGGATCCAACAAAAGTGGTTTCGTCAAAAACCGAGGTCGTTTGCAAAATTTCCATTTTTAAGGGCCAGAATTCCATAGCGACTATTCTGAATTTTCAACTGGACATATCTTTTGATTCCCGCTATGAAATTTCAATTTTTCGGATTCGTTGGAAAGATATTCTCAAATAGATTCTAATATTTTTGGTTTCGCCAAACTCCGGTTCATTTTGAATCCTGTACATTCAATTGAAGTTTGAAATCGAATTATCGAACTACCGCGCCATTTTCAATTCCTTTTATAATTAAAAATAAATATTTATTCTAACGACGATCTATATAAATATATACGTCTATTTCTAGGTTATTACAAAACTCGACTAGGGACATTTAAGAATTTTAATACTTATCGTATTATATAATCTCAAATTCAAGTCTTACTCGAATTATATAATTCCGTATTATAGTTCTAAGGACTTCTATTATATTAATATTTATATTACGCAGTAAATATAATATAATAGAATATTATTTTATTCCAAATAAAATAATAACAACAACATTGTTATCAATCTCATCAAATGGATTGCCTCTAGGGAATAAAATCTAACAATCTCCCACTTGCACTAGAGTCAATCATTTACGTATCGTATACTCATGAAATTAGTGTGACTATTAAACTTCTGCTGCAACAGAGTTTAATTCAGTAGGTCTACAACTTTACAACTTTTGCAACTTTGTAGATATGTTCATTTCCTCTGTGAACAACTGTAACACCCCACATCCGTTAGTGTCACTGACAAAGGGAATGCACTAAGTTCTGTGGAGCATTTAAGGTAAAAGATGCAGATAAATTACAAGACAAACAAAATTAAAACAGCGGAAAATAAAACTTTACTTTATTGATAAAATAGTTTGTACAACAATTGCTTTCCAATACCAGAGTATCATCTGTCTTACAAAATAAAGAAGCATAAAATAACATTTATATTCCCCAATGTAGCATAAGCCAGCCATAGCAGCAGAAAGGAGAGTCTGAAGCGATATATCCAAGAGTCTTTAAGCTTGGAAAGAGTAACAGTCCATACTAAGCAGAGTTATTCCCTCCCTGACTACCGGGGGGGGGGGAGGAACGGAAGAAAAGAAGACGAAAGAAAAACAGAGTCAGACATAAAGCCTGAGTAAGTCTAGTGGCTTTTAGCATGTGAACAAGATAAAGTTCATAACAGGAGTAAACTGGAAAAATGGGACAGTACCAAAATAACAGACTAATATAAACCAAAGCAAGATAGTTTAAACCAAACATACTATCACATCCCATTATATATCTCTACACCACCTAACTAGTAACCCAACTAGTAATCTGTATAAAGATGATAACGTGATCCCAATCCCTGTAATTGCGGTTGCCTTTAGGTGTACATCTATTATTTATTACCTAGATCTAATCTAGGGTTTTCTTATTGAGTGCTTCCTAGATTCAACTAGGGTTTATGCGACTTATCTAATACTTCTCGGATTCAGGATTTATGCCACCTAGGTCCAACTAGGGATTATGCTACCTGTCGAACGATGCCCCTAGTCTAGGACACACTACCTAAAGTGGTATATGTTCCTAGACTTTCCCCACGTATGTGTCGCGAATCGTTTATCGCTGTCTAGATGCACATGTCCTAAAATGTGCGACCTGAGTCCCGTGGCAGGGCTATTCTAGAAACACGGAACTCGGTCGGGAGCTTTCAGATATCTACCGATGCAGATGCTAAGGTCTGTTTTTCCAGTGGCTATGGTCCCACCTGACCCCTCCTTCAACTAATGAAAGGCCACCCTTGAAAAATTGAGAACTATACGCAGGCCCCCTATGCCCCAATGTCTTATGGCCATCCTCACCAATAACTAGATAACAAGTATATGGTCTTTTGGAGTTCTCCGCCTTTTCGCTTTACGTATCTCGACTGACTCAAGCTGGTAGGTAGACGACGATTTGCTATCACAGGGCTACTGGTCTCGCCGAATCACGCTGGTCCACCCTAGTCTTTAGGTTGCCTTAAATTGCAACCAAGGCATACCCTTGGTTCTCCTAACGCAGACCTTAACCACTGTGAGCCCAGGAGGATCATCTGCATCCTCACAGAGGGATACCAAGAGTACCCTCACGTCCCCTCGAAGCCTCGGGCTTCGTAACCCAATTCGTTGGAGCCTTCTTTAAGATCAGATGGACGTTCACTACTCCTCGTGTTATACTAAGAATTACTACTTAGTTTTCCTAACTAAGGTTTACCACTTAGTTTCCTGAATCATCGTTTTCTTAACTAAGATTTACTACTTAGTTCTCTTTCTCGTCAAGTTGGATTGGTTAAGTGTCATTAGTCAATTCAAGTTAGCTTAACCCATTCCTTTATCATATTAAACTGGCTAAGTGTTATCAGTAGTTCATGTTGACTTAACCGTATCACAAACCAAGTTATATTGGTTAAGTATTTCTTATTACTTAACCCTACCCATTCATCTTGTATTGGTTAAGTGTCCCTTTTAACCTAACCTTGCCCATCTGTTTTAACTAACATGTTATAACGGTTAAGTGTTCCCTTAGTTAACTTAACCCTAACATCTGTTTAATTAACATGTTCTAATGGTTAAGTATTGTCCCTTCATGTTTTAACTTAACCCTGTTCATTTATCACACTATGATGGTTAAGTGTTCTAAGTTTACTTAAACCTACCCTCTAGTCCATCTAACATATTAAATTGGCTAAGTGTATTTACTTAACCTTACCCACTTATCTAGCTAACATGTTATAATGGTTAAGTATTCTAAATTTACTTAACCTCACCCAGTTATCTAATTATCAGGTTATAACGGTTAAGTGTCCTGAATTTACTTAACCTCACCCTCTAGTCTAGTTAATATGTTAAATTGGTTAAGTGTATTAACTTTACTTAACCTCACCTTCTAGTCTAGTTAACATGTTAAATTGGCTAAGTGTTTTCTTAGTTACTTAACCCCTACAAGTCTTGTCTTGTTAACATGTTAAGTTGGTTAAGTGTTTTAGTTAACTTAACCCTACCAATCCTAACTTAGCTTTAATTGTCTTATCAAAGCACCAACCACTCACATTAGACAGGTATTGTTGTGGCTGCCTGTATGCCGGTCGGTTCCGGGAAGTCTTACGCCACAACTCAGTCTAACCTCGGGTCTTTATTGGGCTCAATGCCTTAACCTCTCACATTGGATAGGTATTGTTGTGATTACTGGAAAGCCGGGCGGGTCCGGGCAGGTTTACATCACAACTCAATCCAACCTCGGGTTAAGCATATTCGTATTGTCTAAATTTACATTTTAATTATGTAAATTATTCAAATTCAAGTTACTACAAAATTTGTCTCCAATTAATCTCATTAGTTTAGGTATATAATTAATACCATTTTATGCTATAAATCACTTATGTGATTTTTAACCAATTTATGTCAAGTTTCCTATAATTACCAATTTTACCCAACGTTACCCCGTCTAAATATTAGGCTAACAATCTTAGCCTAAATTTCCGTCCACATGATTTTGACATATATGTTAGGCTAAAAACTTAGCCTAATTTAGCGTACACAAAATTGGCATAAAAATAATTCATTAACATAAACATGTCATAGGTGTAAACTTGGCATTCTCGACATAGTCAATATGAACATCATAGGTGTGAACTTGCAAAATAATCGACATGAATATCATAACATTGCATAACATGCCACAAACTTGCATATAAATATTGGGCCTAGTTAAATAGGTGTCACATGAATCATATAGTTTTAGCCTAACATAAAGGTATAACATAGTATAACCTAATAGGTGTCATATGAATCCACTACAACATGGTATAACAAGTTAATGCATAGGTCTAGGCATAACCTCAAACATAAAACTAGCGTAAGACAAAACTATATGTATAACTTTGACAACCACTTAAGGGTGTGAACTTGCAACACATATGTATAAACATAGATCTAAGAATAAACTTTCATATCAATCCTAAACGGATCTTGACATGGATCCTATTATAAGTTCTCACTTGCATAAGAACATGTGAATATAGATTTATTCTAGTCATGTAGGCACAATTGGTTTAAAACATATATACATAGAGCCTAAATGAATCATATAAATATTTGTGTAAATCTAACTTGCAACCTATAACTTGCATAAGCATATATTTAGATCTAACTGTATACATACAATTCGCATAAGGTGTTGATTGTTTGATTCACAATACATAAAAGATTCAATCACCACAACATTCAAATTATCACAAATAACAAATATAAAACAACATCATCAACACTGATATAATTCCATATTACAATTTACATCAAATCATGTCATAATCGCATTCCCATCTAAAGAGCCAATATTGAAACACCCCACCTCCATTAGGGTCACTCTCAAAGGGAATGCCCTAATTTTGGTGGAGGTTTATAAGTATAAGTCACAGATATACAAGACAGATATAAGAACACATATTTTTGAACAGCGGAAAAACAACAACTTTTATTTCATTAAAAATACGTGTTACAACAACCATACCATAATTGTCTTACAATACTTCCAAAAACATAACATCTTCATAACTGTCTTGATTACATTATTTAAAGAAGCATAAAGAAAACATAAATAAACTGCAAAAGTCCCATAGTTGCTGTCCAAAGCCATAGTCTAAAACGAAAAGATCCAAGCAATACATTCTTTCTCTTCAAGCTGGATATGAAGGCTGGTCAAGCTGCGGTATTCCCTCCCTGCGGACCTGGAGGGGGGGACGGAAGAAAAGAAGACGAAAGAAAAGTAGAGTCAGACATAAAGCCTGAGTAAGTCTAGGACTATTCAGTCTATGAATAAAGAACTGGGTATGATAAGTATAAACTAGAAATGGGAAAGCACCACAAACTTAGTTAAGTTGTCTAGGGTCGAATATACTATCGTACCCCGTATTAATCTCTGTACCCATATAAACTAGTTCCCAACAGGCACCCCATAATCAGGGTGAAGTGATCCATTTTATGATGATCGGCTCCTACTCGCATAGTTACATGTGTCTTACGGCCCCCGATGTTGTAGTTACCTATGCTGGTCCCACCATGGGGTGTATCAAGTCCCATGGTGGCGGCCCGACACAATCCTAGAATGCACAGGTATGCTACTGGTGCCCAGTGCCTTATTTTTCTGCGCCGGAGTGTGTGCACGCCCGCACCTCGTTAGAACCTACACTGCTGCACCACTGCCGTCGATTTGACCTCTTACAGTCAGCCCAGTAATCGTGCCCCACCCTGCCTAGTTTCAGGGTATCATGATACCTTATAGGGTTACTGCTGAAAAGGGTCCCACGCTACTATGTTTTCTATTTCTAGCCAACATGCTAAGTTGGTTAAGTGTTTTATAAACCTAACCCCCAATCAGTCTGTTTAGTTTAGCATGTTCCATTTTGATTAAGTATTAATATAATTTACTTAATCCTATCAATCCTGACTCAGCCTTAATTGTCTTATTAAAGCCTTGACCTCTCACATTAGACAGGTATTGTTGTGGCTGCCTGTTGCCGGTTGGGTCCGGGCAGTCTTATGCCACAACTCAGTCTAACCTCGGGTCCTTATTGGGCTCCATGTTTAACCACCCACATTGGATAGGTATTGTTGTGACTACTGGACAGCCGGGCGGTTCCGGGCAGGTTTACATCACAACTCAATCCAACCTCGGGTTAAACACATCGTATTTTCTACATTTACATATTTTGTCTTTCTTCTTTTTATATGTAAATATTTGCGGCCCATTATTCAAAATCATCTTTATTGGTTAAGATTTATTTATGCCACTTAATTGTTTTTCAAAGTTATTGGCGTGCGTCAAACAAGCCAACACATATGTTCTATATTTTTAACCCAAACGTCATTTCCCCCGTTTTATTCGTTCGTTCCAATGTAAGGTGTGTTGGGTTTAATACTTAAACCCAATTTAGCCATATGAAAAGGGGAGGCTATAACATGGTGTTTATAAGGTGACATAAAAAGGGGAGTGTGAACGCATGAACTTGCAACATACGATCTAATTATCATAAGATAGGCATATGTGAACTTGCAATTGTAACAACATATAATATAAGCAATACTTAAACATGAATCATTCTATTCACAAAATCATGGTGTAAACGAAACATGTAGTCTTGGCATAAATAGTACTTAAACATGAACCACTCTAATCATATAATTATGGCATAATCATAATTAAACATGAGTCCTTATATGGTCATGGCATAAACATAATTGATTATGAATCCTATTATTCATATAATCATGGGTTTTTGTCCAATCTATGTAACTTGTAAGGGGATGCAATTCTAGTGTAAATTTCTAATGTAACTTGTGTGCCGAAAATATATTATCATATGATTAAGATAACAACATAAGCCTAGAAAACATGTTTTTAACTAGGCATAATAACAAACATAGCTTAGACATGTTCATAAAATTAATACAAGCTTACAACGATGCTTGCTTTTGTCACTATCACAAAATCATGATTTTTATACTTGAACTATGATGCCAATTTCAACATAACCTTCATATGAATCATAATACTTAGGTGAATCAAATTACACTAAAGATGACCATAGAATTTTACATCATGTTGTCATAACAATAGACCATAGACTTGCATGAATTTCAAAATAAACTATTACAACATATAGTTGTTGTTCAACATGAATCTTATACTAGCATTTACCAAATGGGTGTTGTAAATAACTACCACAAACATGTAGTTTTCAATATGAATCATATGCTTGCATAAGTCCCAATCAAAATTCCACAACATGTGGTTGTCAACATAAGCCACATACTTGTATGAATCAAACCATAGCATTGCCAAATCGTTTAGAATCAAAATAACATACAAATATAAGTCATTATCGCCACAATTCCATTTCGTTCCAACGCAAATTGCGTACTTGCAAATATCCAATCGTATACCATAATATTCCCAAATCGTTTTGCATCAAAGCATCATGCAAATATAGATTATTATCGCCACAATTCCATTTCTTACATTACACAAATCAACACAATTATTTAATTCATACCGGAATAGCACTCTACTTACAGCGTATGGCGAATCTTCAATTCAGAAATCTGAATTCTGAATTCTGAATTTGGAGACGCTATTTTTTTTGTTGTAGGCGTTGCTTTGATTGATTTGATGTTGCTTTAAGCTTTGAATTATCTCCTAGTTGTTTTTTTTCAGAAATTAGGTACTACTACTTTATACCATACTAACATGATAAGGGAATTCAACTGGAATCGAACTCATGACCTATTACATTCTACCCCAATGTCTCAACTAGTTGAGATAAGGATGCTCGACAGGGCCATCAAGAGCCCAATAGTAGACTTAGGTTAGTTTAAATTCTTGAGTCTTCATTGAGGACCTTATCAAAGCAATCATCAAGGGGTACCAAATATGTTAGAGGGGAAATGATCGGTTGCTTTGTTAGTACTCTAGACTGTAGTTTTGATGATAACAACCTCACTTAAGTCACATAGGTCACTAAAATGAAACACCATAGGTTTAACATATGAAAATGGGTATTCCCTCTGATACCAAGTGAAACACCCCACCTCCGTTAGGGTCACTCTCAAAGGGAATGCCCTAATTTTGGCGGAGGTTTATAAGTATAAGTCACGGATATACAAGACAGATATAAGAACACATATTTTTGAACAGCGGAAAAACAACAACTTTTATTTCATTAAAAATACGTGTTACAACAACCATACCATAATTGTCTTACAATACTTCCAAAAACATAACATCTTCATAACTGTCTTGATTACATTATTTAAAGAAGCATAAAGAAAACATAAATAAACTGCAAAAGTCCCATAGTTGCTGTCCAAAGCCATAGTCTAAAACGAAAAGATCCAAGCAATACATTCTTTCTCTTCAAGCTGGATATGAAGGTTGGTCAAGCTGCGGTATTCCCTCCCTGCGGACCTGGGGGGGGGGGAACGGAAGAAAAGAAGACGAAAGAAAAGTAGAGTCAGACATAAAGCCTGAGTAAGTCTAGGACTATTCAGTCTATGAATAAAGAACTGGGTATGATAAGTATAAACTAGAAATGGGAAAGCACCATAAACTTAGTTAAGTTGTCTAGGGTCGAATATACTATCGTACCCCGTATTAATCTCTGTACCCATATAAACTAGTTCCCAACAGGCACCCCATAATCAGGGTGAAGTGATCCATTTTATGATGATCGGCTCCTACTCGCATATTTACATGTGTCTTACGGCCCCCGATGTTGTAGTTACCTATGCTGGTCCCACCATGGGGTGTATCAAGTCCAAAGGTGGCAGCCCGACACAATCCTAGAATGCACAGGTATGCTACTGGTGCCCAGTGCCTTATTTTTCTGCGCCGGAGTGTGTGCACGCCCGCACCCCGTTAGAACCTACACTGCTGCACCACCGCCTTCGATTTGACCTCTTACAGTCAGCCCAGTAATCATGCCCCACCCTGCCTAGTTTCAGGGTATCATGATACCTTATAGGGTTACTGCTGAAAAGGGTCCCCCGCTACTAGGTTTTCTATTTCTAGCCAACATGCTAAGTTGGTTAAGTGTTTTATAAACCTAACCCCCAATCAGTCTGTTTAGTTTAGCATGTTCCATTTTGATTAAGTATTAATATAATTTACTTAATCCTATCAATCTTGACTCAGCCTTAATTGTCTTATTAAAGCCTTGACCTCTCACATTAGACAGGTATTGTTGTGGCTGCCTGTTGCTGGTCGGGTCCGGGTAGTCTTACGCCACAACTCAGTCTAACCTCGGGTCCTTATTGGGCTCCATGTTTAACCACCCACATTGGATAGGTATTGTTGTGACTACTGGACAGCCAGGCGGTTCCGGACAGGTTTACATCACAACTCAATCCAACCTCGGGTTAAACACATCGTATTTTCTACATTTACATATTTTGTCTTTCTTCTTTTTATATGTAAATATTTGTGGCCCATTATTCAAATTCATCTTTATTGGTTAAGATTTATTTATGCCACTTAATTGTTTTTCAAAGTTATTGGCGTGCGTCAAACAAGCCAACACATATGTTCTATATTTTTAACCCAAACGTCATTTCCCCCGTTTTATTCGTTCGTTCCAATGTAAGGTGTGTTGGGTTTAATACTTAAACCCAATTTAGCCATATGAAAAGGGGAGGCTATAACATGGTGTTTATAAGGTGACATAAAAAGGGGAGTGTGAATGCATGAACTTGCAACATACGATCTAATTATCATAAGATAGGCATATGTGAACTTGCAATTGTAACAACATATAATATAAGCAATACTTAAACATGAATCATTCTATTCACAAAATCATGGTGTAAACGAAACATGTAGTCTTGGCATAAATAGTACTTAAACATGAACCACTCTAATCATATAATTATGGCATAATCATAATTAAACATGAGTCCTTATATGGTCATGGCATAAACATAATTGATTATGAATCCTATTATTCATATAATCATGGGTTTTTGTCCAATCTATGTAACTTGTAAGGGGATGCAATTCTAGTGTAAATTTCTAATGTAACTTATGTGCCGAAAATATATTATCATATGATTAAGATAACAACATAAGCCTAGAAAACATGTTTTTAACTAGGCATAATAACAAACATAGCTTAGACATGTTCATAAAATTAATACAAGCTTACAACGACGCTTGCTTTTGTCACTATCACAAAATCATGATTTTTATACTTGAACTATGATGCCAATTTCAACATAACCTTCATATGAATCATAATACTTAGGTGAATCAAATTACACTAAAGATGGCCATAGAATTTTACATCATGTTGTCATAACAATAGACCATAGACTTGCATGAATTTCAAAATAAACTATTACAACATATAGTTGTTGTTCAACATGAATCTTATACTAGCATTTACCAAATGGGTGTTGTAAATAACTACCACAAACATGTAGTTTTCAATATGAATCATATGCTTGCATAAGTCCCAATCAAAATTCCACAACATGTGGTTGTCAACATAAGCCACATACTTGTATGAATCAAACCATAGCATTACCAAATCGTTTAGAATCAAAATAACATACAAATATAAGTCATTATCGCCACAATTCCATTTCGTTCCAACGCAAATTGCGTACTTGCAAATATCCAATCGTATACCATAATATTCCCAAATCGTTTTGCATCAAAGCATCATGCAAATATAGATTATTATCGCCACAATTCCATTTCTTACATTACACAAATCAACACAATTATTTAATTCATACCGGAATAGCACTCTACTTACAGCGTATGGCGAATCTTCAATTCAGAAATCTGAATTCTGAATTCTGAATTTGGAGACGCTATTTTTTTTGTTGTAGGCGTTGCTTTGATTGATTTGATGTTGCTTTAAGCTTTGAATTATCTCCTAGTTGTTTTTTTTTCAGAAATTAGGTACTACTACTTTATACCATACTAACATGGTAAGGGGATTCAACTGGAATCGAACTCATGACCTATTACATTCTACCCCAATGTCTCAACTAGTTGAGATAAGGATGCTTGTCGACAGGGCCATCAAGAGCCCAATAGTAGACTTAGGTTAGTTTAAATTCTTGAGTCTTCATTGAGGACCTTATCAAAGCAATCATCAAGGGGTACCAAATATGTTAGAGGGGAAATGATCGGTTGCTTTGTTAGTACTCTAGACTGTAGTTTTGATGATAACAACCTCACTTAAGTCACATAGGTCACTAAAATGAAACACCATAGGTTTAACATATGAAAATGGGTATTCCCTCTGATACCAAGTGAAACACCCCACCTCCGTTAGGGTCACTCTCAAAGGGAATGCCCTAATTTTGGCGGAGGTTTATAAGTATAAGTCACGGATATACAAGACAGATATAAGAACACATATTTTTGAACAGCGGAAAAACAACAACTTTTATTTCATTAAAAATACGTGTTACAACAACCATACCATAATTGTCTTACAATACTTCCAAAAACATAACATCTTCATAACTGTCTTGATTACATTATTTAAAGAAGCATAAAGAAAACATAAATAAACTGCAAAAGTCCCATAGTTGCTGTCCAAAGCCATAGTCTAAAACGAAAAGATCCAAGCAATACATTCTTTCTCTTCAAGCTGGATATGAAGGCTGGTCAAGCTGCGGTATTCCCTCCCTGCGGACCTGGGGGGGGGGGGGGGAACGGAAGAAAAGAAGACGAAAGAAAAGTAGAGTCAGACATAAAGCCTGAGTAAGTCTAGGACTATTCAGTCTATGAATAAAGAACTGGGTATGATAAGTATAAACTAGAAATGGGAAAGCACCATAAACTTAGTTAAGTTGTCTAGGGTCGAATATACTATCGTACCCCGTATTAATCTCTGTACCCATATAAACTAGTTCCCAACAGGCACCCCATAATCAGGGTGAAGTGATCCATTTTATGATGATCGGCTCCTACTCGCATATTTACATGTGTCTTACGGCCCCCGATGTTGTAGTTACCTATGCTGGTCCCACCATGGGGTGTATCAAGTCCAAAGGTGGCAGCCCGACACAATCCTAGAATGCACAGGTATGCTACTGGTGCCCAGTGCCTTATTTTTCTGCGCCGGAGTGTGTGCACGCCCGCACCCCGTTAGAACCTACACTGCTGCACCACCGCCTTCGATTTGACCTCTTACAGTCAGCCCAGTAATCGTGCCCCACCCTGCCTAGTTTCAGGGTATCATGATACCTTATAGGGTTACTGCTGAAAAGGGTCCCCCGCTACTAGGTTTTCTATTTCTAGCCAACATGCTAAGTTGGTTAAGTGTTTTATAAACCTAACCCCCAATCAGTCTGTTTAGTTTAGCATGTTCCATTTTGATTAAGTATTAATATAATTTACTTAATCCTATCAATCCTGACTCAGCCTTAATTGTCTTATTAAAGCCTTGACCTCTCACATTAGACAGGTATTGTTGTGGCTGCCTGTTGCTGGTCGGGTCCGGGTAGTCTTACGCCACAACTCAGTCTAACCTCGGGTCCTTATTGGGCTCCATGTTTAACCACCCACATTGGATAGGTATTGTTGTGACTACTGGACAGCCAGGCGGTTCCGGACAGGTTTACATCACAACTCAATCCAACCTCGGGTTAAACACATCGTATTTTCTACATTTACATATTTTGTCTTTCTTCTTTTTATATGTAAATATTTGTGGCCCATTATTCAAATTCATCTTTATTGGTTAAGATTTATTTATGCCACTTAATTGTTTTTCAAAGTTATTGGCGTGCGTCAAACAAGCCAACACATATGTTCTATATTTTTAACCCAAACGTCATTTCCCCCGTTTTATTCGTTCGTTCCAATGTAAGGTGTGTTGGGTTTAATACTTAAACCCAATTTAGCCATATGAAAAGGGGAGGCTATAACATGGTGTTTATAAGGTGACATAAAAAGGGGAGTGTGAATGCATGAACTTGCAACATACGATCTAATTATCATAAGATAGGCATATGTGAACTTGCAATTGTAACAACATATAATATAAGCAATACTTAAACATGAATCATTCTATTCACAAAATCATGGTGTAAACGAAACATGTAGTCTTGGCATAAATAGTACTTAAACATGAACCACTCTAATCATATAATTATGGCATAATCATAATTAAACATGAGTCCTTATATGGTCATGGCATAAACATAATTGATTATGAATCCTATTATTCATATAATCATGGGTTTTTGTCCAATCTATGTAACTTGTAAGGGGATGCAATTCTAGTGTAAATTTCTAATGTAACTTATGTGCCGAAAATATATTATCATATGATTAAGATAACAACATAAGCCTAGAAAACATGTTTTTAACTAGGCATAATAACAAACATAGCTTAGACATGTTCATAAATATAATACAAGCTTACAACGACGCTTGCTTTTGTCACTATCACAAAATCATGATTTTTATACTTGAACTATGATGCCAATTTCAACATAACCTTCATATGAACCATAATACTTAGGTGAATCAAATTACACTAAAGATGACCATAGAATTTTACATCATGTTGTCATAACAATAGACCATAGACTTGCATGAATTTCAAAATAAACTATTACAACATATAGTTGTTGTTCAACATGAATCTTATACTAGCATTTACCAAATGGGTGTTGTAAATAACTACCACAAACATGTAGTTTTCAATATGAATCATATGCTTGCATAAGTCCCAATCAAAATTCCACAACATGTGGTTGTCAACATAAGCCACATACTTGTATGAATCAAAACATAGCATTGCCAAATCGTTTAGAATCAAAATAGCATACAAATATAAGTCATTATCGCCACAATTCCATTTCGTTCCAATGCAAATTGCGTACTTGCAAATATCCAATCGTATACCATAATATTCCCAAATCGTTTTGCATCAAAGCAACATGCAAATATAGATTATTATCGCCACAATTCCATTTCTTACATTACACAGATCAACATAATTATTTAATTCATACTGGAATAGCACTCTACTTACAGCGTATGGCGAATCTTCAATTCAGAAATCTGAATTCTGAATTTGGAGACGCTATTTTTTTGTTGTAGGCATTGCTTTGATTGATTTGATGTTGCTTTAAGCTTTGAATTATCTCCTAGTTGTCTCTCTATTTCTGACGTCTATCTTCTGTCTCTCCTCAGCAGCATGACGGTCTCGTCTCCATTTTAGTTTATGTGAATTAGGGTTAGCCTTAGGTCCTTTTTATAGAGTTTGTGAGTTGATTTAGACCGTCGATGAAGCTTGGTTCAATAATAGCCATTCGTTTGAAGGAGAGACCAACCAGGAGCTGACACCTAGCCCTAGTGACAAGGCAAGGCTCAGAAAATCGACCAAACACAGACCTGGCCAGCCAGGGTGGGTTGGGTTCGACCTGGCTCAAGGGCCAGTCGATACCCCTGTCGACATGGGTTACCCAGGTCGACTGCCCAGTCGACCTGGCTAGCCCCAGGTCGACTGCCAAGTCGACCTGGGTGCTTTGGGCGGGAATTTTCCCGCCTTGGCCAATTGTGCCCGATTTTGAATTTTGAATTAGTTTTTCTGAGTTGTTTTCGTCTGTTCGAATTTTAAACCTAATTCTGAAACTTCCGGAGGCCATATCTTGGTTCAATAATAGCCGTTCGTTTGAAGGAGAGACCAACCAGGAGCTGACACCTAGCCCTTGTGACAAGGCAAGGCTCAGAAAATCGACCAAACACAGACCTGGCCAGCCAGTGTGGGCTGGGTTCGACCTGGCTCAGGGGCCAGGTCGACACCCTTGTCGACACCGTGTCGACTTGGCAGTCGACACGGGTTACCCAGGTCGACTGCCCAGTCGACCTGGCTAGACCCAGGTCGACTGCCAAGTCGACCTGGGTGCTTTGGGCGGGAATTTTCCCGCCTTGGCCAATTGGGCCCGATTTTGAATTTTGAATTAGTTTTTCTGAGCTGTTTTCGTCTGTTCGAATTTTAAACCTAATTCTGAAACTTCCGGAGGCCATATTTTGGTCATACGGACTCCGATTTTCGAAAACTCGGACTCTATTTCGCGTATTTTTCCGAGACGAACGCAATGGCGTATCCCCTTACCCTTAATTCTTTGATATGAAATTAATTATACTTTAATTTATGAATTTCACGGTTATAGAATACACGGGGTGTTACATTCTCCCGCACTTAAAAGGATTTCGTCCCCGAAATCTTCAAGTTAGGAAGAATGTATATCCTAACATCCAAACATCCATCTACTCATCCATAAAACACGAGCATCCATTGTCCTTAAAAGACTTCTAATGCTTCATGATCATATGCGAAGTGTGTGTGTACATGTACTTATCTAATGCAAAATCAGGCGGTCTACTGATTCAGTTGACCTCCTTAATGCGAATTATGTAAGTGCTATGAATCCATTATGTATGCAAATCCTCCTATTCATGATTCTACATGAGTGCACAATCATTCATATAAATGCAACATCCATATGACAACACATTAAAGTTTAACCATATACGAATGCAAACATATATGCATATGCAATATGAAGTGACTGAGCCGATCTAAAACCTAGATTGTGTGTGTATATGCAACCTCGAGCAACCACTAGCAATCACTTGCAACCACTTGCAACCATCATCCATAACATGTTTCAACTACATGTTTTCATCCAAAGAGTTTCTACCTAAAAGATAGGGTCGAGGAGATATACCTAAAAAAAAGATAGATAAAAGCGCAACTTAAGGAAAAGGAAGGATCAAAGATGTACCCTCGAAAAGAAAAGGGTAGGCAACGCGTATTCTAGCTTCAGTTTCCCAAGTTGCATCTCCTTCGGCGTCGCTCCACTGAACTTTGACGAGCTTGACTTCGCGGTTGCGAAGCTTTTTCACTTTCGTTCCTAATATGCGGGTTGGAACTTTTCTTATGGTTGCTTCGCGTTCCACTTCAGATTCTTCTAGGATATTTGGCTCTACCACTTCAGCAGACTCATGTAGACATTTTCGGAGATGTGAAACATGAAAAACGTTGTGAACTCCGGCCAGCTTTTCGGGTAGCTCTAATCTATAGGCCATTTTCCCAATTTTCTCGATGATAGGGAATGGCCCTACGAACCTTGGTGCTAGCTTTCCTGTGGTTCCAAAACGGACAACGTTCCTTAGCGGAGATACCTTAAGAAAAACTCTGTCTCCAACCTCAAATTCAAGGTCGGTCCTCCTCTTGTCGGCGTAGGACTTTTGTCTGTCTTGGGCCGTCTTCATCCTTCTTCGTATTAAGTCTACTTTTTCTGAAGTCTCTCGAATCATATCTGGTCCAAGTATGAGTTTATCAGTAGACTCCCACCAACAAGTGGGCGATCGGCACGGTCTTCCATATAAAGCTTCGAAGGGCGCCATCCCGATGGTTGTTTGATAGCTGTTATTGTAGGCAAATTCCACCAAAGGAAGATGGTCTTCCCATGTCCCTCCGAAGTCAAGGACGCACAGTCTTAAAAGGTCCTCCAAAACTCTGTTCACTCTTTCTGTTTGGCCGTCGGTTTGGGGATGATAGGCTGTGCTCAAGCATAACTGCGTTCCTATTGCTTCTTGCAGACTCCGCCAAAACTCACTGGTGAAGATAGGGTCTCGGTCACTAACAATGTTGGATGGTATTCCATGGAGTCGAACTATTTCCTTGAGGTAAAGAGATGCTAGGGATGAGGCAGTTCTTTTACTTTTGACAGGTAAAAAGTGGGCGCTTTTAGTAAGCCTATCCACTATTACCCAAATGCTAGTGTTGCCTCTCCTAGACCTAGGCAGCCCATCGATGAAGTCCATTGAGATGCTATCCCACTTCCACTGCGGGACCTCTAGAGGATGTAGCAGACCGCCAGGCTTTTTCTGTTCCGCCTTAACCTGTTGGCACACCATACACTTAGAAACGAATTCTGCCACGTCCTTTTTCATGCCGTTCCAGAAGAAAGTTCTTTTTATGTCCTTGTACATTTTATCTCCGCCTGGGTGTATCGTCATCTTGGAGTGATGTGCTTCCTCGAGAACCCTCTTTACTAAATCCCTTGTCTGTGGGACGCATAGTCTTCCGTCTCGCCTTAGCCAACCCTTATCGTCGATGGAGTATCTGTTGAGGAGACTTGAAGTCTCACCCCTAATTAGCCTATCAATCGTTTCCACAAGCTGAGGGTCTTCGCGTTGTGCTGTCCCTATTGAGTCCACTAAAGTCGGGCGCACTTCGAGAGATGCTAGCAAGCCTGGTACAAAATCGGAGGAAGGCCTAAAGTCGAAGCTGGCTATAAACTCTAGGCTTTGTCTTTCAACAAACAGCGGGCTTGGGGTCAATTTGTTTTGGCTCAACGCGTCTGCCACTACGTTGCCTTTGCCCGGAGTGTAGGAGATCTCGAAATCGTACGAGGCAAGAAACTCCATCCATCTCTGTTGCCTCAAGTTAAGATCTTTCTGCGAGAAAAGATATTTCAACGATTTATGGTCAGTGTAAAGTTCGAACTTCTCACCTAGGAGATAGTGTCGCCAAGACTTGAGTGCAAAGACGATGGCAGCTAACTCAAGATCGTGGGTCGGGTAGTTCTTTTCGTGCATTTTCAACTGCCTCCCGCCATAAGCTACTACCCTTCCTTCTTGCATTAAGACAGCGCCTAGCCCTGTCCCACATGCATCTGTATAAACAGTGAACATCTTGCTTCCATCTGGCAACGTCAAAACTGGGGCTGTTGTAAGAGCCCTTTTTAGTCGCTGGAAAGCAAACTCGCAATCCAAGTCCCAATTGAATGCTAGATTCTTCTTGGTCAATTTCGTGAGCGGAGCTGAGATTTTCGAAAAATCCTTTATGAACTTTCGATAGAAACCTGCTAGTCCTAGAAAACTTCGGACCTCAGTTGCATTCCTTGGTGTCTTCCAGTCCTGTACCGCCACTACCTTAGCAGGGTCCACTGCTAACCCTTGTTTGGATACTATGTGCCCAAGGAACCTCACCTCTTCTCTCCAAAAGTGGCATTTGGAGAATTTGGCTTTTAGCTGATGGACTCGCAGAGTTTCCATGATTGCCCTTAAGTGCTGAGCATGTTCCTCTTCACTCTTTGAGAAGATAAGGATATCGTCTACGAAGACCACTACGAACTTATTGAGGAAATCTCTGAATACCCTACTCATCAGGTCCACGAAGTAAGCAGGTGCATTTGTCAAGCCGAAAGGCATGACAAGCCATTCAAAGAAGCCGTCTGGGGTTCTGAATGCCGTTTTATCGATACTATCTTCAGCCACCCTTAGCTGATGAAAACCGGTCGCTAAATCGAGTTGGGAGAAAACAGACGCTCCTACAAGCTGATCAAACAAATCGTCAATTCTGGGGAGAGGGTGCCTATTCTTTTTCGTTAGCTTGTTGAGCTCCATATAGTCAACACCAAGTGACCTAAGTCACAATTATCAACTGTATGGGGTATGTTTACATTAAATACGATTATCCATTAACGTATTGAATGATGTATTTGATATAATTTATCATAAATATAGATTATGGTATACGATTAATGTCATATGAATAACCAATAACCAGTTCTTTAAGTACTATGAAATATTTTTATTTTACTTATAAAAATAAAAAGGTTTAAGTATGTGGCTATCTTATGAAATGAAATAGTTTACCATAATCATATGGACTATGACTATGGCATTGTTTATGAATTAATTTCAAGTTGCTTTATACACTATAAATATTATAACCATGGATATATTTATGTAAGTGTATAAATTTGATATTATAATGTACATTATAACCATGGATATACTTATACCATAATAATCTATATTTGCATGTTGCTTTGATGCAAAACGATTTGGGAATATTATGGTATACGATTGGATATTTGCAAGTACGCAATTTGCGTTGGAACGAAATGGAATTGTGGCGATAATGACTTATATTTGTATGTTATTTTGATTCTAAACGATTTGGCAATGCTATGGTTTGATTCATACAAGTATGTGGCTTATGTTGACAACCACATGTTGTGGAATTTTGATTGGGACTTATGCAAGCATATGATTCATATTGAAAACTACATGTTTGAGGTAGTTATTTACAACACCCATTTGGTAAATGCTAGTATAAGATTCATGTTGAACAACAACTATATGCTGTAATAGTTTATTTTGAAATTCATGCAAGTCTATGGTCTATTGTTATGACAACATGATGTAAAATTCTATGGTCATCTTTAGTGTAATTTGATTCACCTAAGTATTATGATTCATATGAAGGTTATGTTGAAATTGACATCATAGTTCAAGTATAAAAATCATGATTTTGTGATAGTGACAAAAGCAAGCGTCGTTGTAAGCTTGTATTAATTTTATGAACATGTCTAAGCTATGTTTGTTATTATGCCTAGTTAAAAACATGTTTTCTAGGCTTATGTTGTTATCTTAATCATATGATAATATATTTTCGGCACATAAGTTACATTAGAAATTTACACTAGAATTGCATCCCCTTACAAGTTACATAGATTGGACAAAAACCCATGATTATATGAATAATAGGATTCATAATCAATTATGTTTATGCCATGACCATATAAGGACTCATGTTTAATTATGATTATGCCATAATTATATGATTAGAGTGGTTCATGTTTAAGTACTATTTATGCCAAGACTACATGTTTCGTTTACACCATGATTTTGTGAATAGAATGATTCATGTTTAAGTATTGCTTATATTATATGTTGTTACAATTGCAAGTTCACATATGCCTATCTTATGATAATTAGATCGTATGTTGCAAGTTCATGCGTTCACACTCCCCTTTTTATGTCACCTTATAAACACCATGTTATAGCCTCCCCTTTTCATATGGCTAAATTGGGTTTAAGTATTAAACCCAACACACCTTACATTGGAACGAACGAATAAAACGGGGGAAATGACGTTTGGGTTAAAAATATAGAACATATGTGTTGGCTTGTTTGACGCACGCCAATAACTTTGAAAAACAATTAAGTGGCATAAATAAATCTTAACCAATAAAGATGAATTTGAATAATGGGCCGCAAATATTTACATATAAAAAGAAGAAAGACAAAATATGTAAATGTAGAAAATACGATGTGTTTAACCCGAGGTTGGATTGAGTTGTGATGTAAACCTGCCCGGAACCGCCCGGCTGTCCAGTAGTCACAACAATACCTATCCAATGTGGGTGGTTAAACATGGAGCCCAATAAGGACCCGAGGTTAGACTGAGTTGTGGCGTAAGACTGCCCGGACCCAACCGGCAACAGGCAGCCACAACAATACCTGTCTAATGTGAGAGGTCAAGGCTTTAATAAGACAATTAAGGCTGAGTCAGGATTGATAGGATTAAGTAAATTATATTAATACTTAATCAAAATGGAACATGCTAAACTAAACAGACTGATTGGGGGTTAGGTTTATAAAACACTTAACCAAGTTAGCATGTTGGCTAGAAATAGAAAACCTAGTAGTGGGGGACCCTTTTCAGCAGTAACCCTATAAGGTATCATGATACCCTGAAACTAGGCAGGGTGGGGCACGATTACTGGGCTGACTGTAAGAGGTCAAATCGACGGCGGTGGTGCAGCAGTGTAGGTTCTAACGGGATGCGGGCGTGCACACACTCCGGCGCAGAAAAATAAGGCACTGGGCACCAGTAGCATACCTGTGCATTCTAGGATTGTGTCGTGCCGCCACCATGGGACTTGATACACCCCATGGTGGGACCAACATAGGTAACTACAACATCGGGGGCCGTAAGACACATGTAACTATGCGAGTAGGAGCCGATCATCATAAAATGGATCACTTCACCCTGATTATGGGGTGCCTGTTGGGAACTAGTTTATATGGGTACAGAGATTAATACGGGGTACGATAGTATATTCGACCCTAGACAACTTAACTAAGTTTATGGTGCTTTCCCATTTCTAGTTTATACTTATCATACCCAGTTCTTTATTCATAGACTGAATAGTCCTAGACTTACTCAGGCTTTATGTCTGACTCTACTTTTCTTTCGTCTTCTTTTATTCCGTTTCCCCCCCCCCCCCAGGTCCGCAGGGAGGGAATACCTCAGCTTGACCAGCCTTCATATCCAGCTTGAAGAGAAAGAATGTATTGCTTGGATCTTTTCGTTTTAGACTATGGCTTTGGACAACAACTATGGGACTTTTGCAGTTTATTTATGTTTTTTTTATGCTTCTTTAAATAATGTAATCAAGACTGTTATGAAGATGTTATGTTTTTGGAAGTATTGTAAGACAATTATGGTATGGTTGTTGTAACACGTATTTTTAATGAAATAAAAGTTGTTGTTTTTCCGCTGTTCAAAAATATGTGTTCTTATATCTGTCTTGTATATCTGTGACTTATACTTAAAACCTCCACCAAAATTAGGGCATTCCCTTTGAGAGTGACCCTAACGGAGGTGGGGTGTTTCACTTGAAGAAAAAGGAATTTCAAGTTCCTTTTTATTCATAAATATTGAATTATAAACAATACATTCTTTCTCTTCAAGCTGGATATGAAGGCTGGTCAAGCTGCGGTATTCCCTCCCTGTGGACCTGGGGGGGGGGGGGGAACGGAAGAGAAGAAGACGAAAGAAAAGTAGAGTCAGACATAAAGCCTGAGTAAGTCTAGGACTATTCAGTCTATGAATAAAGAACTGGGTATGATAAGTATAAACTAGAAATGGGAAAGCACCATAAACTTAGTTAAGTTGTCTAGTTTCGAATATACTATCGTACCCCATATTAATCTCTGTACCCATATAAACTAATTCCCAATAGGCACCCCATAATCAGGGTGAAGTGATCCATTTTATGATGATCGGCTCCTACTCGCATAGTTACATTTGTCTTACGGCCCCCGATGTTGTAGTTACCTATGTTGGTCCCACCATGGGGTGTATCAAGTCCCATGGTGGCGGCCCGACACAATCCTAGAATGCACAGGTATGCTACTGGTGCCCAGTGCCTTATTTTTCTACGCCGGAGTGTGTGCACGCCCGCACCCCGTTAGAACCTACACTGCTGCACCACCGCCGTCGATTTGACCTCTTACAGTCAGCCCAGTAATCGTGCCCCACCCTGCCTAGTTTCAGGGTATCATGATACCTTATAGGGTTACTGCTGAAAAGGGTCCCCCGCTACTAGGTTTTCTATTTCTAGCCAACATGCTAAGTTGGTTAAGTGTTTTATAAACCTAACCCCCTATCAGTCTGTTTAGTTTAGCATGTTCCATTTTGATTAAGTATTAATATAATTTACTTAATCCTATCAATCCTGACTCAGCCTTAATTGTCTTATTAAAGCCTTGACCTCTAACATTAGATAGGTATTGTTGTGGCTGCCTGTTGCCGGTTGGGTCCGGGCAGTCTTACGCCACAACTCAGTCTAACCTCGGGTCCTTATTGGGCTCCATGTTTAACCACCCACATTGGATAGGTATTGTTGTGACTACTGGACAGCCGGGCGGTTCCGGGCAGGTTTACATCACAACTCAATCCAACCTCGGGTTAAACACATCGTATTTTCTACATTTACATATTTTGTCTTTCTTCTTTTTATATGTAAATATTTGCGGCCCATTATTCAAATTCATCTTTATTGGTTAAGATTTATTTATGCCACTTAATTGTTTTTCAAAGTTATTGGCGTGCGTCAAACAAGCCAACACATATGTTCTATATTTTTAACCCAAACGTCATTTCCCCTGTTTTATTCGTTCGTTCCAATGTAAGGTGTGTTGGGTTTAATACTTAAACCCAATTTAGCCATATGAAAAGGGGAGGCTATAACATGGTGTTTATAAGGTGACATAAAAAGGGGAGTGTGAACGCATGAACTTGCAACATACGATCTAATTATCATAAGATAGGCACATGTGAACTTGCAATTGTAACATCATATAATCATGGCATAACATGAATCATTTTATCCATATAATCATAGCATAAACAATACTTATTTTCATACATGTTTATACATTTACACGTATTCATACTTATATTATCAGGAACTAATGAAAAGGATACATGTTTAAGTATTATGACCATAATTATGATTGGAGGTGGGGTGTTTTCGTCTTAGTATATTTATTTTGAATAGACATAAATTATGAATTTTTATTTTAATTTTGATTCATACAAGTATGTGGCTTATGTTGACAACCACATGTTGTGGAATTTTGTTTGGGACTTATGCAAGCATACGATTCATATTGAAAACTACATGTTTGTGGTAGTTATTTACAACACCCATTTGGTAAATGCAAGTATAAGATTCATGTTGAAACAACAACTATATGTTGTAATAGTTTATTTTGAAATTCATGCAAGTCTATGATCTATTGTTATGACAACATGATGTATAATTCTATGGTCACCTTTAGTGTAATTTGATCCACTTAAGTATTATGATTCTTTGTTAACATAAAATGGATACACTAATGTAATTCTTTAACGTAAAATGATGTATTACATGATGTAACACCATGGGACTAAAATATTTATGTTCATGGGGAATGTTTACATTTTCAATAATTTCATACAAATATAATTCATTATCGCCACAATTCCATTTCGTTTCCAACGCAAATCGCGTACTTGTAGATATCCAATCGTATATCACAATATTCCCAAATCGTTTTGCATCAAAGCAACATACAAATATAGATTATTATCGCCACAATTCCATTTCTTACATTACACAAATCAACACAATTATTTAATTCATATCGGAATAGCACTCTACTTACAGCGTATGGCGAATCTTCAATTCTGAAATCTGAATTCTGAATTTGGAGTTGCTATCCTTTGTTGTAGGCGTTGCTTTGATTTGATTTACGTTGATTTAAGCTTTGAATTATCTCCTAGTTGTCTCTCTATTTCTGACGGCTATCTTCAGTCTCTCCTCAGCAGCATGACGGTCTCATCTCCATTTTAGTTTATGTGAATTAGGGTTAGCCTTAGGTCCTTTTTATAGAGTTTGTGAGTTGATTTAGACCGTCGATGAAGCTTGGTTCAATAATAGCCGTTCGTTTGAAGGAGAGACCAACCAGGAGCTGACACCTAGCCCTAGTGACAAGGCAAGGCTCAGAAAATCGACCAAACACAGACCTGGCCAGCCAGGGTGGGCTGGGTTCGACCTGGCTCAGGGGCCAGGTCGACACCCCAGTCGACACCATGTCGACTTGGCAGTCGACACGGGTTACCCAGGTCGACTGCCCAGTCGACCTGGCTAGCCCCAGGTCGACTGCCAAGTCGACCTGGGTGCTTTGGGCGGGAATTTTCCCGCCTTGGCCAATTGGGCCCGATTTTGAATTTTGAATTAGTTTTTCTGAGCTGTTTTCGTCTGTTCGAATTTTAAACCTAATTCTGAAACTTCCGGAGGCCATATCTTGGTCATACGGACTCCGATTTTCGAAAACTCGGACTCTATTTCACGTATTTTTCCGAGACGAATGCAATGGCGTATCCCCTTTCCCTTAATTCTTTGATTTGAAATTAATTATACTTTAATTTATGAATTTCACAGTTATAAAATACACGGGGTGTTACATTCTCCCCCACTTAAAAGGATTTCGTCCCCGAAATCTTCAAGTTCAGGAAGAATGTACATCATAACGTCCAAACATCCATCTACTCATCCATCAAACACGAGCATCCATTGTCCTTAAAAGACTTCTAATGCTTCATGATCATATGCGAAGTGTGTGTGTACATGTACTTATCTAATGCAAAATCAGGCGGTCTACTGATTCAGTTGACCTCCTTAATGCGAATTATGTAAGTGCTATGAATCCATTATGTATGTAAATCCTCCTATTCATGATTCTACATGAGTGCACAATCATTCATATAAATGCAACATCCATATGACAACACATTAAAGTTCAACCATATACGAATGCAAACATATATGCACATGCAATATGAAGTGACTGAGCCGATCTAAAACCTAGATTGTTATTCAAATTCAAGGATATACTCATGGTTTAATACTTAAACCCAATTTAGCCATATGAAAAGGGGAGGCTATAACATGGTGTTTATAAGGTGACATAAAAAGGGGAGTGTGAACGCATGAACTTGCAATATACGATCTAATTATCATAAGATAGGCATATGTGAACTTGCAATTGTAACAACATATAATATAAGAAATACTTAAACATGAATCATTCTATTCACAAAATCATGGTGTAAACGAAACATGTAGTCTTGGCATAAATAGTACTTAAATATGAACCACTCTAATCATATAATTATTTCATAATCATAATTAAACATGAGTCCTTATATGGTCAAGGCATAAACATATTGATTATGAATCCTATTATTCATATAATCATGGGTTTTTGTCCAATCTATGTAACTTGTAAGGGGATGCAATTCTAGTGTAAATTTCTAATGTAACTTATGTGCCGAAAATATATTATCATATGATTAAGATAACAACATAAGCCTAGAAAACATGTTTTTAACTAGGCATAATAACAAACACAGCTTAGACATGTTCATAAAATTAATACAAGCTTACAACGACGCTTGCTTTTGTCACTATCACAAAATCATGATTTTTATACTTGAACTATGATGCCAATTTCAACATAACCTTCATATGAATCATAATACTTAGGTGAATCAAATTACACTAAAGATGACCATAGAATTTTACATCATGTTGTCATAACAATAGACCATAGACTTGCATGAATTTCAAAATAAACTATTACAACATATAGTTGTTGTTCAACATGAATCTTATACTAGCATTTACCAAATGGGTGTTGTAAATAACTACCACAAACATGTAGTTGTCAATATGAATCATATGCTTGCATAAGTCCCAATCAAAATTCCACAACATGTGGTTGTCAACATAAGCCACATACTTGTATGAATCAAACCATAGCATTGCCAAATCGTTTAGAATCAAAATAACATACAAATATAAGTCATTATCGCCACAATTCCATTTCGTTCCAACGCAAATTGCGTACTTGCAAATATCCAATCGTATACCATAATATTCCCAAATCGTTTTGCATCAAAGCAACATGCAAATATAGATTATTATCGCCACAATTCCATTTCTTACATTACACAAATCAACACAATTATTTAATTCATACCGGAATAGCACTCTACTTACAGCGTATGGCGAATCTTCAATTCAGAAATCTGAATTCTGAATTTGGAGACGCTATTTTTTTGTTATAGGCGTTGCTTTGATTGATTTGATGTTGCTTTAAGCTTTGAATTATCTCCTAGTTGTCTCTCTATTTCTGACGTCTATCTTCAGTCTCTCCTCAGCAGCATGACGGTCTCATCTCCATTTTAGTTTATGTGAATTAGGGTTAGCCTTAGGTCCTTTTTATAGAGTTTGTGAGTTGATTTAGACCGTCGATGAAGCTTGGTTCAATAATAGCCGTTCGTTTGAAGGAGAGACCAACCAGGAGCTGACACCTAGCCCTAGTGACAAGGCAAGGCTCAGAAAATCGAACAAACACAGACCTGGCCAGCCAGGGTGGGCTGGGTTCGACCTGGCTCAGGGGCCAGGTCGACACCCCTGTCGACACCGTGTCGACTTGGCAGTCGACACGGGTTACCCAGGTCGACTGCCCAGTCGACCTGGCTAGCCCCAGGTCGACTGCCAAGTCGACCTGGGTGCTTTGGGCGGGAATTTTCCCGCCTTGGCCAATTGGGCCCGATTTTGAATTTTGAATTAGTTTTTCTGAGCTGTTTTCGTCTGTTCGAATTTTAAACCTAATTCTGAAACTTCCGGAGGCCATATCTTGGTCATACAGACTCCGATTTTCGAAAACTCGGACTCTATTTCGCGTATTTTTCCAAGACGAACGCAATGGCGTATCCCCTTTCCCTTAATTCTTTGATTTGAAATTAATTATACTTTAATTTATGAATTTCACGGTTATAGAATACACGGGGTGTTACATTCTCCCCCACTTAAAAGGATTTCGTCCCCGAAATCTTCAAGTGAGGAAGAATGTATATCCTAACATCCAAACATCCATCTACTCATCCATCAAACACGAGCATCCATTGTCCTTAAAAGACTTCTAATGCTTCATGATCATATGCGAAGTGTGTGTGTACATGTACTTATCTAATGCAAAATCAGGCGGTCTATTGATTCAGTTGACCTCCTTAATGCGAATTATGTAAGTGCTGTGAATCCATTATGTATGCAAATCCTCCTATTCATGATTCTACATGAGTGCACAATCATTCATATAAATGCAACATCCATATGACAACACATTAAAGTTTAACCATATACGAATGCAAACATATATGCATATGCAATATGAAGTGACTGAGCCGATCTAAAACCTAGATTGTGTGTGTATATGCAACCACGAGCAACCACTAGCAATCACTTGCAACCACTTGCAACCATCATCCATAACATGTTTCAACTACATGTTTTCATCCAAAGAGTTTCTACCTAAAAGATAGGGTCGAGGAGATATACCTTAAAAAAAGATAGATAAAAGCGCAACTTAAGGAAAAGGAAGGATCAAAGATATACCGTCGAAAAGAAAAGGGTAGGCAGCGCGTATTCTAGCTTCAGTTTCCCAAGTTGCATCTCCTTCGGCGTCGCTCCACTGAACTTTGACGAGCTTGACTTCGCGGTTGCGTAGCTTTTTCACTTCCGTTCCTAATATGCGGGTTGGAACTTTTCTTATGGTTGCTTCGCATTCCACTTCAGCTTCTTCTAGGATATTTGGCTCTACCACTTCAGCAGACTCATGTAGACATTTTCGGAGATGTGAAACATGAAAAACATTGTGAACTCCGGCCAGCTTTTCGGGTAGCTCTAATCTATAGGCCATTTTCCCAATTTTCTCGATGATAGGGAATGGCCCTACGAACCTTGGTGCTAGCTTTCCTGTGGTTCCAAAACGGACAACGTTCCTTAGCGGAGATACCTTAAGAAAAAATCTGTCTCCAACCTCAAATTCAAGGTCGGTCCTCCTCTTGTCGGCGTAGGACTTTTGTCTGTCTTGGGCCGTCTTCATCCTTTATTAAGTCTACTTTTTCTGAAGTCTCTCGGATCATATCTGGTCCAAGTATGAGTTTATCAGTAGACTCCCACCAACAAGTGGGCGATCGGCACGGTCTTCCATATAAAGCTTCGAAGGGCGCCATCCCGATGGTTGCTTGATAGCTGTTATTGTAGGCAAATTCCACCAAAAGAAGATGGTCTTCCCATGTCCCTCCGAAGTCAAGGACGCACAGTCTTAAAAGGTCCTCCAAAACTATGTTCACTCTTTCTGTTTGGCCGTCGGTTTGGGGATGATAGGCTGTGCTCAAGCATAACTGCGTTCCTACTGCTTCTTGCAGACTCCGCCAAAACTCACTGGTGAAGATAGGGTCTCGGTCACTAACAATGCTGGATGGTATTCCATGGAGTCGAACAATTTCCTTGAGGTAAAGAGATGCTAGGGATGAGGCAGTTCTTTTACTTTTGACAGGTAAAAAGTGGGTGCTTTTAGTAAGCCTATCCACTATTACCCAAATGCTAGTGTTGCCTCTCCTAGACCTAGGCAGCCCATCGATGAAGTCCATTGAGATGCTATCCCACTTCCACTGCGGGACCTCTAGAGGATGTAGCAGACCACCAGGCTTTTTCTGTTCCGCCTTAACCTGTTGGCACACCATACACTTAGAAACGAATTTTGCCACGTCCTTTTTCATGCCGTTCCAGAAGAAAGTTCTTTTTATGTCCTTGTACATTTTATCTCCGCCTGGGTGTATCGTCATCTTGGAGTGATGTGCTTCCTCGAGAACCCTCTTTACTAAATCCCTTGTCTGTGGGACGCATAGTCTTCCATCTCGCCTTAGCCAACCCTTATCGTCGATGGAGTATCTGTTGAGGTGACTTGAAGTCTCACCCCTAATTAGCCTATCAATCGTTTCCACAAGCTGAGGGTCTTCGCGTTGTGCTGTCCCTATTGAGTCCACTAAAGTCGGGCGCACTTCGAGAGATGCTAGCAAGCCTGGTATAAAATCGGAGGAAGGCCTAAAGTCGAAGCTGGCTATAAACTCTAGGCTTTGTCTTTCAACAAACAGCGAGCTTAGGGTCAATTTCTTTCGGCTCAACGCGTCTGCCACTACGTTGCCTTTGCCCGGAGTGTAGGAGATCTCGAAATCGTACGAGGCAAGAAACTCCATCCATCTCTGTTGCCTCAAGTTAAGATCTTTCTGCGAGAAAAGATATTTTAACGATTTATGGTCAGTGTAAAGTTCGAACTTCTCACCTAGGAGATAGTGTCGCCAAGACTTGAGTGCAAAGACGATGGCAGCTAACTCAAGATCGTGGGTCAGGTAGTTCTTTTCGTGCACTTTCAACTGCCTCCCGCCATAAGCTACTACCCTTCCTTCTTGCATTAAGACATCGCCTAGCCCTGTCCCACATGCATCTGTATAAACAGTGAACATCTTGCTTCCATCTGGCAACGTCAAAACTGGGGTTGTTGTAAGAGCCCTTTTTAGTCGCTGGAAAGCAAACTCGCAATCCAAGTCCCAATTGAATGCTAGATTCTTCTTGGTCAATTTCGTGAGCGGAGCTGAGATTTTCGAAAAATCCTTTATGAAATTTCGATAGAAACCTGTAGTCCTAGAAAACTTCGGACCTCAGTTGCATTCCTTGGTGTCTTCCAGTCCTGTACCGCCACTACCTTAGCAGGTTCCACTGCTAACCCTTGTTTGGATACTATGTGCCCAAGGAACCTCACCTCTTCTCTCCAAAAGTGGCATTTGGAGAATTTGGCTTTTAGCTGATGGACTCGCAGAGTTTCCATGATTGCCCTTAAGTGCTGAGCATGTTCCTCTTCACTCTTTGAGAAGATAAGGATATCGTCTACGAAGACCACTACGAACTTATTGAGGAAATCTCTGAATACCCTACTCATCAGGTCCACGAAGTAAGCAGTTGCATTTGTCAAGCCGAAAGGCATGACAAGCCATTCAAAGAAACCGTCTGGGGTTCTGAATGCCGTTTTATCGATACTATCTTCAGCCACCCTTAGCTGATGAAAACCGGTCGCTAAATCGAGTTGGGAGAAAACAGACGCTCCTACAAGCTGATCAAACAAATCGTCAATTCTGGGGAGAGGGTGCCTATTCTTTTTCGTTAGCTTGTTGAGCTCCCTATAGTCAGCACATAGACGGAGTGAACCATCCGCCTTTGTAGCGAACACCACTGGAGCGCCCCATTCTGAAATGCTCCTCCTAATGAACCCCTTTTCTAGAAGCTCTTTAATCTGTTTACTGAGCTCTTTCCTTTCCCGTGGAGCCATGTGTCTAACGGGCAACGCAACGGGCTTTGCATTATCTACAAGGTATATGCGGAAGTCTATCTCCCGCTTCGGAGGCAAGCCCTTCACCTCTTCGAAGACATCCGGATATTCCCGGACCACTCTAACTGATTGCAAATTTTCAACAGCGGCATCTAGCGATTCAAGGTAACTAAGCATAACCGCATACGAGGGATTACAAGAAATTTCCAAAGTATTACCGAGCTGGGTTAGGAGCCTGACAACCCTTTTCTCACAATCAAGGATGGCCCCATTTCTGGATAGCCAATCCATGCCCAAAATCAAACCATATCCCGAAAAGCCCAAAACAATGGCACTACATTGAAATTCTACACTTGGAATAGAAATTTTCAATCCCAAACAGATCATAGACAAATGAGCCGGGCCCCCAATTGGGTTTGAAACAATTAAGGGGTCCTCTACCATACTAGTTTTTAGGTGTAGAGATTCTACTAAAGCAGACGAGATAAAGGAGTGTGATGCGCCAGAATCAAATAAAGTGCGAACGGGGTGATCATAAAGATAAACTACACTTTCTACAGAAGTATTTATACCTCGCTGTTGCAGAGGTGGCGCTTCTAGCACATGAACTTGTGCCCCTGAGGTGGATCCAGCCCTCTGCCCCTGTCCTCGTTTCTTTGGGCAGTCCTTAGCCCTGTGGCCTGTCTCACCGCAAGAAAAGCACCCACCATTCTCCTTGGCCTTCTTTTTCCGGCAATCTTTCACTAAGTGCCCCACTTTGCCACAGAAATTACACTTCCTCTTCTCTTTGTTGCCTTTCCCGCCCTTCTTAAAGTCTGTCTTCTTAGGCTGCAAACCCTCTTTCTTCCCTTGAGAGCTTTCTGCCTTTGTCTCCTTCTTGCCCTTATCCTCTTCGTTCAGCAATGCCATTTGTACCAACCTTTCATATGTAGCCCCCATGGGTATATGGGTCATGGCCAAACTGTGTAATGGCTCATTCAATCCTTTGACGAAACGGAGAGCCTTCATGTGCGGGGTGTTGACTAGGTCCAGCCCAAACCTAGCCAGCCCATCGAACTGATTAACATACTCTTTGACTGTCTTGTTTCCTTCCTTAAGAAATAAGAATTTTTCCAACTGCAAACTCCTTTCCGCATCTGAGAGAAATTAAGCCTCAAACCTTGCCCTAAAGTCCTCCCATGTCTCCACTGGTCTTTCTGCATTAGTGACTTCCCACCAGTAGGAAGCCTCGCCCTTTAGTAGCCATACTGCCAGTTGTACTTTCTGTCTATCTTCTACCTCAAAGACGATGAATAAGTCCTCCGTTTCTTTCACCCAATTTCTAGCTGCCACGAAGGACTCAGTTCCATGAAAATCCTTTCCTCCCATAGTTTTAAAATATTTACATATCTTAGCAAACGTGTTTCCCCGTGGAGGAGGTGGAGGAAGAGGTGCTGCTGCAGCTGGATGATTTCCTGCAGCTGGGGGAGGAGGAACGGTAGGACCTGGCTGAGTGGCCCTTGCTTCTAAGAACCGCCTAAACCAACCAGGTATTGGTACACCCTCTGGCAAGTTAAGTTCTTCGGACATGCTGAAACAAAAAGGATAGATTCAAAACGAAGGATAAGAGATAGTACCTATGGCTTTGGGGGGAACTTTGCCTTTTTTTTTTAAAAAAAAAAATAATAATTTTCTTTTAAAAATGCTTCTTTAAATTTCTTTTTTTGAAAATAAATTTTCAAAACTTTTTATCTTATCTGGTAAACCTATGCTCTGATACCAAGTGAAACACCCCACCTCCGTTAGGGTCACTCTCAAAGGGAATGCCCTAATTTTGGTGGAGGTTTATAAGTATAAGTCACAGATATACAAGACAGATATAAGAACACATATTTTTGAACAGCGGAAAAACAACAACTTTTATTTCATTAAAAATACGTGTTACAACAACCATACCATAATTGTCTTACAATACTTCCAAAAACATAACATCTTCATAACTGTCTTGATTACATTATTTAAAGAAGCATAAAGAAAACATAAATAAACTGCAAAAGTCCCATAGTTGCTGTCCAAAGCCATAGTCTAAAACGAAAAGATCCAAGCAATACATTCTTTCTCTTCAAGCTGGATATGAAGGCTGGTCAAGCTGCGGTATTCCCTCCCTGCGGACCTGGGGGGGGGAACGGAAGAAAAGAAGACGAAAGAAAAGTAGAGTCAGACATAAAGCCTGAGTAAGTCTAGGACTATTCAGTCTATGAATAAAGAACTGGGTATGATAAGTATAAACTAGAAATGGGAAAGCACCATAAACTTAGTTAAGTTGTCTAGGGTTGAATATACTATCGTACCCCGTATTAATCTCTGTACCCATATAAACTAGTTCCCAACAGGCACACCATAATCAGGGTGAAGTGATCCATTTTATGATGATCGGCTCCTACTCGCATAGTTACATGTGTCTTACGGCCCCCGATGTTGTAGTTACCTATGCTGGTCCCACCATGGGGTGTATCAAGTCCCATGGTGGCGGCCCGACACAATCCTAGAATGCACAGGTATGCTACTGGTGCCCAGTGCCTTATTTTTCTGCGCCGGAGTGTGTGCACGCCCGCACCTCGTTAGAACCTACACTGCTGCACCACCGCCGTCGATTTGACCTCTTACAGTCAGCCCAGTAATCGTGCCCCACCCTGCCTAGTTTCAGGGTATCATGATACCTTATAGAGTTACTGCTGAAAAGGGTCCCCGGCTACTAGGTTTTCTATTTCTAGCCAACATGCTAAGTTGGTTAAGTGTTTTATAAACCTAACCCCCAATCAGTCTGTTTAGTTTAGCATGTTCCATTTTGATTAAGTATTAATATAATTTACTTAATCCTATCAATCCTGACTCAGCCTTAATTGTCTTATTAAAGCCTTGACCTCTCACATTAGACAGGTATTGTTGTGGCTGCCTGTTGCCGGTTGGGTCCGGGCAGTCTTACGCCACAACTCAGTCTAACCTCGGGTCCTTATTGGGCTCCATGTTTAACCACCCACATTGGATAGGTATTGTTGTGACTACTGGACAGCCGGGCGGTTCCGGGCAGGTTTACATCACAACTCAATCCAACCTCGGGTTAAACACATCGTATTTTCTACATTTACATATTTTGTCTTTCTTCTTTTTATATGTAAATATTTGCGGCCCATTATTCAAATTCATCTTTATTGGTTAAGATTTATTTATGCCACTTAATTGTTTTTCAAAGTTATTGGCGTGCGTCAAACAAGCCAACACATATGTTCTATATTTTTAACCCAAACGTCATTTCCCCCGTTTTATTCGTTCGTTCCAATGTAAGGTGTGTTGGGTTTAATACTTAAACCCAATTTAGCCATATGAAAAGGGGAGGCTATAACATGGTGTTTATAAGGTGACATAAAAAGGGGAGTGTGAACGCATGAACTTGCAACATACGATCTAATTATCATAAGATAGGCATATGTGAACTTGCAATTGTAACAACATATAATATAAGCAATACTTAAACATGAATCATTCTATTCACAAAATCATGGTGTAAACGAAACATGTAGTCTTGGCATAAATAGTACTTAAACATGAACCACTCTAATCATATAAGGCATAATCATAATTAAACATGAGTCCTTATATGGTCATGGCATAAACATAATTGATTATGAATCCTATTATACATATAATCATGGGTTTTTGTCCAATCTATGTAACTTGTAAGGGGATGCAATTCTAGTGTAAATTTCTAATGTAACTTATGTGCCGAAAATATATTATCATATGATTAAGATAACAACATAAGCCTAGAAAACATGTTTTTAACTAGGCATAATAATAATCATAGCTTAGACATGTTCATAAAATTAATACAAGCTTACAACGACGCTTGCTTTTGTCACTATCACAAAATCATGATTTTTATACTTGAACTATGATGCCAATTTCAACATAACCTTCATATGAATCATAATACTTAGGTGAATCAAATTACACTAAAGATGACCATAGAATTTTACATCATGTTGTCATAACAATAGACCATAGACTTGCATGAATTTCAAAATAAACTATTACAACATATAGTTGTTGTTCAACATGAATCTTATACTAGCATTTACCAAATGGGTGTTGTAAATAACTACCACAAACATGTAGTTGTCAATATGAATCATATGCTTGCATAAGTCCCAATCAAAATTCCACAACATGTGGTTGTCAACATAAGCCACATACTTGTATGAATCAAACCATAGCATTGCCAAATCGTTTAGAATCAAAATAACATACAAATATAAGTCATTATCGCCACGATTCCATTTCGTTCCAACGCAAATTGCGTACTTGCAAATATCCAATCGTATACCATAATATTCCCAAATCGTTTTGCATCAAAGCAACATGCAAATATAGATTATTATCGCCACAATTCCATTTCTTACATTACACAAATCAACACAATTATTTAATTCATACCGGAATAGCACTCTACTTACAGCGTATGGCGAATCTTCAATTCAGAAATCTGAATTCTGAATTTGGAGACGCTATTTTTTTGTTGTAGGCGTTGCTTTGATTGATTTGATGTTGCTTTAAGCTTTGAATTATCTCCTAGTTGTCTCTCTATTTCTGACGTCTATCTTCAGTCTCTCCTCAGTAGCATGACGGTCTCATCTCCATTTTAGTTTATGTGAATTAGGGTTAGCCTTAGGTCCTTTTTATAGAGTTTGTGAGTTGATTTAGACCGGCGATGAAGCTTGGTTCAATGATAGCCGTTCGTTTGAAGGAGAGACCAACCAGGAGCTGACACCTAGCCCTAGTGACAAGGCAAGGCTCAGAAAATCGACCAAACACAGACCTGGCCAGCCAGAGTGGGCTGGGTTCGACCTGGCTCAGGGGCCAGGTCGACACCCCTGTCGACACCGTGTCGACTTGGCAGTCGACACGGGTTACCCAGGTCGACTGCCCAGTCGACCTGGCTAGCCCCAGGTCGACTGCCAAGTCGACCTGGGTGCTTTGGGCGGGAATTTTCCCGCCTTGGCCAATTGGGCCCGAATTTGAATTTTGAATTAGTTTTTCTGAGCTGTTTTCGTCTGTTCGAATTTTAAACCTAATTCTGAAACTTCTGGAGGCCATATCTTGGTCATACGGACTCCGATTTTCGGAAACTCGGACTCTATTTCGCGTATTTTTCCGAGACGAACGCAATGGCGTATCCCCTTTCCCTTAATTCTTTGATTTGAAATTAATTATACTTTAATTTATGAATTTCACGGTTATAGAATACACGGGGTGTTACATTCTCCCCCACTTAAAAGGATTTCGTCCCCGAAATCTTCAAGTTAGGAAGAATCTTCAAGTTATATGTAAATATTTGCGGCCCATTATTCAAATTCATCTTTATTGGTTAAGATTTATTTATGCCACTTAATTGTTTTTCAAAGTTATTAGCGTGCGTCAAACAAGCCAACACATATGTTCTATATTTTTAACCCAAACGTCATTTCCCCCGTTTTATTCATTCGTTCCAATGTAAGGTGTGTTTGGTTTAATACTTAAACCCAATTTAGCCATATGAAAAGGGGAGGCTATAACATGGTGTTTATAAGGTGACATAAAAAGGGGAGTGTGAACGCATGAACTTGCAACATACGATCTAATTATCATAAGATAAGCATATGTGAACTTGCAATTGTAACAACATATAATATAAGCAATACTTAAACATGAATCATTCTATTCACAAAATCATGGTGTAAACGAAACATGTAGTCTTGGCATAAATAGTACTTAAACATGAACCACTCTAATCATATAATTATGGCATAATCATAATTAAACATGAGTCCTTATATGGTCATGGCATAAACATAATTGATTATGAATCCTATTATTCATATAATCATGGGTTTTTGTCCAATCTATGTAACTTGTAAGGGGATGCAATTCTAGTGTAAATTTCTAATGTAACTTATGTGCCGAAAATATATTATCATATGATTAAGATAACAACATAAGCGTAGAAAACATGTTTTTAACTAGGCATAATAACAAACATAGCTTAGACATGTTCATAAAATTAATACAAGCTTACAACGACGCTTGCTTTTGTCACTATCACAAAATCATGATTTTTATACTTGAACTATGATGCCAATTTCAACATAACCTTCATATGAATCATAATACTTAGGTGAATCAAATTACACTAAAGATGACCATAGAATTTTACATCATGTTGTCATAACAATAGACCATAGACTTGCATGAATTTCAAAATAAACTATTACAACATATAGTTGTTGTTCAACATGAATCTTATACTAGCATTTACCAAATGGGTGTTGTAAATAACTACCACAAACATGTAGTTTTCAATATGAATCATATGCTTGCATAAGTCCCAATCAAAATTCCACAACATATGGTTGTCAACATAAGCCACATACTTGTATGAATCAAACCATAGCATTGCCAAATCGTTTAGAATCAAAATAACATACAAATATAAGTCATTATCGCCACAATTCCATTTCGTTCCAACGCAAATTTCGTACTTGCAAATATCCAATCGTATACCATAATATTCCCAAATCGTTTTGCATCAAAGCAACATGCAAATATAGATTATTATCGCCACAATTCCATTTCTTACATTACACAAATCAACACAATTATTTAATTCATACCGGAATAGCACTCTACTTACAGCGTATGGCGAATCTTCAATTCAGAAATCTGAATTCTGAATTTGGAGACGCTATTTTTTTGTTGTAGGCGTTGCTTTGATTGATTTGATGTTGCTTTAAGCTTTGAATTATCTCCTAGTTGTCTCTCTATTTCGCGTATTATTGAACCTGTTCTAATGAACCTCCACCAAAATTATGTTGTAAAAGTTTATTTTGAAATTCATGCAAGTCTATGATCTATTGTTATGACAACATGATGTATAATTCTATGGTCACCTTTAGTGTAATTTGATCCACTTAAGTATTATGATTCATATAAAGGTTATGTTGAAATTGGCATCATAGTTCAAGTATAAAAATCATATTTTTGTGATAGTGACAAAAGCACGCATCTTTGTAAATTTGTATTAATTTTATGAACATGACTAAACTATGTTCGTTATTATGCCCAATTGAAAAACATGTTTTTAGGCTCATGTTGTTATCATAAGTTACATTAGAATTACATTAGAATTACATTCCTCTTGCAAGTTTACATAGATAAAATAAAAACCATGATGAAAGTTTAGATATGTTTATGCTATAATTCTATGAATAGAATGAAAACCATGATTCATATAAGAATTAGGTTGGGATAATTCTAGTTGAACCATACTTTTGTATTAGTGACAAAAGTAAGTACCCTTTTGTTAACATGTAGTGATTTTATGAAAACGATTAGTTTATGCCTAAATAAAAATATAGGCTTATATTTCTAGTCAAGACCATGTGCCAATAATAATGATATCTAATTTAGTTAGATTCTTAATTTCAAGTTTACATGGTTAGTTGAACCTATGATTCATGTTTAAGTATTGTTTATGCCATAATCATATGAATTGAATAATTCATGCTTAGGTATTGTTTATGCCATAATCATAAGAATAGAATATTTCATGTTTAGGTATTGTTTATGCCATAGTCATATGAATAAATGATTCATGTTTAAGTATTGTTTATGCCATAATCATATGAATTGAATAATTCATGCTTAGGTATTGTTTATGCCATAATCATATGAATAGAATAATTCATGTTTAGGTATTGTTTATGCCATAGTCATATGAATAAATGATTCATGTTTAAGTATTGTTTATGCCATAATCATATGAATTAAATAATTCATGCTTAGGTATTGTTTATGCCATAATCATATGAATAGAATAATTCATGTTTAGGTATTGTTTATGCCATAGTCATATGAATAAATGATTCATGTTTAAGTACTGTTTATGCCATAATCATATGAATAGATTGATTCATGTTTAAGTATTGTCTATGCATTAACCATATGAATAGAATGATTCATGTTTAAGTATTGTTTATGCCATGATTATACGAATAGAATGATTCATGTTTAAGTATTGTTTATGCTATGATTATATGGATAAAATGATTCATGTTATGCCATGATTATATGATGTTACAATTGCAAGTTCACATGTGCCTATCTTATGATAATAAGATCGTATGTTGCAAGTTCATGCGTTCACACTCCCCTTTTTATGTCACCTTATAAACACCATGTTATAGCCTCCCCTTTTCATATGGCTAAATTGGGTTTAAGTATTAAACCCAACACACCTTACATTGGAACGAACGAATAAAACGGGGGAAATGACGTTTGGGTTAAAAATATAGAACATATGTGTTGGCTTGTTTGACGCACGCCAATAACTTTAAAAAACAATTAAGTGGCATAAATAAATCTTAACCAATAAAGATGAATTTGAATAATGGGCCGCAAATATTTACATATAAAAAGAAGAAAGACAAAATATGTAAATGTAGAAAATACGATGTGTTTAACCCGAGGTTGGATTGAGTTGTGATGTAAACCTGCCCGGAACCGCCCGGCTGTCCAGTAGTCACAACAATACCTATCCAATGTGGGTGGTTAAACATGGAGCCCAATAAGGACCCGAGGTTAGACTGAGTTGTGGCGTAAGACTGCCCGGACCCAACCGGCAACAGGCAGCCACAACAATACCTGTCTAATGTGAGAGGTCAAGGCTTTAACAATACATGAGTGCTCTGATACCAAGTGAAACACCCCACCTCCGTTAGGGTCACTCTCAAAGGGAATGCCCTAATTTTGGTGGAGGTTTATAAGTATAAGTCACAGATATACAAGACAGATATAAGAACACATATTTTTGAACAGCGGAAAAACAACAACTTTTATTTCATTAAAATTACGTGTTACAACAACCATACCATAATTGTCTTACAATACTTCCAAAAACATAACATCTTCATAACTGTCTTGATTACATTATTTAAAGAAGCATAAAGAAAACATAAATAAACTGCAAAAGTCCCATAGTTGCTGTCCAAAGCCATAGTCTAAAACGAAAAGATCCAAGCTGCGGTATTCCCTCCCTGTGGACCTGGGGGGGAAACGGAAGAGAAGAAGACGAAAGAAAAGTAGAGTCAGACATAAAGCCTGAGTAAGTCTAGGACTATTCAGTCTATGAATAAAGAACTGGGTATGATAAGTATAAACTAGAAATGGGAAAGCACCATAAACTTAGTTAAGTTGTCTAGGGTCGAATATACTATCGTACCCCGTATTAATCTCTGTACCCATATAAACTAGTTCCCAACAGGCACCCCATAATCAGGGTGAAGTGATCCATTTTATGATGATCGGCTCCTACTCGCATAGTTACATGTGTCTTACGGCCCCCGATGTTGTAGTTACCTATGCTGGTCCCACCATGGGGTGTATCAAGTCCCATGGTGGCGGCCCGACACAATCCTAGAATGCACAGGTATGCTACTGGTGCCCAGTGCCTTATTTTTCTGCGCCGGAGTGTGTGCACGCCCGAACCCCGTTAGAACCTACACTGCTGCACCACCGCCGTCGATTTGACCTCTTACAGTCAGCCCAGTAATCGTGCCCCACCCTGCCTAGTTTCAGGGTATCATGATACCTTATAGGGTTACTGCTGAAAAGGGTCCCCCGCTACTAGGTTTTCTATTTCTAGCCAACATGCTAAGTTGGTTAAGTGTTTTATAAACCTAACCCCCAATCAGTCTGTTTAGTTTAGCATGTTCCATTTTGATTAAGTATTAATATAATTTACTTAATCCTATCAATCCTGACTCAGCCTTAATTGTCTTATTAAAGCCTTGACCTCTCACATTAGACAGGTATTGTTGTGGCTGCCTGTTGCCGGTTGGGTCCGGGCAGTCTTACGCCACAACTCAGTCTAACCTCGGGTCCTTATTGGGCTCCATGTTTAACCACCCACATTGGATAGATATTGTTGTGACTACTGGACAACCGGGCGGTTCCGGGCAGGTTTACATCACAACTCAATCCAACCTCGGGTTAAACACATCGTATTTTCTACATTTACATATTTTGTCTTTCTTCTTTTTATATGTAAATATTTGCGGCCCATTATTCAAATTCATCTTTATTGGTTAAGATTTATTTATGCCACTTAATTGTTTTTCAAAGTTGTTGGCGTGCATCAAACAAGCCAACACATATGTTCTATATTTTTAACCCAAACGTCATTTCCCCCGTTTTATTCATTCGTTCCAATGTAAGGTGTGTTGGGTTTAATACTTAAACCCAATTTAGCCATATGAAAAGGGGAGGCTATAACATGGTGTTTATAAGGTGACATAAAAAGGGGAGTGTGAACGCATGAACTTGCAACATACGATCTAATTATCATAAGATAGGCACATGTGAACTTGCAATTGTAACATCATATAATCATGGCATAACATGAATCATTTTATCCATATAATCATAGCATAAACAATACTTAAACATGAATCATTCTATTCGTATAATCATGGCATAAACAATACTTAAACATGAATCATTCTATTCATATGGTTAATGCATAGACAATACTTAAACATGAATCAATCTATTCATATGATTATGGCATAAACAGTACTTAAACATGAATCATTTATTCATATGACTATGGCATAAACAATACCTAAACATGAATTATTCTATTCATATGATTATGGCATAAACAATACCTAAGCATGAATTATTCAATTCATATGATTATGGCATAAACAATACTTAAACATGAATCATTTATTCATATGACTATGGCATAAACAATACCTAAACATGAATTATTCTATTCATATGATTATGGCATAAACAATACCTAAGCATGAATTATTCAATTCATATGATTATGGCATAAACAATACTTAAACATGAATCATTTATTCATATGACTATGGCATAAACAATACCTAAACATGAATTATTCTATTCATATGATTATGGCATAAACACTACCTAAGCATGAATTATTCAATTCATATGATTATGGCATAAACAATACTTAAACATGAATCATAGGTTCAACTAACCATGTAAACTTGAAATTAAGAATCTAACTAAATTAGATATCATTATTATTGGCACATGGTCTTGACTAGAAATATAAGCCTATATTTTTATTTAGGCATAAACTAATCGTTTTCATAAAATCACTACATGTTAACAAAAGGGTACTTACTTTTGTCACTAATACAAAAGTATGGTTCAACTAGAATTATCCCAACCTAATTCTTATATGAATCATGGTTTTCATTCTATTCATAGAATTATAGCATAAACATATCTAAACTTTCATCATGGTTTTTATTTTATCTATGTAAACTTGCAAGAGGAATGTAATTCTAATGTAACTTATGATAACAACATGAGCCTAAAAACATGTTTTTCAATTGGGCATAATAACGAACATAGTTTAGTCATGTTCATAAAATTAATACAAATTTACAAAGATGCGTGCTTTTGTCACTATCACAAAAATATGATTTTTATACTTGAACTATGATGCCAATTTCAACATAACCTTTATATGAATCATAATACTTAAGTGGATCAAATTACACTAAAGGTGACCACAGAATTATACATCATGTTGTCATAACAATAGATCATAGACTTGCATGAATTTCAAAATAAACTATTACAACATATAGTTGTTTTTCAACATGAATCTTATACTTGCATTTACCAAATGGGTGTTGTAAATAACTACCACAAACATGTAGTTTTCAATATGAATCATATGCTTGCATAAGTCCCAATCAAAATTCCACAACATGTGGTTGTCAACATAAGCCACATACTTGTATGAATCAAACCATAGCATTGCCAAATCGTTTAGAATCAAAATAACATACAAATATAATTCATTATCGCCACAATTCCATTTCGTTTCCAACGCAAATCGCGTACTTGCAGATATCCAATCGTATATCATAATATTCCCAAATCGTTTTGCATCAAAGCAACATACAAATATAGATTATTATCGCCACAATTCCATTTCTTACATTACACAAATCAACACAATTATTTAATTCATATCGGAATAGCACTCTACTTACAACGTATGGCGAATCTTCAATTCAGAAATCTGAATTCTGAATTTGGAGTTGCTATCCTTTGTTGTAGTCGTTGCTTTGATTTGATTTACGTTGCTTTAAGCTTTGAATTATCTCCTAGTTGTCTCTCTATTTCTGACGGCTATCTTCAGTCTCTCCTCAGCAGCATGACGGTCTCATCTCCATTTTAGTTTATGTGAATTAGGGTTAGCCTTAGGTCCTTTTTATAGAGTTTGTGAGTTGATTTAGACCGTCGATGAAGCTTGGTTCAATAATAGCCGTTCGTTTGAAGGAGAGACCAACCAGGAGCTGACACCTAGCCCTAGTGACAAGGCAAGGCTCAGAAAATCGACCAAACACAGACCTGGCCAGCCAGGGTGGGCTGGGTTCGACCTGGCTCAGGGGCCAGATCGACACCCCAGTCGACACCGTGTCGACTTGGCAGTCGACACGGGTTACCCAGGTCGACTGCCCAGTCGACCTGGCTAGCCCCATGTCGACTGCCAAGTCGACCTGGGTGCTTTGGGCAGCAATTTTCCCGCCTTGGCCAATTGGGCCCGATTTTGAATTTTTAATTAGTTTTTCTGAGCTGTTTTCGTCTGTTCGAATTTTAAACCTATTTCTGAAACTTCCGGAGGCCATATCTTGGTCATACGGACTCCGATTTTCGAAAACTCGGACTCTATTTCGCGTATTTTTCCGAGACGAACGCAATGGCGTATCCCCTTTCCCTTAATTCTTTGATTTGAAACTAATTATACTTTAATTTATGAATTTCACGGTTATAAAATACACAGGGTGTTACATTCTCCCCCACTTAAAAAGATTTCGTCCCCGAAATCTTCAAGTTCAGGAAGAATGTACATCCTAACGTCCAAACATCCATCTACTCATCCATCAAACACGAGCATCCATTGTCCTTAAAAGACTTCTAATGCTTCATGATCATATGCGAAGTGTGTGTGTACATGTACTTATCTAATGCAAAATCTGGCGGTCTACTGATTCAGTTGACCTCCTTAATGCGAATTATGTAAGTGCTATGAATCCATTATGTATGCAAATCCTCCTATTCATGATTCTACATGAGTGCACAATCATTCATATAAATGCAACATCCATATGACAACACATTAAACATTAGAAACTTGAACTATGATGCCAATTTCAACATACCCTTCATATGAATCATAATACTTAATTGGATCAAATTACACTAAAGATGACCATAGAATTATACATCATGTTGTCATAACAATAGTTCATAGACTTGCATGAATTTCAAAATAAACTATTACAACATATAGTTGTTGTTTCAACATGAATCTTATACTTGCATTTACCAAATGGGTGTTGTAAATAACTACCACAAACATGTAGTTTTCAATATGAATCATATGCTTGCATAAGTCCCAATCAAAATTCCACAACATGTGGTTGTCAACATAAGCCACATACTTGTATGAATCAAACCATAGCATTGCCAAATCGTTTAGAATCAAAATAACATACAAATATAATTCATTATCGCCACAATTCCATTTCATTTCCAACGCAAATCGCGTACTTGCAAATATCCAATCGTATACCATAATATTCCCAAATCGTTTTGCATCAAAGCAACATGCAAAAATAGATTATTCTCGCCACAATTCCATTTCTTACATTACACAAATCAACCCAATTATTTAATTCATATCGGAATAGCACTCTACTTACAGCGTATGGCGAATCTTTAATTCAGAAATCTGAATTCTGAATTTGGAGATGCTATCCTTTGTTGTAGGCGTTGCTTTGATTTGATTAACGTTGCTTTAAGCTTTGAATTATCTCCTAGTTGTCTCTCTATTTCTGACGGCTATCTTCAGTCTCTCCTCAGCAGCATGACGGTCTCATCTCCATTTTAGTTTATGTGAATTAGGGTTAGCCTTTGGTCCTTTTTATAGAGTTTGTGAGTTGATTTAGAACGTCGATGAAGCTTGGTTCAATAATAGCCGTTCGTTTGAAGGAGAGACCAACCAGGAGCTGACACCTAGCCCTAGTGACAAGGCAAGGCTCAGAAAATCGACCAAACATAGACCTGGCCAGCCAGGGTGGGCTGGGTTCGACCTGGCTCAGGGGCCAGGTCGACACCCCAGTCGACACCGTGTCGACTTGGCAGTCGACCTGGGGCTAGCCAGGTCGGTCGACCTGGGTAACCCGTGTCGACTGCCAAGTCGACACGGTGTCGACAGGGGTGTCGACCTGGCCCTGAGCCAGGTCGAACCCAGCCCACCCTGGCTGCCCAGGTCTGTGTTTGGTCGATTTTCTGAGCCTTGCCTTGTCACTAGGGCTTGGTGTCAGCTCCTGGTTGGTCTCTCCTTCAAACGAACGGCTATTATTGAACCAAGCTTCATCGACGGTCTAAATCAGCTCACAAACTCTATAAAAAGGACCTAAGGCTAACCCTAATTCACATAAACAAAAATGGAGATGAGACCGTCATGCTGCTGAGGAGAGACTGAAGATAGCCGTCAGAAATAGATAGACAACTAGGAGATAATTCAAAGCTTAAAGCAACGTTAATCAAATCAAAGCAACGCCTACAACAAAGGATAGCATCTCCAAATTCAGAATTCAGATTTCTGAATTAAAGATTCGCCATACGCTGTAAGTAGAGTGCTATTCCGATATGAATTAAATAATTGTGTTGATTTGTGTAATGTAAGAAATGGAATTGTGGCGATAATAATCTATATTTGTATGTTGCTTTGATGCAAAACGATTTGGGAATATTATTGTATACGATTGGATATTTGCAAGTACGCGATTTGCGTTGGAAACGAAATGGAATTGTGGCGATAATGAATTATATTTGTATGTTATTTTGATTCTAAACGATTTGGCAATGCTATGGTTTGATTCATACAAGTATGTGGCTTATGTTGACAACCACATGTTGTGGAATTTTGATTGGGACTTATGCAAGCATATGATTCATATTGAAAACTACATGTTTGTGGTAGTTATTTACAACACCCATTTGGTAAATGCAAGTATAAGATTCATGTTGAAACAACAACTGTATATTGTAATAGTTTATTTTGAAATTCATGCAAGTCTATGATCTATTGTTATGACAACATGATGTATAATTCTATGATCATCTTTAGTGTAATTTGATCCACTTAAGTATTATGATTCATATGAAGGTTATGTTGAAATTGGCATCATAGTTCAAGTATAAAAATCATATTTTTGTGATAGTGACAAAAGCACGCATCTTTGTAAATTTGTATTAATTTTATGAACATGACTAAACTATGTTCGTTATTATGCCCAATTGAAAAAACATGTTTTTAGGCTCATGTTGTTATCATAAGTTACATTAGAATTACATTAGAATTACATTCCTCTTGCAAGTTTACATTGATAAAATAATAACCATGATGTAAGTTTAGATATGTTTATGCTATAATTCTATGAATAGAATGAAAACCATGATTCATATAAGAATTAGGTTGGGATAATTCTAGTTGAACCATACTTTTGTATTAGTGACAAAAGTAAGTACCCTTTTGTTAACCTGTAGTGATTTTATGAACACGATTTGTTTATATTATGCCTAAATAAAAATATAGGCTTATATTTCTAGTCAAGACCCAATGCCAATAATAATGATATCTAATTTAGTTAGATTCTTAATTTCAAGTTTACATGGTTAGTTGAACCTATGATTCATGTTTAAGTTTATGCCATTATCATATGACTAATTCATGTTTTAGTACTGCTTATGCCATAATCATATGAATAAAATAATTCATATTTAAGTATCGTCTATGCATTAACCATATGAATAGAATGATTTATGTTTAAGAATTGTTTATGCTATGATTATATGGATAAAATGATTCATGTTATGCCATGATTGTATGATGTTACAATTGCTAGTTCACATGTGCATATTTTATGTTAATTGAATCGTTCGTTGCAAGTTCATGCGTTCACACTCCCCTTTTTCATGTTACCTTATAGACACCATGTTATAAGCCTCCCCTTTTCATTTGGCCAAATTGGGTTTAAGTATTAAACCCAACACACCTTACGTTGGAGCGAACGTATAATACGGGGGTAATGACGTTTGGGCTAAAATATAGAACATATGTGTTGGCATGTTTAATGCATGCCAACAACCTTGAAAGAACAATTAAGTGGCATAAATGAAATTTAACCAAAAAAGATGAATTTGAATAATGGGCCGCAAATATTTACATATAAAAAGAAAAGAGACAAAATATGTAAATGTAGAAAATACGATGTGTTTAACCCGAGGTTGGATTGAGTTGTGATGTAAACCTGCCCGGAACCGCCCGGCTGTCCAGTAGTCACAACAATACCTATCCAATGTGGGTGGTTAAACACGGAGCCCAATAAGGACCCGAGGTTAGACTGAGTTGTGGCGTAAGACTGCCCGGACCCAACCGGCAACAGGCAGCCACAACAATACCTGTCTAATGTGAGAGGTCAAGGCTTTAATAAGACAATTGAGGCTGAGACGGGATTGATAGGATTAGGTAAATTATATTAATACTTAATCAAAAGGGAACATGCTAAACTAAACAGACTGATTGGGGGTTAGGTTTATAAAACACTTAACCAACTTAGCATGTTGGCTAGAAATAGAAAACCTAGTAGCGAGGGACCCTTTTCGCAGTAACCCTACAAGGTATCATGATACCCTGAAACTAGGCAGGGTGGGGCACGATTACTGGGCTGATTGTAAGAGGTCAAATCGACGGCGGTGGTGCAGCAGTGTAGGTTCTAACGGGGTGCGGGCGTGCACACACTCCGGCGCAGAAAAATAAGGCACTGGGCACCAGTAGCATACCTGTGCATTCTAGGATTTGTGTCGGGCCGCCACCATGGGACTTGATACACCCCATGGTGGGACCAGCATAGGTAACTACAACATCGGGGGCCGTAAGACACATGTAACTGTGCGAGTAGGAGCTGATCATCATAAAGTGGATCACTTCACCCTGATTATGGGGTGCCTGTTGGGAATTAGTTTATATGGGTACAGAGATTAATCTGGGGTACGATAGTATATTCGACCCTAGACAACTTAACTAAGTTTATGGTGCTTTCCCATTTCTAGTTTATACTTATAATACCTAGTTCTTTATTCATAGACTGAATAGTCCTAGACTTACTCAGGCTTTATGTCTGACTCTACTTTTCTTTCGTCTTCTTTTCTTCCGTTTCCTCCCCCCCCCCAGGTCCGCAGGGAGGGAATACCGCAGCTTGACCAGCCTTCATATCCAGCTTGAAGAGAAAGAATGTATTACTTGGATCTTTTCGTTTTAGACTATGGCTTTGGACAGCAACTATGGGACTTTTGCAGTTTATTTATGTTTTCTTTATGCTTCTTTAAATAATGTAATCAAGACAATTATGAAGATGTTATGTTTTTGGAAGTATTGTAAGACAATTATGGTATGGTTGTTGTAACACGTATTTTTAATGAAATAAAAGTTGTTGTTTTTCCGCTGTTCAAAAATATGTGTTCTTATATCTGTCTTGTATATCTGTGACTTATACTTATAATCCTCCACCAAAATTAGGGCATTCCCGTTGAGAGTGACCCTAACGGAGGTGGGGTGTTACACTTGGTATTAGAGCACTTACATAATTCGCATTAAGGAGGTCAACTGAATCAGTAGACCGCCTGATTTTGCATTAGATAAGTACATGTACACACACACTTCTCATATGATCATGAAGCATTAGAAGTCTTTTAAGGAAAATGGATGCTCGTGTTTGATGGATGAGTAGATGGATGTTTGGATGTTAGGATGTACATTCTTCCTGAACTTGAAGATTTCGGGGACGAAATCCTTTTAAGTGGGGGAGAATGTAACACCCCGTGTATTTTATAACCATGAAATTCATAAATTAAAGTATAATTAATTTCAAATCAAAGAATTAAGGGAAAGGGGATACGACATTGCGTTCGTCTCGGAAAAATACGCGAAATAGAGTGCGAGTTTTCGAAAATCGGAGTCCGTATGACCAAGATATGGCCTCCGAAAGTTTCAGAATTAGGTTTAAAATTCGAACGGACGAAAACAGCTAAGAAAAACTAATTCAAAATTCAAAATCGGGCCCAATTGGCCAAGGCGGGAAAATTCCCGCCCAAAGCACCCAGGTCGACTTGGCAGTCGACCTGGGGCTAGCCAGGTCGACTGGGCAGTCGACCTGGGTAACCCGTGTCGACTGCCAAGTCGACACGGTGTCGACTGGGGTGTCGACCTGGCCACTGAGCCAGGTCGAACCCAGCCCACCCTGGCTGGCCAGGTCTGTATTTGGTCGATTTTCTTAGCCTTGCCTTGTCACTAGGGCTAGGTGTCAGCTCCTGGTTGGTCTCTCCTTCAAACGAACGGCTATTATTGAACCAAGCTTCATCAACGTTCTAAATCAACTCACAAACTCTATAAAAAGGACCTAAGGCTAACCCTAATTCACATAAACTAAAATGGAGATGAGACCGTCATGCTGCTGAGGAGAGACTGAAGATAGCCGTCAGAAATAGAGAGACAACTAGGAGATAATTCAAAGCTTAAAGCAACGTTAATCAAAGCAACGCCTACAACAAAGGATAACATCTCCAAATTCAGAATTCAGATTTCTGAATTCAAGATTCGCCATACGCTGTAAGTAGAGTGCTATTCCGATATGAATTAAATAATTGTGTTGATTTGTGTAATGTAAGAAATGGAATTGTGGCGAGAATAATCTATATTTGCATGTTGCTTTGATGCAAAACGATTTGGGAATATTATGGTATACGATTGGATATTTGCAAGTACGCGATTTGCGTTGGAAACGAAATGGAATTGTGGCGATAATGAATTATATTTGTATGTTATTCTGATTCTAAACGATTTGGCAATGGTATGGTTTGATTCATACAAGTATGTGGCTTATGTTGACAACCACATGTTGTGGAATTTTGATTGGGACTTATGCAAGCATATGATTCATATTGAAAACTACATGTTTGTGGTAGTTATTTACAACACCCATTTGGTAAATGCAAGTATAAGATTCATGTTGAAACAACAACTATATGTTGTAATAGTTTATTTTGAAATTCATGCAAGTCTATGAACTATTGTTATGACAACATGATGTATAATTCTATGGTCATCTTTAGTGTAATTTGATCCACTTAAGTATTATGATTCATATGAAGGTTATGTTGAAATTGGCATCATAGTTCAAGTTTCTAATGTTTAATGTGTTGTCATATGGATGTTGCATTTATATGAATGATTGTGCACTCATGTAGAATCATGAATAGGAGGATTTGCATACATAATGGATTCATAGCACTTACATAATTCGCATTAAGGAGGTCAACTGAATCAGTAGACCGCCAGATTTTGCATTAGATAAGTACATGTACACACACACTTCGCATATGATCATGAAGCATTAGAAGTCTTTTAAGGACAATGGATGCTCGTGTTTGATGGATGAGTAGATGGATGTTTGGACGTTAGGATGTACATTCTTCCTGAACTTGAAGATTTCGGGGACGAAATCCTTTTAAGTGGGGGAGAATGTAACACCCTGTGTATTTTATAACCGTGAAATTCATAAATTAAAGTATAATTAATTTCAAATCAAAGAATTAAGGGAAAGGGGATACGCCATTGCGTTCGTCTCGGAAAAATACGCGAAATAGAGTCCAAGTTTTCGAAAATCGGAGTCCGTATGACCAAGATATGGCCTCCGGAAGTTTCAGAATTAGGTTTAAAATTCGAACAGACGAAAACAGCTCAGAAAAACTAATTCAAAATTCAAAATCGGGCCCAATTGGCCAAGGCGGGAAAATTGCTGCCCAAAGCACCCAGGTCGACTTGGCAGTCGACATGGGGCTAGCCAGGTCGACTGGGCAGTCGACCTGGGTAACCCGTGTCGACTGCCAAGTCGACACGGTGTCGACTGGGGTGTCGATCTGGCCCCTGAGCCAAGTCGAACCCAGCCCACCCTAGCTGGCCAGGTCTGTGTTTGGTCGATTTTTTGAGCCTTGCCTTGTCACTAGGGCTAGGTGTCAGCTCCTGGTTGGTCTCTCCTTCAAACGAACGGCTATTATTGAACCAAGCTTCATCGACGGTCTAAATCAACTCACAAACTCTATAAAAAGGACCTAAGGCTAACCCTAATTCGCATAAACTAAAATGGAGATGAGACCGTTATGCTGCTGAGGAGAGACTGAAGATAGCCATCAGAAATAGAGAGACAACTAGGAGATAATTCAAAGCTTAAAGCAACGTAAATCAAATCAAAGCAACGCCTACAACAAAGGATAGCAACTCCAAATTCAGAATTCAGAATTCTGAATTGAAGATTCGTCATACGCTGTAAGTAGAGTGCTATTCCGATATGAATTAAATAATTGTGTTGATTTGTGTAATGTAAGAAATGGAATTGTGGCGATAATAATCTATATTTGTATGTTGCTTTGATGCAAAACGATTTGGGAATATTATGATATACGATTGGATATCTACAAGTACGCGATTTGCATTGGAAACGAAATGGAATTGTGGCGATAATGAATTATATTTGTATGTTATTTTGATTCTAAACGATTTGGCAATGCTATGGTTTGATTCATACAAGTGTGGCTTATGTTGACAACCACATGTTGTGGAATTTTGATTGGGACTTATGCAAGCATATGATTCATATTGAAAACTACATGTTTGTGGTAGTTATTTACAACACCCATTTGGTAAATGCAAGTATAAGATTCATGTTGAAACAACAACTATATGTTGTAATAGTTTATTTTGAAATTCATGCAAGTCTATGATCTATTGTTATGACAACATGATGTATAATTCTATGGTCACCTTTAGTGTAATTTGATCCACTTAAGTATTATGATTCATATAAAGGTTATGTTGAAATTGGCATCATAGTTCAAGTATAAAAATCATATTTTTGTGATAGTGAAAAAAGCACGCATCTTTGTAAATTTGTATTAATTTTATGAACATGACTAAACTATGTTCGTTATTATGCCCAATTGAAAAACATGTTTTTAGGCTCATGTTGTTATCATAAGTTACATTAGAATTACATTAGAATTACATTCCTCTTGCAAGTTTACATAGATAAAATAAAAACCATGATGAAAGTTTAGATATGTTTATGCTATAATTCTATGAATAGAATGAAAACCATGATTCATATAAGAATTAGGTTGGGATAATTCTAGTTGAACCATACTTTTGTATTAGTGACAAAAGTAAGTACCCTTTTGTTAACATGTAGTGATTTTATGAAAACGATTAGTTTATGCCTAAATAAAAATATAGGCTTATATTTCTAGTCAAGACCATGTGCCAATAATAATGATATCTAATTTAGTTAGATTCTTAATTTCAAGTTTACATGGTTAGTTGAACCTATGATTCATGTTTAAGTATTGTTTATGCCATAATCATATGAATTGAATAATTCATGCTTAGGTATTGTTTATGCCATAATCATATGAATAGAATAATTCATGTTTAGGTATTGTTTATGCCATAGTCATATGAATAAATGATTCATGTTTAAGTATTGTTTATGCCATAATCATATGAATTGAATAATTCATGCTTAGGTATTGTTTATGCCATAATCATATGAATAGAATAATTCATGTTTAGGTATTGTTTATGCCATAGTCATATGAATAAATGATTCATGTTTAAGTATTGTTTATGCCATAATCATATGAATTGAATAATTCATGCTTAGGTATTGTTTATGCCATAATCATATGAATAGAATAATTCATGTTTAGGTATTGTTTATGCCATAGTCATATGAATAAATGATTCATGTTTAAGTACTGTTTATGCCATAATCATATGAATAGATTGATTCATGTTTAAGTATTGTCTATGCATTAACCATATGAATAGAATGATTCATGTTTAAGTATTGTTTATTCCATGATTATACGAATAGAATGATTCATGTTTAAGTATTGTTTATGCTATGATTATATGGATAAAATGATTCATGTTATGCCATGATTATATGATGTTACAATTGCAAGTTCACATGTGCCTATCTTATGATAATTAGATCGTATGTTGCAAGTTCATGCGTTCACACTCCCCTTTTTATGTCACCTTATAAACACCATGTTATAGCCTCCCCTTTTCATATGGCTAAATTGGGTTTAAGTATTAAACCCAACACACCTTACATTGGAACGAACGAATAAAACGGGGGAAATGACGTTTGGGTTAAAAATATAGAACATATGTGTTGGCTTGTTTGACGCACGCCAATAACTTTGAAAAACAATTAAGTGGCATAAATAAATCTTAACCAATAAAGATGAATTTGAATAATGGGCCGCAAATATTTACATATAAAAAGAAGAAAGACAAAATATGTAAATGTAGAAAATACGATGTGTTTAACCCGAGGTTGGATTGAGTTGTGATGTAAACCTGCCCGGAACCGCCCGGCTGTCCAGTAGTCACAACAATACCTATCCAATGTGGGTGGTTAAACATGGAGCCCAATAAGGACCCGAGGTTAGACTGAGTTGTGGCGTAAGACTGCCCGGACCCAACCGGCAACAGGCAGCCACAACAATACCTGTCTAATGTGAGAGGTCAAGGCTTTAATAAGACAATTAAGGCTGAGTCAGGATTGATAGGATTAAGTAAATTATATTAATACTTAATCAAAATGGAACATGCTAAACTAAACAGACTGATTGGGGGTTAGGTTTATAAAACACTTAACCAACTTAGCATGTTGGCTAGAAATAGAAAACCTAGTAGCGGGGGACCCTTTTCAGCAGTAACCCTATAAGGTATCATGATACCCTGAAACTAGGCAGGGTGGGGCACGATTACTGGGCTGACTGTAAGAGGTCAAATCGACGGCGGTGGTGCAGCAGTGTAGGTTCTAACGGGGTGCGGGCGTGCACACACTCCGACGCAGAAAAATAAGGCACTGGGCACCAGTAGCATACCTGTGCATTCTAGGATTGTGTCGGACCTCCACCATGGGACTTGATACACCCCATGGTGAGACCAGCATAGGTAACTACAACATCGGGGGTCGTAAGACACATGTAGTTATGCGAGTAGGAGCCGATCATCATAAAATGGATCACTTCACCCTGATTATGGGGTGCCTGTTGGGAACTAGTTTATATGGGTACAGAGATTAATACGGGGTACGATAGTATATTCGACCCTAGACAACTTAACTAAGTTTATGGTGCTTTCCCATTTCTAGTTTATACTTATCATACCCAGTTCTTTATTCATAGACTGAATAGTCCTAGACTTACTCAGGCTTTATGTCTGACTCTACTTTTCTTTCGTCTTCTTCTCTTCCGTTTCCCCCCCCAAGGTCCACAGGGAGGGAATACCGCAGCTTGACCAGCCTTCATATCCAGCTTGAAGAGAAAGAATGTATTGCTTGGATCTTTTCGTTTTAGACTATGGCTTTGGACAGCAACTATGGGACTTTTGCAGTTTATTTATGTTTTCTTTATGCTTCTTTAAATAATGTAATCAAGACAGTTATGAAGATGTTATGTTTTTGGAAGTATTGTAAGACAATTATGGTATGGTTGTTGTAACACGTAATTTTAATGCAATAAAAGTTGTTGTTTTTCCGCTGTTCAAAAATATGTGTTCTTATATCTGTCTTGTATATCTGTGACTTATACTTATAAACCTCCACCAAAATTAGGGCATTCCCTTTGAGAGTGACCCTAACGGAGGTGGGGTGTTTCACTTCGTATCAGAGCCCAGGTTTCGATCCTAGGACCTGTGGGTTATGGGCCCACCACGCTTCCGCTGCGTGGTCTATGATCTATTGTTATGATTCATGTTGTAATAGTTTATTTTGAAATTATTTTCACCAACATTATTTTATTTAAAAAAAAAAAGGGCAAAGTTCCCCCCAGAGCCATAGGTACTATCTCTTATCCTTCGTTTTGAATCTATCCTTTTTGTTTTAGCATGTCCGAAGAACTTAACTTGCCAGAGGGTGTACCAATACCTGGTTGGTTTAGGCGGTTCTTAGAAGCAAGGGCCATTCAGCCAGGTCCTACCGTTCCTCCTCCCCCAGCTGCAGGAAATCATCGAGCTGCAGCAGCACCTCTTCCTCCACCTCCTCTATGGGGAAACACGTTTGCTAAGATATGTAAAGATTTTAAAACTATGGGAGGAAAGGATTTTCATGGAACTAAGTCCTTCGTGGCAGCTAGAAATTGGCTGAAAGAAACCGAGGACTTATTCATCATCTTTGAGGTAGAAGATAGACAGAAAGTACAACTGGCAGTATGGCTACTAAAGGGCGAGGCTTCCTACTGGTGGGAAGTCACTAATGCAGAAAGACCAGTGGAGACATGGGAGGACTTTAGGGCAAGGTTTGAGGCTAAATTTCTCTCAGATGCGGAAAGGAGTTTGCAGTTGGAAAAATTCTTATTTCTTAAGCAAGGGAACAAGACAGTCAAAGAGTATGTTAATCAGTTCGATGAGCTGGCTAGGTTTGGGCTGGACCTAGTCAACACCCCGCACAAGAAGGCTCTCCGTTTCGTCAAAGGGTTGAATGAGCCATTACACAGTTTGGTCATGACCCATATACCCATGGGGCTACATATGAAAGGTTGGTACAAATGGCATTGCTGAACGAAGAGGATAAGGGCAAGAAGGAGACAAATGCAGAAAGCTCTCAAGGGAAGAAAGAGGGTTTGCAGCCTAAGAAGACAGACTTTAAGAAGGGCGGGAAAGGCAACAAAGAGAAGAGGAAGTGTAATTTCTGTGGCAAAGTGGGGCACTTAGTGAAAGATTGCCGGAAAAAGAAGGCCAAGGAGAATGGTGGGTGCTTTTCTTGCGGTGAGACATGCCACATGGCTAAGGACTGCCCAAAGAAACGAGGTATAAATACTTCTGTAAGAAGTGTAGTTCATCTTTATGATCACCCCGTTCGCACTTTATTTGATTCTGGCGCATCACACTCCTTTATCTCGTCTGCTTTAGTAGAATCTCTGCACCTAAAAACTAGTATGGTAGAGGACCCCTTAATTGTTTCAAACCCAATTGGGGGCCCAGCTCATTTGTCTATGATCTGTTTGGGATTGAAAATTTCTATTCTAAGCGTAGAATTTCAATGTAGTGCCTTTATTTTGGGCTTTTCGGGAGATGGTTTGATTCTGGGCATGGATTGGCTATCCAGTAGTGGGGCCATCCTTGATTGTGAGAAAAGGGTTGTTAGGCTCCTAACCCAGCTCGGTAATACTTTGGAAATTTCTTGTAATCTCTCGTATGCGGTTATGCTTAGTTACCTTGAATCGCTAGATGCCTCTGTTGAAAATTTGCAATCGATTAGAGTGGTCCGGGAATATCCGGATGTCTTTGAAGAGGTGAAGGGCTTGCCTCCGAAGCGGGAGATAGACTTCCGTATACATCTTGTAGATAATGCAAAGCCCGTTGTGTCGCCCGTTAGACACATGGCTCCACAGGAAAGGAAAGAGCTCAGTAAACAGATTAAAGAAGCTTCTAGAGAAGGGGTTCATTAGAAGGAGCATTTCAGAATGGGGCGCTCCAGTAGTGTTCGCCACTAAGGCAGAAGGTTCATTTCGCTTATGCATGAGTTGTGGAGAATCACCTTAGTAAGTACATTTGGCAACATAGCTGGCATTTATTTCCAAGAGATAGTTCTGCTACGTGGAATACCTGATAGTAAGTGGACGAGATCTAAAATTCACTAGTGAATTTTGGAAAGCTTGCATGAAACCATGAGTACGCCGTTATGCTTGAGCCGAGTATACTAGAGGTAGAGTAAGTGAAAGAGGAACGAGAGGCAATAGTGAAATAGGTTCCAACTAATATTTTGGAAACAAGAATTAAGAAGCTACGAAATTGTGAAGTTAAAGACGGACAAAGCATAATGGAGTTAAGCTCAAGGAATGCGACTTAGAAGATTGAAGACTAGATTCGTGCATCATATCTCTTCTTAAGAGTATATCCTTGATCCCTCTCTTCCTGTAGAGCTTACTTGCATGCTATCTTTTGTGTATATCCTCTCGGTCCCATTCTCAATCCAATTTCTGTTGCAAACCCCATAGGGAGTATGACTCATCTGTTAGTAACACATGTTGGGGCTGGAGGGTGTTCGTTGGTTTGACTAAAGTTTTTGGGTTTTATAGGATACGGGTTGGTCTTACGAAGGGACTCCCTTGTGACCTAAAAAGAGTCCATCATGCTTAGTTTCCTAGAATCATATATAGTGGTTGGGTTGAGAAATTCTTTGGGTGTCAGTCTGATGTTGATTTCGGTCTTCGAGGCTGATGCTTAGAGGGTTCTTCTCCTAATCAATATATATGTGGCATAGATTTCCAGTTTTGACATTGCCTAATGGGCACAAAGTTTTTACTTGCTTCTATCATTCGACTATACCTTTAGGTAGGACCATTTCCTATTATTGGGAAAATTGGGAAAATGGCCTGTAGATTAGAGCTACCCGAAAAATATTGGCCGGAGTTCACAACATCTTTCACGTTTCACATCTCCGAAAATGTCTACATGAGTCTGCTGAAGTGGTAGAGCCAAATATCCTAGAAGAAGCTGAAGTGGAACGCAAAGCAACCGTGAGGAAAGTTCCAACCCGCATATTAGGAACGGAAGTGAAGAAGCTACGCAACCGCGAAGTCAAGCTCAACAAAGTTCAGTGGAGCGACGCCGAGGAAGATGCAACTTGGGAAACTGAAGCTAGAATACGCGCTGCCTACCCTTTTCTTTTCGAGGGTACATCCTTGATCTTTCTTTTTCCTTAAGTTGCGCTTTTATCTATCTTTTTAGGTATATCTCCTCGACCTTATCTTTTAGGTAGAAACCCTTTGGATGGAAACATGTAGTTGAAACATGTTATGGATGATGGTTGCAAGTGGTTGCAAGTGATTGCTAGTGGTTGCTCGTGGTTGCATATACACACACAATCTAGGCTTTAGATCGGCTCAGTCACTTCATATTGCATGTGCATATATGTTTGCATTCGTATATGGTTGAACTTTAATGTGTTGTCATATGGATGTTGCATTTATATGAATGATTGTGCACTCATGTAGAATCATGAATAGGGGGATTTGCATTCATAATGGATTCATAGCACTTACATAATTCGCATTAAGGAGGTCAACTGAATCAGTAGACCGCCTGATTTTGCATTAGATAAGTACATGTACACACACACTTCGCATATGATCATGAAGCATTAGAAGTCTTTTAAGGTAAATGGATGCTCGTGTTTGATGGATGAGTAGATGGATGTTTGGATGTTAGGATATACATTCTTCCTAACTTGAAGATTTCGGGGACGAAATCATTTTAAGTGGGGGAGAATGTAACACCCCGTGTATTCTATAACCGTGAAATTCATAAATTAAAGTATAATTAATTTCAAATCAAAGAATTAAGGGAAACGGGATACGCCATTGCGTTCGTCTCGGAAAAATACGCGAAATAGAGTCTGAGTTTTCGAAAATTGGAGTCCGTATGACTAAGATATGGCCTCCGGAAGTTTCAGAATTAGGTTTAAAATTCGAACAGACGAAAACAGCTCAGAAAAACTAATTCAAAATTCAAAATCGGGCCCAATTGGCCAAGGTGGGAAAATTCCCGCCCAAAGCACCCAGGTCGACTTGGCAGTCGACCTGGGGCTAGCCAGGTCGACTGGGCAGTCGACCTGGGTAACCCGTGTCGACTGCCAAGTCGACACGGTGTCGACTGGGGTGTCGACCTGGCCCCTGAGCCAGGTCGAACCCAGCCCACCCTGGCTGGCCAGGTCTGTGTTTGGTCGATTTTCTGAGCCTTGCCTTGTCACTAGGGCTAGGTGTCAGCTCCTGGTTGGTCTCTCCTTCAAACGAACGGCTATTATTGAACCAAGCTTCATCGACGGTCTAAATCAACTCACAAACTCTATAAAAAGGACCTAAGGCTAACCCTAATTCACTTGGTATCAGAGCCAGGTTGATGATCATAGAAGGTTGGACGTTAGGGTCACTCCAAGTTCCCGAATTCAAAATAAACTATTACAACATAATTTCAAGTTTACATGGTTAGTTGAACCTATGATTCATGTTTAAGTATTGTTTATGCCATAATCATATGAATTGAATAATTCATGCTTAGGTATTGTTTATGCCATAATCATATGAATAGAATAATCCATGTTTAGGTATTGTTTATGCCATAGTCATATGAATAAATGATTCATGTTTAAGTATTGTTTATGCCATAATCATATGAATTAAATAATTCATGCTTACGTATTGTTTATGCCATAATCATATGAATAGAATAATTCATGTTTAGGTATTGTTTATGCCATAGTCATATGAATAAATGATTCATGTTTAAGTATTGTTTATGCCATAATCATATGAATTGAATAATTCATGCTTAGGTATTGTTTATGCCATAATCATATGAATAGAATAATTCATGTTTAGGTATTGTTTATGCCATAGTCATATGAATAAATGATTCATGTTTAAGTACTGTTTATGCCATAATCATATGAATAGATTGATTCATGTTTAAGTATTGTCTATGCATTAACCATATGAATAGAATGATTCATGTTTAAGTATTGTTTATTCCATGATTATACGAATAGAATGATTCATGTTTAAGTATTGTTTATGCTATGATTATATGGATAAAATGATTCATGTTATGCCATGATTATATGATGTTACAATTGCAAGTTCACATGTGCCTATCTTATGATAATTAGATCATATGTTGCAAGTTCATGCGTTCACACTCCCCTTTTTATGTCACCTTATAAACACCATGCTATAGCCTCCCCTTTTCATATGGCTAACTTGGGTTTAAGTATTAAACCCAACACACCTTACATTGGAACGAACGAATAAAACGGGGGAAATGACGTTTGGGTTAAAAATATAGAACATATGTGTTGGCTTGTTTGACGCACGCCAATAACTTTGAAAAACAATTAAGTGGCATAAATAAATCTTAACCAATAAAGATGAATTTGAATAATGGGCCGCAAATATTTACATATAAAAAGAAGAAAGACAAAATATGTAAATGTAGAAAATACGATGTGTTTAACCCGAGGTTGGATTGAGTTGTGATGTAAACCTGCCCGGAACCGCCCGGCTGTCCAGTAGTCACAACAATACCTATCCAATGTGGGTGGTTAAACATGGAGCCCAATAAGGACCCGAGGTTAGACTGAGTTGTGGCGTAAGACTGCCCGGACCCAACCGGCAACAGGCAGCCACAACAATACCTGTCTAATGTGAGAGCTCAAGGCTTTAATAAGACAATTAAGGCTGAGTCAGGATTGATAGGATTAAGTAAATTATATTAATACTTAATCAAAATGGAACATGCAAAAATAAACAGACTGATTGGGGGTTAGGTTTATAAAACACTTAACCAACTTAGCATGTTGGCTAGAAATAGAAAACCTAGTAGCGGGGGACCCTTTTCAGCAGTAACCCTATAAGGTATCATGATACCCTGAAACTAGGCAGGGTGGGGCACGATTACTGGGCTGACTGTAAGAGGTCAAATCGACGGCGGTGGTGCAGCAGTGTAGGTTCTAACGGGGTGCAGGCGTGCACACACTCCGGCGCAGAAAAATAAGGCACTGGGCATCAGTAGCATACCTGTGCATTCTAGGATTGTGTCGGGCCGCCACCATGGGACTTGATACACCCCATGGTGGGACCAGCATAGGTAACTACAACATCGGGGGCCGTAAGACACATGTAACTATGCGAGTAGGAGCCGATCATCATAAAATGGATCACTTCACCCTGATTATGGGGTGCTTGTTGGGAACTAGTTTATATGGGTACAGAGATTAATACGGGGTACGATAGTATATTCGACCCTAGACAACTTAACTAAGTTTATGGTGCTTTCCCATTTCTAGTTTATACTTATCATACCCAGTTCTTTATTCATAGACTGAATAGTCCTAGACTTACTCAGGCTTTATGTCTGACTCTACTTTTCTTTCGTCTTCTTTTCTTCCGTTTCCCCCCCTCCAGGTCCACAGGGAGGGAATACCGCAGCTTGACCAGCCTTCATATCCAGCTTGAAGAGAAAGAATGTATTGCTTGGATCTTTTCGTTTTAGACTATGGCTTTGGACAGCAACTATGGGACTTTTGCAGTTTATTTATGTTTTCTTTATGCTTCTTTAAATAATGTAATCAAGACAGTTATGAAGATGTTATGTTTTTGGAAGTATTGTAAGACAATTATGGTATGGTTGTTGTAACACGTATTTTTAATGAAATAAAAGTTGTTGTTTTTCCGCTGTTCAAAAATATGTATTCTTATATCTGTCTTGTATATCTGTGACTTATACTTATAAACCTCCACCAAAATTAGGGCATTCCCTTTGAGAGTGACCCTAACGGAGGTGGGGTGTTTCACTTGGTATCAGAGCTATTGTTATGACAACACGGGCTCTGATACCAAGTGAAACACCCCACCTCCGTTAGGGTCACTCTCAAAGGGAATGCCCTAATTTTGGTGGAGGTTTATAAGTATAAGTCACAGATATACAAGACAGATATAAGAACACATATTTTTGAACAGCGGAAAAACAACAACTTTTATTTCATTAAAAATACGTGTTACAACAACCATACCATAATTGTCTTACAATACTTCCAAAAACATAACAACTTCATAACTGTCTTGATTACATTATTTAAAGAAGCATAAAGAAAACATAAATAAACTGCAAAAGTTCCATAGTTGTTGTGCAAAGCCATAGTCCAAAACGAAAAGATCCAAGCAATACATTCTTTCTCTTCAAGCTGGATATGAAGGCTGGTCGAGCTGTGGTATTCCCTCCCTGTGGACCTGGGGGGCGGGGGGGAAACGGAAGAAAAGAAGACGAAAAAAAGTAGAGTCAGACATAAAGCCTGAGTAAGTCTAGGACTATTCAGTCTATGAATAAAGAACTGGGTATGATAAGTATAAACTAGAAATGGGAAAGCACCATAAACTTAGTTAAGTTGTCTAGGGTCGAATATACTATCGTACCCCATACTAATCTCTGTACCCATATAAACTAGTTCCCAACAGACACCCCACAATCAGGGTGAAGTGATCCATTTTATGATGATCGGCTCCTACTCGCATAGTTACATGTGTCTTACGGCCCCCGATGTTGTAGTTACCTATGCTGGTCCCACCATGGGGTGTATCAAGTCCCGTGGTGGCGGCCCGACACAATCCTAGAATGCACAGGTATGCTACTGGTGCCCAGTGCCTTATTTTCTGCGCCGGAGTGTGTGCACGCCCGCACCCCGTTAGAACCTACACTGCTGCACCACCGCCGTCGATTTGACCTCTTACAGTCAGCCCAGTAATCGTGCCCCACCCTGCCTAGTTTCAGGGTATCATGATACCTTATAGGGTTACTGCTGAAAAGGGTCCCCCGCTACTAGGTTTTTCTATTTCTAGCCAACATGCTAAGTTGGTTAAGTGTTTTATAAACCTAACCCCCAACCAGTCTGTTTAGTTTAGCATGTTCCATTTTGATTAAGTATTAATATAATTTACTTAATCCTATCAATCATGACTCAGCCTTAATTGTCTTATTAAAGCCTTGACCTCTCACATTAGACAGGTATTGTTGTGGCTGCCTGTTGCCGGTTGGGTCCGGGCAGTCTTACGCCCCAACTCAGTTTAACCTCGGGTCCTTAGTGGGCTCCGTGTTTAACCACCCACATTGGATAGGTATTGTTGTGACTACTGGACAGCCGGGCGGTTCCGGGCAGGTTTACATCACAACTCAATCCAACCTCGGGTTAAACACATCGTATTTTTCTATATTTACATATATTGTCTCTTTTCTTTTTATATGTAAATATTTGCGGCCCATTATTCAAATTCATCTTTACTGGTTAAATTTCATTTATGCCACTTAATTGTTCTTTCAAGGTTGTTGGCATGCGTTAAACATGCCAACACATATGTTCTATATTTTAGCCCAAACGTCATTACCCCCGTATTATACGTTCGCTCCAATGTAAGGTGTGTTGGGTTTAATACTTAAACCCAATTTAGCCAAATCAAAAGGGGAGGCTTATAACATGGTGTTTATAAGATAACATGAAAAAGGGGAGTGGGAACGCATGAACTTGCAACGAACGATTCAATTAACATAAAATAGGCACATGTGAACTAGCAATTGTAACATCATATAATCATGGCATAACATGAATCATTTTATCCATATAATCATAACATAAACAATACTTAAACATAAATCATTCTATTCATATGGTTAATGCATAGACAATACTTAATCATGAATTATTTTACTCATATGATTATGGCATAAGCAGTACTTAAACATGAATTATTCTAGTCATATGATAATGGCATAAACTTAAACATGAATCATAGTTTCAACTAACCATGTAAACTTGAAATTAAGAATCTAACTAAATTAGATATCATTATTATTGGCACAGGGTCTTGACTAGAAATATAAGCCTATATTTTTATTTAGGCATGATATAAACTAATCGTGTTCATAAAATCACTACATGTTAACAAAAAGGTACTTACTTTTGTCACTAATACAAAAGTATGGTTCAACTAGAATTATCCCAACCTAATTCTTATATGAATCATGGTTTTCATTCTATTCATAGAATTATAGCATAAACATATCTAAACTTACATCATGGTTTTTATTTTATCTATGTAAACTTGCAAGAGGAATGTAACTCTAATGTAATTCTAATGTAACTAATGATAACAACATGAGCCTAAAAACATGTTTTTCAATTGGGCATAATAACGAACATAGTTTAGTCATGTTCATAAAATTAATACAAATTTACAAAGATGCGTGCTTTTGTCACTATCACAAAAATATGATTTTTATACTTGAACTATGATGCCAATTCCAACATAACTTCATATGAATCATAATACTCAAATGGATCAAATTACACTAAAGATGACCATAGAATTTTACATCATGTTGTCATAACAATAGATCATAGACTTGCATGAATTTCAAAATAAACTATTACAACATATAGTTGTTGTTTCAACATGAATCTTAAACTTGCATTTACCAAATGGGTGTTGTAAATAACTACCACAAACATGTAGTTTTCAATATGAATCATATGCTTGCATAAGTCCCAATCAAAATTCCACAACATGTGGTTGTCAACATAAGCCACATACTTGTATGAATCAAACCATGGCATTGCCAAATCGTTTAAAGTCAAAATAACATACAAATATAAGTCATTATCGCCACAATTCCAATTCGTTTCCAACGCAAATCGCGTACTTGCAAATATCCAATCGTATACCATAATATTCCCAAATCGTTTTGCATCAAAGCAACATACAAATATAGATTATTATCGCCACAATTCCATTTCTTACATTACACAAATCAACACAATTATTTAATTCATATCGGAATAGCACTCTACTTACAGCGTATGGCGAATCTTCAATTCAGAAATCTGAATTCTGAATTTGGAGTTGCTATCCTTTGTTGTAGGCATTGCTTTGATTTGATTTACGTTGCTTTAAGCTTTGAATTATCTCCTAGTTGTCTCTCTATTTCTGACGGCTATCTTCAGTCTCTCCTCAGCAGCATGACGGTCTCATCTCCATTTTAGTTTATGTGAATTAGGGTTAGCCTTAGGTCCTTTTTATAGAGTTTGTGAGTTGATTTAGACCGTCGATGAAGCTTGGTTCAATAATAGCCGTTCGTTTGAAGGAGAGACCAACCAGGAGCTGACACCTAGCCCTAGTGACAAGGCAAGGCTCAGAAAATCGACCAAACACAGACCTGGGCAGCCAGGGTGGGCTGGGTTCGACCTGGCTCAGGGGCCAGGTCGACACCCCTGTCGACACCGTGTCGACTTGGCAGTCGACACGGGTTACCCAGGTCGACTGCCCAGTCGACCTGGGTGCTTTGGGCAGGAATTTTCCCGCCTTGGCCAATTGGGCCCGATTTTGAATTTTGAATTAGTTTTTCTGAGTTGTTTTCGTCTGTTCGAATTTTAAACCTAATTCTGAAACTTCCGGAGGCCATATCTTGGTCATACGGACTCCGATTTTCGAAAACTCGGACTCTATTTCGCGTATTTTTCCGAGACGAACGCAATGGCGTATCCCCTTTCCCTTAATTCTTTGATTTGAAATTAATTATACTTTAATTTATGAATTTCACGGTTATAGAATACACGGGGTGTTACATTCTCCCCCACTTAAAAGGATTTCGTCCCCGAAATCTTCAAGTTAGGAAGAATGTATATCCTAACATCCAAACATCCATCTACTCATCCATCAAACACGAGCATCCATTGTCCTTAAAAGACTTCTAATGCTTCATGATCATATGCGAAGTGTGTGTGTACATGTACTTATCTAATGCAAAATCAGGCGGTCTACTGATTCAGTTGACCTCCTTAATGCGAATTATGTAAGTGCTATGAATCCATTATGTATGCAAATCCTCCTATTCATGATTCTACATGAGTGCACAATCATTCATATAAATGCAACGTCCATATGACAACACATTAAAGTTTAACCATATACGAATGCAAACATATATGCATATGCAATATGAAGTGACTAAGCCGATCTAAAACCTAGATTGTGTGTGTATATGCAACCACGAGCAACCACTAGCAATCACTTGCAACCACTTGCAACCATCATCCATAACATGTTTCAACTACATGTTTTCATCCAAAGAGTTTCTACCTAAAAGATAGGGTCGAGGAGATATACCTAAAAAAAAGATAGATAAAAGCGCAACTTAAGGAAAAGGAAGGATCAAAGATGTACCCTCGAAAAGAAAAGGGTAGGCAGCGCGTATTCTAGCTTCAGTTTCCCAAGTTGCATCTCCTTCGGTGTCGCTCCACTGAACTTTGACGAGCTTGACTTCGCGGTTGCGTAGCTTTTTCACTTCCGTTCCTAATATGCGGGTTGGAACTTTTCTTATGGTTGCTTCGCGTTCCACTTCAGCTTCTTCTAGGATATTTGGCTCTACCACTTCAGCAGACTCATGTAGACATTTTCGGAGATGTGAAACATGAAAAACGTTGTGAACTCCGGCCAGCTTTTCGGGTAGCTCTAATCTATAGGCCATTTTCCCAATTTTCTCGATGATAGGGAATGGCCCTACGAACCTTGGTGCTAGCTTTCCTGTGGTTCTAAAACGGACAACGTTCCTCAGCGGAGATACCTTAAGAAAAACTCTGTCTCCAACCTCAAATTCAAGGTCGGTCCTCCTCTTGTCGGCATAGGACTTTTGTCTGTCTTGGGCCGTCTTCATCCTTCTTCGTATTAAGTCTACTTTTTCTGAAGTCTCTCGGATCATATCTGGTCCAAGTATGAGTTTATCAGTAGACTCCCACCAACAAGTGGGCGATCGACACGGTCTTCCATATAAAGCTTCGAAGGGCGCCATCCCGATGGTTGCTTGATAGCTGTTATTGTAGGCAAATTCCACCAAAGGAAGATGGTCTTCCCATGTCCCTAAGAAGTCAAGGACGCACAATCTTAAAAGGTCCTCCAAAACTCTGTTCACTCTTTCTGTTTGGCCGTCGGTTTGGGGATGATAGGCTGTGCTCAAGCATAACTGTGTTCCTACTGCTTCTTGCAGACTCCGCCAAAACTCAATGGTGAAGATAGGGTCTCGGTCACTAACAATGCTGGATGGTATTCCATGGAGTCGAACTATTTCCTTGAGGTAAAGAGATGCTAGGGATGAGGCAGTTCTTTTACTTTTGACAAGTAAAAAGTGGGCGCTTTTAGTAAGCCTATCCACTATTACCCAAATGCTAGTGTTGCCTCTCCTAGACCTAGGCAGCCCATCGATGAAGTCCATTGAGATGCTATCCCACTTCCACTGCGGGACCTCTAGAGGATGTACCAGACCGCCAGGCCTTTTCTGTTCCGCCTTAACCTGTTGGCACACCGTACACTTAGAAACGAATTCTGCCACGTCCTTTTTCATGCCGTTCCAGAAGAAAGTTCTTTTTATGTCCTTGTACATTTTATCTCCGCCTGGGTGTATCGTCATCTTGGAGTGATGTGCTTCCTCGAGAACCCTCTTTACTAAATCCCTTGTTTGTGGGACGCATAGTCTTCCGTCTCGCCTTAGCCAATCAATCGTTTCCACAAGCTGAGGGTCTTCGCGTTGTGTTGTCCCTATTGAGTCCACTAAAGTCGGGCACACTTCGAGAGATGCTAGCAATCCTGGTACAAAATCGGAGGAAGGCCTAAAGTCGAAGCTGGCTATAAACTCTAGGCTTTGTCTTTCAACAAACAGCGGGCTTAGGGTCAATTTCTTTCGGCTCAACGCGTCTGCCACTACGTTGCCTTTGCCCGGAGTGTAGGAGATCTCGAAATCGTACGAGGCAAGAAACTCCATCCATCTCTGTTGCCTCAAGTTAAGATCTTTCTGCGAGAAAAGATATTTCAACGATTTATGGTCAGTGTAAAGTTCGAACTTCTCACCTAGGAGATAGTGTCGCCAAGACTTGAGTGCAAAGACGATGGCAGCTAACTCAAGATCGTGGGTCGGGTAGTTCTTTTCGTGCACTTTCAACTGCCTCCCGCCATAAGCTACTACCCTTCCTTCTTGCATTAAGACAATGCCTAGCCCTGTCCCACATGCATCTGTATAAACAGTGAACATCTTGCTTCCATCTGGCAACGTCAAAACTGGGGCTGTTGTAAGAGCCCTTTATAGTCGCTGGAAAGCAAACTCGCAATCCAAGTCCCAATTGAATGCTAGATTCTTCTTGGTCAATTTCGTGAGCGGAGCTGAGATTTTCGAAAAATCCATTATGAACTTTCGATAGAAACCTGCTAGTCCTAGAAAACTTCGGACCTCAGTTGCATTCCTTGGTGTCTTCCAGTCCTGTACCGCCACTACCTTAGCAGGGTCCACTGCTAACCCTTGTTTGGATACTATGTGCCCAAGGAACCTCACCTCTTCTCTCCAAAAGTGGCATTTGGAGAATTTGGCTTTTAGCTGATGGACTCGCAGAGTTTCCATGATTGCCCTTAAGTGCTGAGCATGTTCCTCTTCACTCTTTGAGAAGATAAGGATATCGTCTACGAAGACCACTACGAACTTATTGAGGAAATCTCTGAATACCCTACTCATCAGGTCCACGAAGTAAGCAGGTGCATTTGTCAAGCCGAAAGGCATGACAAGCCATTCAAAGAAGCCGTCTGGGGTTCTGAATGCCGTTTTATCGATACTATCTTCAGCCACCACGCTTCCGCTGCGTTAGGGTCACACCATACGCTGAATTGAAGATTCGCCATACGCTGTAAGTACAGTGCTATTCCGGTATGAATTAAATAATTGTGTTGATTTGTGTAATGTAAGAAATGGAATTGTGGCGATAATAATCTATATTTGCATGTTGCTTTGATGCAAAACGATTTGGGAATATTATGGTATACGATTGGATATTTGCAAGTACGCAATTTGCGTTGGAACGAAATGGAATTGTGGCGATAATGACTTATATTTTTATGTTATTTTGATTCTAAACGATTTGGCAATGCTATGGTTTGATTCATACAAGTATGTGGCTTATGTTGACAACCACATGTTGTGGAATTTTGATTGGGACTTATGCAAGCATATGATTCATATTGAAAACTACATATTTGTGGTAGTTATTTACAACACCCATTTGGTAAATGCTAGTATAAGATTCATGTTGAACAACAACTATATGTTGTAATAGTTTATTTTGAAATTCATGCAAGTCTATGGTCTATTGTTATGACAACATGATGTAAAATTCTATGGTCATCTTTAGTGTAATTTGATTCACCTAAGTATTATGATTCATATGAAGGTTTTGTTGAAATTGACATCATAGTTCAAGTATAAAAATCATGATTTTGTGATAGTGACAAAAGCAAGCGTCGTTGTAAGCTTGTATTAATTTTATGAACATGTCTAAGCTATGTTTGTTATTATGCCTAGTTAAAAACATGTTTTCTAGGCTTATGTTGTTATCTTAATCATATGATAATATATTTTCGGCGCATAAGTTACATTAGAAATTTACACTAGAATTGCATCCCCTTACAAGTTACATAGATTGGACAAAAACCCATGATTATATGAATAATAGGATTCATAATCAATTATGTTTATGCCATGACCATATAAGGACTCATGTTTAATTATGATTATGCCATAATTATATGATTAGAGTGGTTCATGTTTAAGTACTATTTATGCCAAGACTAAACATGTTTCGTTTACACCATGATTTTGTGAATAGAATGATTCATGTTTAAGTATTGCTTATATTATATGTTGTTACAATTGCAAGTTCACATATGTCTATCTTATGATAATTAGATCGTATGTTGCAAGTTCATGCGTTCACACTCCCCTTTTTATGTCACCTTATAAACACCATGTTATAGCCTCCCCTTTTCATATGGCTAAATTGGGTTTAAGTATTAAACCCAACACACCTTACATTGGAACGAACGAATAAATCGGGGGAAATGACGTTTGGGTTAAAAATATAGAACATATGTGTTGGCTTGTTTGACGCACGCCAATAACTTTGAAAAACAATTAAGTGGCATAAATAAATCTTAACCAATAAAGATCAATAATGGGACGCAAATATTTACATATAAAAGAAGAAAGACAAAATATGTAAATGTAGAAAATACGATGTGTTTAACCCGAGGTTGGATTGAGTTGTGATGTAAACCTGCCCGGAACCGCCCGGCTGTCCAGTAGTCACAACAATACCTATCCAATGTGGGTGGTTAAACATGGAGCCCAATAAGGACCCGAGGTTAGACTGAGTTGTGGCGTAAGACTACCCGGACCCAACCGGCAACAGGCAGCCACAACAATTCCTGTCTAATGTGAGAGGTCAAGGCTTTAATAAGACAATTAAGGCTGAGTCAGGATTGATAGGATTAAGTAAATTATATTAATACTTAATCAAAATGGAACATACTAAACAGACTGATTGGGGGTTAGGTTTATAAAACACTTAACCAACTTAGCATGTTGGCTAGAAATAGAAAACCTAGTAGCGGGGGACCCTTTTCAGCAGTAACCCTATAAGGTATCATGATACCCTGAAACTAGGCAGGGTGGGGCACGATTACTGGGCTGACTGTAAGAGGTCAAATCGACGACGGTGGTGCAGCAGTGTAGGTTCTAACGGGGTGCGGGCGTGCACACACTCCGGCGTAGAAAAATAAGGCACTGGGCACCAGTAGCATACCTGTGCATTCTAGGATTGTGTCGGGCCGCCACCATGGGACTTGATACACCCCATGGTGGGACCAGCATAGGTAACTACAACATCGGGGGCCGTAAGACACATGTAACTATGCGAGTAGGAGCCGATCATCATAAAATGGATCACTTCACCCTGATTATGGGGTGCCTGTTGGGAACTAGTTTATATGGGTACAGAGATTAATACGGGGTACGATAGTATATTCGACCCTAGACAACTTAACTAAGTTTATGGTGCTTTCCCATTTCTAGTTTATACTTATCATACCCAGTTCTTTATTCATAGACTGAATAGTCCTAGACTTACTCAGGCTTTATGTCTGACTCTACTTTTCTTTCGTCTTCTTTTCTTCCGTTTCCCCCCCAGGTCCGCAGGGAGGGAATACCGCAGCTTGACCAGCCTTCATATCCAGCTTGAAGAGAAAGAGTGTATTGCTTGGATCTTTTCGTTTTAGACTTTGGCTTTGGACAGCAACTATGGGACTTTTGCAGTTTATTTATGTTTTCTTTATGCTTCTTTAAATAATGTAATCAAGACAGTTATGAAGATGTTATGTTTTTGGAAGTATTGTAAGACAATTATGGTATGGTTGTTGTAACACGTATTTTTAATGAAATAAAAGTTGTTGTTTTTCCGCTGTTCAAAAATATGTGTTCTTATATCTGTCTTGTATATCTGTGACTTATACTTATAAACCTCCACCAAAATTAGGGCATTCCCTTTGAGAGTGACCCTAACGGAGGTGGGGTGTTTCACTACGTTGTAAGTAGAGTGTCATTCTCAAGTTCAGATTTCTGAATTGAAGATTCGCCATACGCTGTAAGTAGAGTGCTATTCCGGTATGAATTAAATAATTGTGTTGATTTGTGTAATGTAAGAAATGGAATTGTGGCGATAATAATCTATATTTGCATGTTGCTTTGATGCAAAACGATTTGGGAATATTATGGTATACGATTGGATATTTGCAAGTACGCAATTTGCGTTGGAACGAAATGGAATTGTGGCGATAATGACTTATATTTGTATGTTATTTTGATTCTAAACGATTTGACAATGCTATGGTTTGATTCATACAAGTATGTGGCTTATGTTGACAACCACATGTTGTGGAATTTTGATTGGGACTTATGCAAGCATATGATTCATATTGAAAACTACATGTTTGTGGTAGTTATTTACAACACCCATTTGGTAAATGCTAGTATAAGATTCATGTTGAACAACAACTATATGTTGTAATAGTTTATTTTGAAATTCATGCAAGTTTATGGTCTATTGTTATGACAACATGATGTAAAATTCTATGGTCATCTTTAGTGTAATTTGATTCACCTAAGTATTATGATTCATATGAAGGTTATGTTGAAATTGGCATCATAGTTCTAGTATAAAAATCATGATTTTGTGATAGTGACAAAAGCAAGCGTCGTTGTAAGCTTGTATTAATTTTATGAACATGTCTAAGCTATGTTTGTTATTATGCCTAGTTAAAAACATGTTTTCTAGGCTTATGTTGTTATCTTAATCATATGATAATATATTTTCGGCACATAAGTTACATTAGAAATTTACACTAGAATTGCATCCCCTTACAAGTTACATAGATTGGACAAAAACCCATGATTATATGAATAATAGGATTCATAATCAATTATGTTTATGCCATGACCATATAAGGACTCATGTTTAATTATGATTATGCCATAATTATATGATTAGAGTGGTTCATGTTTAAGTACTATTTATGCCAAGACTACATGTTTCGTTTACACCATGATTTTGTGAATAGAATGATTCATGTTTAAGTATTGCTTATATTATATGTTGTTACAATTGCAAGTTCACATATGCCTATCTTATGATAATTAGATCGTATGTTGCAAGTTCATGCGTTCACACTCCCCTTTTTATGTCACCTTATAAACACCATGTTATAGCCTCCCCTTTTCATATGGATAAATTGGGTTTAAGTATTAAACCCAACACACCTTACATTGGAACGAACGAATAAAATGGGGGAAATGACGTTTGGGTTAAAAATATAGAACATATGTGTTGGCTTGTTTGACGCACGCCAATAACTTTGAAAAACAATTAAGTGGCATGAATAAATCTTAACCAATAAAGATGAATTTGAATAATGGGCCGCAAATATTTACATATAAAAAGAAGAAAGACAAAATATGTAAATGTAGAAAATACGATGTGTTTAACCCGAGGTTGGATTGAGTTCTGATGTAAACCTGCCCGGAACCGCCCGGCTGTCCAGTAGTCACAACAATACCTATCCAATGTGGGTGGTTAAACATGGAGCCCAATAAGGACCCGAGGTTAGACTGAGTTGTGGCGTAAGACTGCCCGGACCCAACCGGCAACAGGCATCCACAACAATACCCGTCTAATATGAGAGGTCAAGGCTTTAATAAGACAATTAAGGCTGAGTCAGGATTGATAGGATTAAGTAAATTATATTAATACTTAATCAAAATGGAACATGCTAAACTAAACAGACTGATTGGGGGTTAGGTTTATAAAACACTTAACCAACTTAGCATGTTGGCTAGAAATAGAAAACCTAGTAGCGGGGGACCCTTTTCAGCAGTAACCCTATAAGGTATCATGATACCCTGAAACTAGGCAGGGTGGGGCACGATTACTGGGCTGACTGTAAGAGGTCAAATCGACGGCGGTGGTGCAGCAGTGTAGGTTCTAACGGGGTGCGGGCGTGCACACACTCCGGTGCAGAAAAATAAGGTACTGGGCACCAGTAGCATACCTGTGCATTCTAGGATTGTGTCGGGCCGCCACCATGGGACTTGATACACCCCATGGTGGGACCAGCATAGGTAACTACAACATCGGGGGCCGTAAGACACATGTAACTATGCGAGTAGGAGCCGATCATCATAAAATGGATCACTTCACCCTGATTATGGGGGGCCTGTTGGGAACTAGTTTATATGGGTACAGAGATTAATACGGGGTACGATAGTATATTCGACCCTAGACAACTTAACTAAGTTTATGGTGCTTTCCCATTTCTAGTTTATACTTATCATACCCAGTTCTTTATTCATAGACTGAATAGTCCTAGACTTACTCAGGCTTTATGTCTGACTCTACTTTTCTTTCGTCTTCTTTTCTTCCGTTCCCCACCCCCCAGGGCCGCAGGGAGGGAATACCGCAGCTTGACCAGCCTTCATATCCAGCTTGAAGAGAAAGAATGTATTGCTTGGATCTTTTCGTTTTAGACTATGGCTTTGGACAGCAACTATGGGACTTTTGCAGTTTATTTATGTTTTCTTTATGCTTCTTTAAATAATGTAATCAAGACAGTTATGAAGATGTTATGTTTTTGGAAGTATTGTAAGACAATTATGGTATGGTTGTTGTAACACGTATTTTTAATGAAATAAAAGTTGTTGTTTTTCCGCTGTTCAAAAATATGTGTTCTTATATCTGTCTTGTATATCTGTGACTTATACTTATAAACCTCCACCAAAATTAGGGCATTCCCTTTGAGAGTGACCCTAACGGAGGTGGGGTGTTACACTTCATATTGCATGAAAAGATGAATTTGAATAAAGATGAATTTGAATAATGATCCTAAATTCATGGAGCATATCTTGGTTACCCATGTTTAAGATAAAAATACATTAAGTACATTTGGCAAGTATTGTTGATACCAAGTGAATCATCGGGGTTAGGTTTATAAAATATAGTTGTTTTTCCTAACGGAGGTGGGATGAAGTGAAACACCCCACCTCCGTTAGGGTCACCCTCAAAGGGAATGCCCTAATTTTGGTGGAGGTTTATAAGTATAAGTTACAGATATACAAGACAGATATAAGAACACATATTTTTGAACAACGGAAAAACAACAACTTTTATTTCATTAAAAATACGTGTTACAACAACCATACCATAATTGTCTTACAATACTTCCAAAAACATAACATCTTCATAACTGTCTTGATTACATTATTTAAAGAAGCATAAAGAAAACATAAATAAACTGCAAAAGTCCCATAGTTGCTGTCCAAAGCCATAGTCTAAAACGAAAAGATCCAAGCAATACATTCTTTCTCTTCAAGCTGGATATGAAGGCTGGTCAAGCTGCGGTATTCCCTCCCTGTGGACCTGGGGGGGAAAACGGAAGAGAAGAAGACGAAAGAAAAGTAGAGTCAAACATAAAGCCTGAGTAAGTCTAGGACTATTCAGTCTATGAATAAAGAACTGGGTATGATAAGTATAAACTAGAAATGGAAAAGCACCATAAACTTAGTTAAGTTGTCTAGGGTCGAATATACTATCGTACCCCGTATTAATCCTGTACCCATATAAACTAGTTCCCGACAGGCACCCCATAATCAGGGTGAAGTGATCCATTTTATGATGATCGGCTCCTACTCGCATAGTTACATGTGTCTTACGGCCCCCGATGTTGTAGTTACCTATGCTGGTCCCACCATGGGGTGTATCAAGTCCCATGGTGGCGGCCCGACACAATCCTAGAATGCACAGGTATGCTACTGGTGCCCAGTGCCTTATTTTTCTACGCCGGAGTGTGTGCACGCCCGCACCCCTTTAGAACCTACACTGCTGCACCACCGCCGTCGATTTGACCTCTTACAGTCAGCCCAGTAATCGTGCCCCACCCTGCCTAGTTTCAGGGTATCATGATACCTTATAGGGTTACTGCTGAAAAGGGTCCCCCGCTACTAGGTTTTCTATTTCTAGCCAACATGCTAAGTTGGTTAAGTGTTTTATAAACCTAACCCCCAATCAGTCTGTTTAGTTTAGCATGTTCCATTTTGATTAAGTATTAATATAATTTACTTAATCCTATCAATCCTGACTCAGCCTTAATTGTCTTATTAAAGCCTTGACCTCTCACATTAGACAGGTATTGTTGTGGCTGCCTGTTGCCGGTTGGGTCCGGGCAGTCTTACGCCACAACTCAGTCTAACCTCGGGTCCTTATTGGGCTCCATGTTTAACCACCCACATTGGATAGGTATTGTTGTGACTAGTGGACAGCCGGGCGGTTCCGGGCAGGTTTACATCACAACTCAATCCAACCTCGGGTTAAACACATCGTATTTTCTACATTTACATATTTTGTCTTTCTTCTTTTTATATGTAAATATTTGCGGCCCATTATTCAAATTCATCTTTATTGGTTAAGATTTATTTATGCCACTAAATTGTTTTTCAAAGTTATTAGCGTGCGTCAAACAAGCCAACACATATGTTCTATATTTTTAACCCAAACGTCATTTCCCCCGTTTTATTCGTTCGTTCCAATGTAAGGTGTGTTGGGTTTAATACTTAAACCCAATTTATCCATATGAAAAGGGGAGGCTATAACATGGTGTTTATAAGGTGACATAAAAAGGGGAGTGTGAACGCATGAACTTGCAACATACGATCTAATTATCATAAGATAGGCACATGTGAACTTGCAATTGTAACATCATATAATCATGGTATAACATGAATCATTTTATCCATATAATCATAGCATAAACAATACTTAAACATGAATCATTCTATTCGTATAATCATGGCATAAACAATACTTAAACATGAATCATTCTAATTCATCCGTTAGGCTTAGTTACCAAATAAAAATGGGACTGATATCAACAATACATAAACAAGAAAAGTAGACTTCTAATGGCTCTGATACCAAGTGAAACACCCCACCTCCGTTAGGGTCACTCTCAAAGGGAATGCCCTAATTTTGGTGGAGGTTTAAAAGTATAAGTCACAGATATACAAGACAGATATAAGAACACATATTTTTGAACAGCGGAAAAACAACAACTTTTATTTCATTAAAAATACGTGTTACAACAACCATACCATAATTGTCTTACAATACTTCCAAAAACATAACATCTTCATAACTGTCTTGATTACATTATTTAAAGAAGCATAAAGAAAACATAAATAAACTGCAAAAGTCCCATAGTTGCTGTCCAAAGCCATAGTCTAAAACGAAAAGATCCAAGCAATACATTCTTTCTCTTCAAGCTGGATATGAAGGCTGGTCAAGCTGCGGTATTCCCTCCCTGCGGACCTGGGGGGGGAACGGAAGAAAAGAAGACGAAAGGAAAGTAGAGTCAGACATAAAGCCTGAGTAAGTCTAGGACTATTCAGTCTATGAATAAAGAACTGGGTATGATAAGAATAAACGAGAAATGGGAAAGCACCATAAACTTAGTTAAGTTGTCTAGGGTCGAATATACTATCGTACCATGTATTAATCTCTGTACCCATATAAACTAGTTCCCAACATGCACCCCATAATCAGGGTGAAGTGATCCATTTTATGATGATCGGCTCCTACTCGCATAGTTACATGTGTCTTACGGCCCCCGATGTTGAAGTTACCTATGCTGGTCCCACCATGGGGTGTATCAAGTCCCATGGTGGCAGCCCGACACAATCCTAGAATGCACAGGTATGCTACTGGTGCCCAGTGCCCTATTTTTCTGTGCCGGAGTGTGTGCACGCCCGCACCCCGTTAGAACCTACACTGCTGCACCACCGCCGTCGATTTGACCTCTTACAGTCAGCCCAGTAATCGTGCCCCACCATGCCTAGTTTCAGGGTATCATGATACCTTATAGGGTTACTGCTGAAAAGGGTCCCCCGCTACTAGGTTTTCTATTTCTAGCCAACATGCTAAGTTGGTTAAGTGTTTTATAAACCTAACCCCCAATCAGTCTGTTTAGTTTAGCATGTTCCATTTTGATTAAGTATTAATATAATTTACTTAATCCTATCAATCCTGACTCAGCCTTAATTGTCTTATTAAAGCCTTGACCTCTCACATTAGACAGGTATTGTTGTGGCTGCCTGTTGCCGGTTGGGTCCGGGCAGTCTTACGCCACAACTCAGTCTAACCTCGGGTCCTTATTGGGCTCCATGTTTAACCACCCACATTGGATAGGTATTGTTGTGACTACTGGACAGCCGGGCGGTTCCGGCAGGTTTACATCACAACTCAATCCAACCTCGGGTTAAACACATCGTATTTTCTACATTTACATATTTTGTCTTTCTTCTTTTTATATGTAAATATTTGCGGCCCATTATTCAAATTCATCTTTATTGGTTAAGATTTATTTATGCCACTTAATTGTTTTTCAAAGTTATTGGCGTGCGTCAAACAAGCCAACACATATGTTCTATATTTTTAACCCAAACGTCATTTCCCTCGTTTTATTCGTTCGTTCCAATGTAAGGTGTGTTGGGTTTAATACTTAAACCCAATTTAGCCATATGAAAAGGGGAGGCTATAACATGGTGTTTATAAGGTGACATAAAAAGGGGAGTGTGAACGCATGAACTTGCAACATACGATCTAATTATCATAAGATAGGCATATGTGAACTTGCAATTGTAACAACATATAATATAAGCAATACTTAAACATGAATCATTCTATTCACAAAATCATGGTGTAAACGAAACATGTAGTCTTGGCATAAATAGTACTTAAACATGAACCACTCTAATTATATAATTATGGCATAATCATAATTAAACATGAGTCCTTATATGGTCATGGCATAAACATAATTGATTATGAATCCTATTATTCATATAATCATGGGTTTTTGTCCAATTTATGTAACTTGTAAGGGGATGCAATTCTAGTGTAAATTTCTAATGTAACTTATGTGCCGAAAATATATTATCATATGATTAAGATAACAACATAAGCCTAGAAAACATGTTTTTAACTAGGCATAATAACAAACATAGCTTAAACATGTTCATAAAATTAATACAAGCTTACAACGACGCTTGCTTTTGTCACTATCACAAAATCATGATTTTTATACTTGAACTATGATGCCAATTTCAACATAACCTTCATATGAATCATAATACTTAGGTCAATCAAATTACACTAAAGATGACCATAGAATTTTACATCATGTTGTCATAACAATAGATCATAGACTTGCATGAATTTCAAAATAAACTATTACAACATATAGTTGTTGTTTCAACATGAATTTTATACTTGCATTTACCAAATGGGTGTTGAAAATAACTACCACAAACATGTAGTTTTCAATATGAATCATATGCTTGCATAAATCCCAATCAAAACTCCACAACATGTGGTTGTCAACATAAGCCACATACTTGTATGAATCAAACCATAGCATTGCCAAATCGTTTAGAATCAAAATAACATGCAAATATAATTCACTATCGCCACAATTCCATTTCGTTTCCAACGCAAATCGCGTACGTTCAAATATCCAATCGTATACCATAATATTCCCAAATCGTTTTGCATCAAAGCAACAAACAAATATAGATTATTATCGCCACAATTCCATTTCTTACGTTAATCAAATCAAAGCAACGCCTACAACAAAGGATAGCATCTCCAAATTCAGAATTCAGATTTCTGAATTAAAGATTCGCCATACGCTGTAAGTAGAGTGCTATTCCGATATGAATTAAATATGGGTAACTCTCAAAGGGAAACACCCCACCTCCGTTAAGTCAGGATAAATTAGAATGATTCATGTTTAAGTATTGTATTAATTCTACATTATCTCAATACTTAACCCTAACCCTATATTTTATGGTAAGTGAATAAGTGAAACAATATAAGAACACATAATTATTTGAACGATAATATACTTAAACCTAATGCCCTCAACCCTAACCCTATATTTTATGGCATAAACAATACTTAAACATGAATCATTCTATTCATATGGTTAATGCATAGACAATACTTAAACATGAATCAATCTATTCATATGATTATGGCATAAAACAATATATCAAAATATATGTCACTCTCAAATAGTTATAGAGTCAGGATTGATAGGATTAAGTAAATTATATTAATACTTAATCAAAATGGAACATGCTAAACTAAACAGACTGATTGGGGGTTAGGTTTATAAAACACTTAACCAACTTAGCATGTTGGCTAGAAATAGAAAACCTAGTAGCGGGGGACCCTTTTCAGCAGTAACCCTATAAGGTATCATGATACCCTGAAACTAGGCAGGGTGGGGCGCGATTACTGGGCTAACTGTAAGAGGTCAAATCGACGGCGGTGGTGCAACAGTGTAGGTTCTAACGGGGTGCGGGCGTGCACACACTCCGGCGCAAAAAAATAAGGCACTGGGCACCAGTAGCATACCTGTGCATTCTAGGATTGTGTCGGGCCGCCACCATGGGACTTGATACACCCCATGGTGGGACCAGCATAGGTAACTACAACATCGGGGGCCGTAAGACACATGTAACTATGCGAGTAGGAGCCGATCATCATAAAATGGATCACTTCACCCTGATTATGGGGTGCCTGTTGGGAACTAGTTTATATGGGTACAGAGATTAATACGGGGTACGATAGTATATTCGACCCTAGACAACTTAACTAAGTTTATGGTGCTTTCCCATTTCTAGTTTATACTTATCATACCCAGTTCTTTATTCATAGACTGAATAGTCCTAGACTTACTCAGGCTTTATGTCTGACTCTACTTTTCTTTCGTCTTCTTTTCTTCCGTTTCCCCCCCAGGTCCGTAGGGAGGGAATACCGCAGCTTGACCAGCCTTCATATCCAGCTTGAAGAGAAAGAATGTATTGCTTGGATCTTTTCGTTTTAGACTATGGCTTTGGACAGCAACTATGGGACTTTTGCAGTTTATTTATGTTTTCTTTATGCTTCTTTAAATAATGTTATCAAGACAGTTATGAAGATGTTATGTTTTTGGAAGTATTGTAAGACAATTATGGTATGGTTGTTGTAACACGTATTTTTAATGAAATAAAAGTTGTTGTTTTTCCGCTGTTCAAAAATATGTGTTCTTATATCTGTCTTGTATATCTGTGACTTATACTTATAAACCTCCACCAAAATTAGGGCATTCCCTTTTAGAGTGACCCTAACGGAGGTGGGGTGTGTCGACTGCCAAGTCGACACGGTGTCGACTGGGGTGTCGACCTTGCCCCTGAGCCAGGTCGAACCCAGCCCACCCTGGCTGGCCAGGTCTGTGTTTGGTCGATTTTATGAGCCTTGCCTTGTCACTAGGGCTAGGTGTCAGCTCCTGGTTGGTCTCTCCTTCAAACGAACGGCTATTATTGAACCAAGCTTCATCGACGGTCTAAATCAACTCACAAACTCTATAAAAAGGACCTAAGGCTAACCCTAATTCACATAAACTAAAATGGAGATGAGACCGTCATGCTGCTGAGGAGAGACTGAAGATAGCCGTCAGAAATAGAGAGACAACTAGGAGATAATTCAAAGCTTAAAGCAACGTTAATCAAATCAAAGCAACGCCTACAACAAAGGATAGCATCTCCAAATTCAGAATTCAGATTTCTGAATTAATGATTCGCCATACGCTGTAAGTAGAGTGCTATTCCGATATGAATTAAATAATTGTGTTGATTTGTGCAATGTAAGAAATGGAATTGTGGCGATAATAATCTATATTTGTATGTTGCTTTGATGCAAAACGATTTGGGAATATTATGGTATACGATTGGATATTTGCAAATATACGATTGGATATTTGCAAGTACGCGATTTGCGTTGGAAACGAAATGGAATTGTGGCGATAGTGAATTATATTTGTATGTTATTTTGATTCTAAACGATTTGGCAATGCTATGGTTTGATTCATACAAGTATGTGGCTTATGTTGACAACCACATGTTGTGGAGTTTTGATTGGGATTTATGCAAGCATATGATTCATATTGAAAACTACATGTTTGTGGTAGTTATTTACAACACCCATTTGGTAAATGCAAGTATAAAATTCATGTTGAAACAACAACTATATGTTGTAATAGTTTATTTTGAAATTCATGCAAGACTATGATCTATTGTTATGACAACATGATGTATAATTCTATGGTCATCTTTAGTGTAATTTGATCCACTTAAGTATTCTGATTCATATGAAGGTTATGTTGAAATTGGCATCATAGTTCAAGTATAAAAATCATATTTTTGTGATAGTGACAAAAGCAAGCGTCGTTGTAAGCTTGCATTAATTTTATGAACATGTCTAAACTATGTTCGTTATTATGCCCAGTTGAAAAACATGTTTTTAGGCTCATGTTGTTATCATAAGTTACATTAGAATTACATTAGAATTACATTCCTCTTGCAAGTTTGCATAGATAAAATAAAAACCATGATGAAAGTTTAGATATGTTTATGCTATAATTCTATGAATAGAATGAAAACCATGATTCATATAAGAATTAGGTTGGGATAATTCTAGTTGAACCATACTTTTGTATTAGTGACAAAAGTAAGTACCCTTTTGTTAACATATAGTGATTTTATGAAAACGATTAGGTTATGCCTAAATAAAAATATAGGCTTATATTTCTAGTCAAGACCCTATGCCTATAATAATGATATCTAATTTAGTTAGATTCTTAATTTGAAGTTTACATGGTTAGTTGAACCTATTATTCATGTTTAAGTTTATGCCATTATCATATGACTAATTCATGTTTAAGTACTGCTTATGCCATAATCATATGAATAAAATAATTCATGTTTAAGTTTCGTCTATGCATTAACCATATGAATAGAATGATTTATGTTTAAGAATTGTTTATGCTATGATTATATGGATAAAATGATTCATGTTATGCCATGATTATATGATGTTACAATTGCAAGTTCACATGTGCCTATTTTATGTTAATTGAATCGTTCGTTGCAAGTTCATGCGTTCACACTCCCCTTTTTCATGTTACCTTATAGACACCATGTTATAAGCCTCCCCTTTTCATTTGGCCAAATTGGGTTTAAGTATTAAACCCAACACACCTTACGTTGGAGCGAATGTATAATACGGGGGTAATGACGTTTAGGCTAAAATATAGAACATATGTGTTGGCATGTTTAACGCATGCCAACAACCTTGAAAGAACAATTAAGTGGCATAAATGAAATTTAACCAATAAAGATGAATTTGAATAATGGGCCGCAAATATTTACATATAAAAAGAAAAGAGACAAAATATGTAAATGTAGAAAATACGATGTGTTTAACCCGAGGTTGGATTGAGTTGTGATGTAAACCAGCCCGGAACCGCCCGGCTGTCCAGTACTCACAACAATACCTATCCAATGTGGGTGGTTAAACACGGAGCCCAATAAGGACCCGAGGTTAGACTGAGTTGTGGCGTAAGACTGCCCGGACCCAACCGGCAACAGGCGGCCACAACAATACCTGTCTAATGTGAGAGGTCAAGGCTTTAATAAGACAATTAAGGCTGAGTCAGGATTGATAGGATTAAGTAAATTATATTAATACTTAATCAAAAGGGAACATGCTAAACTAAACAGACTGATTGGGGGTTAGGTTTATAATACACTTAACCAACTTAGCATGTTGGCTAGAAATAGAAAACCTAGTAGCGAGGGACCCTTTTCGCAGTAACCCTACAAGGTATCATGATACCCTGAAACTAGGCAGGGTGGGGCACGATTACTGGGCTGATTGTAAGAGGTAAAATCGACGACGGTGGTGCAGCAGTGTAGGTTCTAACGGGGTGCGGGGGTGCACACACTCCGGCGCAGAAAAATAAGGCACTGGGCACAAGTAGCATACCTGTGCATTCTAGGATTTGTGTCGGGCCGCCACCATGGGACTTGATACACCCCATGGTGGGACCAGCATAGGTAACTACAACATCGGGGGCCGTAAGACACATGTAACTGTGCGAGTAGGAGCCGATCATCATAAAGTGGATCACTTCACCCTGATTATGGGGTGCCTGTTGGGAATTAGTTTATATGGGTACAGAGATTAATATGGGGTAAGATAGTATATTCGACCCTAGACAACTTAACTAAGTTTATGGTGCTTTCCCATTTCTAGTTTATACTTATCATTCCCAGTTCTTTATTCATAGACTGAATAGTCCTAGACTTACTCAGGCTTTATGTCTGACTCTACTTTTCTTTCGTCTTCTTTTCTTCCGTTCCCCCCCCCCCCCCCCCCCCCCGCAGGTCCACAGGGAGGGAATACCGCAGCTTGACCAACCTTCATATCCAGCTTGAAGAGAAAGAATGTATTGCTTGGATCTTTTCGTTTTAGACTATGGCTTTGGACAGCAACTATGGGATTTTTGCAGTTTATTTATGTTTTCTTTATGCTTCTTTAAATAATGTAATCAAGACAGTTATGAAGATGTTATGTTTTTGGAAGTATTGTAAGACAATTATGGTATGGTTGTTGTAACACGTATTTTTAATGAAATAAAAGTTGTTGTTTTTCCGCTGTTCAAAAATATGTGTTCTTATATATGTCTTGTATATCTGTGACTTATACTTATAAACCTCCACCAAAATTAGGGCATTCCCTTTGAGAGTGACCCTAACGGAGGTGGGGTGTTTCACTTGGTATCAGAGCGAAGAAGCTACATGAGGAAAGTTCCAACCCGCATATTAGGAACGAATTTACATCTTATGCATAGGTTGTTGTTTTTATTCAAACAACACGAGGTTAATTTATAGTGAAACATAAGCAAATTATCATTCACTTGGTAGTTACATTATCTGATATAACTCAAATCAATAATTATATTAACATATTTGATATAAGAATTAATTTATATTAGCAGAATATCAAATAATTATAATTAATAATATAATACACGAGGTTATATGTTTACACCCCACCTCCGTTAAGGTCACTCTCAAAGGGAATGCCCTAATATTAATAATCTATATTTGGGATTATTATCGTATTGTTTATATCAAATAATTATTTGAATAAGTGAAACACCCCACCTCCGTTAGGGTCACTCTCAAAGGGAATGCCCTAATTTTGGTGGAGGTTTATAAGTATAAGTCACAGATATACAAGACATATATAAGAACACATATTTTTGAACAGCGGAAAAACAACAACTTTTATTTCATTAAAAATACGTGTTACAACAACCATACCATAATTGTCTTACAATACTTCCAAAAACATAACATCTTCATAACTGTCTTGATTACATTATTTAAAGAAGCATAAAGAAAACATAAATAAACTGCAAAAGTCCCATAGTTGCTGTCCAAAGCCATAGTCTAAAACGAAAAGATCCAAGCAATACATTCTTTCTCTTCAAGCTGGATATGAAGGCTGGTCAAGCTGCGGTATTCCCTCCCTGTGGACCTGGGGGGGGGGGGGGGAACGGAAGAAAAGAAGACGAAAGAAAAGTAGAGTCAGACATAAAGCCTGAGTAAGTCTAGGACTATTCAGTCTATGAATAAAGAACTGGGTATGATAAGTATAAACTAGAAATGGGAAAGCACCATAAACTTAGTTAAGTTGTCTAGGGTCGAATATACTATCGTACCGCATATTAATCTCTGTACCCATATAAACTAGTTCCCAACGGGCACCCCATAATCAGGGTGAAGTGATCCATTTTATGATGATCGGCTCCTACTCGCATAGTTACATGTGTCTTACGGCCCCCGATGTTGTAGTTACCTATGCTGGTCCCACCATAGGGTGTATCAAGTCCGATGGTGGCGGCCCGACACAAATCCTAGAATGCACAGGTATGCTACTGGTGCCCAGTGCCTTATTTCTCTGCGCCGGAGTGTGTGCACGCCCGCACCCCGTTAGAACCTACACTACGGCACCACCGCCGTCGATTTGACCTCTTACAATCAGCCCAGTAATCGTGCCCCACCCTGCCTAGTTTCAGGGTATCATGATACCTTGTACGGTTACTGCGAAAAGGGTCCCTCGCTACTAGGTTTTCTATTTCTAGCCAACATGCTAAGTTGGTTAAGTGTTTTATAAACCTAACCCCCAATCAGTCTGTTTAGTTTAGCATGTTCCATTTTGATTAAGTATTAATATAATTTACTTAATCCTATCAATCCTGGCTCGGCCTTAATTGTCTTATTAAAGCCTTGACCTCTCACATTAGACATGTATTGTTGTGGCTGCCTGTTGCCGGTTGGGTCCGGGCAGTCTTACGCCACAACTCAGTCTAACCTCGGGTCCTTATTGGGCTCCGTGTTTAACCACCCACATTGGATAGGTATTGTTGTGACTACTGGACAGCCGGGCGTTTCTGGGCAGGTTTACATCAAAACTCAATCCAACCTCGGGTTAAACACATCGTATTTTCTACATTTACATATTTTGTCTCTTTTCTTTTTATATGTAAATATTTGCGGCCCATTATTCAAATTCATCTTTATTGGTTAAATTTCATTTATGCCACTTAATTGTTTTTCAAAGTTATTGGCGTGCGTCAAACAAGCCAACACATATGTTCTATATTTTTAACCCAAACGTCATTTCCCCCGTTTTATTCGTTCGTTCCAATGTAAGGTGTGTTGGGTTTAATACTTAAACCCAATTTAGCCATATGAAAAGGGGAGGCTATAACATGGTGTTTATAAGGTGACATAAAAAGGGGAGTGTGAACGCATGAACTCGCAACATACGATCTAATTATCATAAGATATGCATATGTGAACTTGCAATTGTAACAACATATAATATAAGCAATACTTAAACATGAATCATTCTATTCACAAAATCATGGTGTAAACGAAACATGTAGTCTTGGCATAAATAGTACTTAAACATGAACCACTCTAATCATATAATTAGGGCATAATCATAATTAAACATGAGTCCTTATATGGTCATGGCATAAACATAGTTGATTATGAATCCTATTATTCATATAATCATGGGTTTTTGTCCAATCTATGTAACTTGTAAGGGGATGCAATTCTAGTGTAAATTTCTAATGTAACTTATGATAACAACATGAGCCTAAAAACATATTTTTCAATTGGGCATAATAACGAACATAGTTTAGTCATGTTCATAAAATTAATACAAATTTACAAAGATGCGTGCTTTTGTTACTATCACAAAAATATGATTTTTATACTTGAACTATGATGCCAATTTCAACATAACCTTCATATGAATCATAATACTTAGGTGAATCAAATTACACTAAATATGACCATAGAATTTTACATCATGTTGTCATAACAATAGATCATAGACTTGCATGAACTTCAAAATAAACTATTACAACATATAGTTGTTTCAACATGAATTTTATACTTGCATTTACCAAATGGGTGTTGTAAATAACTACCACAAACATGTAGTTTACAATATGAATCATATGCTTGCATAAGTCCCAATCAAAATTCCACAACATGTGGTTGTCAACATAAGCCACATACTTGTATGAATCAAACCATAGCATTGCCAAATCGTTTAGAATCAAAATAACATACAAATATAAGTCATTATCGCCACAATTCCATTTCGTTCCAACGCAAATTGCGTACTTGCAAATATCCAATCGTATACCATAATATTCCCAAATCGTTTTGCATCAAAGCAACATGCAAATATAGATTATTATTGTTTATATAACCTAATCGGGCATTATTTTATTAATGTTTATTATCAGTATTAAGGAGGTCAACTGTAATATAGATTATTTTCTATAATAATATAATAATATATGTATACCTAATATAATTAATATCATATGTTTATTATTATTGTTAATATAATAAACATTAAAGCTTAGTTTACTATAATTATATATCATAATAATTATTAGGTATCATACCTAATAATATAAATATGCTTATAATTATAATCATATTTTTATTAATTCAAATTATTGTTATTATATGATTATAATCGGTTCTGGAGGTGGGCCTGTTACTGTGTTCTTATTATAACTGGGATATAATTATTCTCGCATATTGTGGTATGTTCGTTATTAAGATAATTTAAATCAAGTGAATTATTGTTGTTAAGGTATAGTCGAATTGCTCTGATACCAAGTGAAACACCCCACCTCCGTTAGGGTCACTCTCAAAGGGAATGCCCTAATTTTGGTGGAGGTTTATAAGTATAAGTCACAGATATACAAGACAGATATAAGAACACATATTTTTGAACAGCGGAAAAACAACAACTTATATTTCATTAAAAATACGTGTTACAACAACCATACCATAATTGTCTTACAATACTTCCAAAAACATAACATCTTCATAACTGTCTTGATTACATTATTTAAAGAAGCATAAAGAAAACATAAATAAACTGCAAAAGTCCCATAGTTGCTGTCCAAAGTAGAATTATTCTAATTTATCTTAAACATAAATAACCGAGCAGAAAAATAAGATAATTAGTTGAACACATATTTTTCTACATAATACTCGCGTATGTTTCACTTGAAACATAATAATCCATAATAATGATATTATTTGATATAATTATAATACGTGTCATGAAGATTATAATTCATTTATTAGAATTATATTACCTGGTAACATATTAATTCAATTTACAATATGATATTATATTATGAATATCATATAAGTGACAAGTGAATGATAATTTGCTAATATAAATATCATATTATGAATATTTTAACACTTATAGTTATTATGTTACATATTATTAAGTAATTATAAATATGATAATATTTTTAATAACCGATATTTTATGTATAAATTGGCCATATAAACTTATATTTTAAATATGGGTATGTTCGTTATTAAAGCCTTATATTTATCAGTCTTGCTCTGATAAATATGATAATTGTATTTTTATAAGTATAAGTCATAATACATATTTTTATGCAATTTATTAATATAAAAATATAATTTATGTTTACAATATGATAATAATTATTAATAAATAATTATTTGCCTTATATTTATCAGTCTTTTAAGGACAATGGATGCTCGTGTTTGATGGATGAGTAGATGGATGTTTGGATGTTAGGATATACATTCTTCCTAACTTAAAGATTTCGGGGACGAAATCCTTTTAAGTGGGGGAGAATGTAACACCCCGTGTATTCTATAACCGTGAAATTCATAAATTAAAGTATAATTAATTTATGAATTTCATGGTTATAGAATACACAGGGTGTTACATTCTCCCCAACTTAAAAGGATTTCGTCCCCGAAATCTTCAAGTTAGGAAGAATGTATATCCTAACATCCAAACATCCATCTACTCATCCATCAAACACGAGCATCCATTGTCCTTAAAAGACTTCTAATGCTTCATGATCATATGCGAAGTGTGTGTGTACATGTACTTATCTAATGCAAAATCAGGCGGTCTACTGATTCAGTTGACATATTATTGGGAAAATTGGGTTTAGATTTGTAAATATAGACGTTTCACTTGCATAGGTTTATAATTTAAAGTTGACATATTATAAATTATCAAACAATTATAATATAAACACGTATTATAAGAATTATGTTTAATAATTATATTTGAAATAATAATTATTATCATGTTTATATAACCTAATAACAATAATAATTATTATCATGTTTATAATCATACCTAATATAGATTATTGTTGACCTAATTTTTATTATCATGTCTATAATAATATAAGTATTGGGCTCCATGTTTAACCACCCACATTGGATAGGTATTGTTGTGACTACTTGATAGCCGGTCGGTTCCGGGCAGGTTTACATCACAACTCAATCCAACCTCGGGTTAAACACATCGTATTTTCTACATTTACATATTTTGTCTTTCTTCTTTTTATATGTAAATATTTGCGGCCCATTATTCAAATTCATCTTTATTGGTTAAGATTTATTTACGCCACTTAATTGTTTTTCAAAGTTATTGGCGTGCGTCAAACAAGCATGTTGGCTAGAAATAGAAAACCTAGTAGCGGGGGACCCTTTTCAGTAGTAACCCTATAAGGTATCATGATACCCTGAAGCTAGGCTGGGTGAGGCACGATTACTGGGTTGACTGTAAGAGGTCAAATCGACGGCGGTGGTGCAGCAGTGTAGGTTCTAACGGGGTGCGGGCGTGCACACACTCCGGCGCAGAAAAATAAGGCACTGGGCACCAGTAGCATACCTGTGCATTCTAGGATTGTGTCGGGCTGCCACGATGGGACTTGATACACCCCATGGTGGGACCAGCATAGGTAACTACAACATCGGGGGCCGTAAGACACATGTAACTATGCGAGTAGGAGCCGATCATCATAAAATGGATCACTTCACCCTGATTATGGGGTGCCCGTTGGGAACTAGTTTATATGGGTACAGAGATTAATACGGGGTACGATAGTATATTCGACCCTAGACAACTTAACTAAGTTTATGGTGCTTTCCCATTTCTAGTTTATACTTATCATACCCAGTTCTTTATTCATAGACTGAATAGTCCTAGACTTACTCAGGCTTTATGTCTGACTCTACTTTTCTTTCGTCTTCTTTTCTTCCGTTCCCCCCCCCCCCCCCCAAGGTCCAATTATCATATTATAATATCAAACAATTATATTATTACAATAAGGACACGCCATTATAATTATGTAAACATAGTCTATACTAATAACTATTAATTGTCATATTATAAGAAAGACAAAATATGATATTTTATTATTTGATTATAATAACATATTATTTTTAAATTAATTATAGTTATTATGATATTATTTTATTATAATATGCAAGCATATGATTCATATTGAAAACTACATGTTTGTGGTAGTTATTTACAATACCCATTTGGTAAATGCAAGTATAAGATTCATGTTGAAACAACAACTATATGTTGTAATAGTTTATTTTGAAATTCATGCAAGTCTATGATCTATTGTTATGACAACATGATGTATAATTCTATGGTCATCTTTAGTGTAATTTGATCCACTTAAGTATAATGATTCATATGAAGATTATGTTGAAATTGGCATCATAGTTCAAGTATAAAAATCATATTTTTGTGATAGTGACAAAAGCACGCATCTTTGTAAATTTGTATTAATTTTATGAACATGACTAAACTATGTTCGTTATTATGCCCAATTGAAAAACATGTTTTTAGGCTCATGTTGTTATCATAAGTTACATTAGAATTACATTAGAATTACATTCCTCTTGCAAGTTTACATAGATAAAATGAAAACCATGATTCATATAAGAATTAGGTTGGGATAATTCTAGTTGAACCATACTTTTGTATTAGTGACAAAAGTAAGTACCCTTTTGTTAACATGTAGTGATTTTATGAACACGATTAGTTTATATTATGCCTAAATAAAAATATAGGCTTATATTTCTAATCAAGACACTATTCCAATAATAATGATATCTAATTTAGTTAGATTCTTAATTTCAAGTTTACATGGTTAGTTGAACCTATGATTCATGTTTAAGTTTATGCCATTATCATATGACTAATTCATGTTTAAGTACTGCTTATGCCATAATCATATGAATAAAATAATTCATGTTTAAGTATCGTCTATGCATTAACCATATGAATAGAATGATTTATGTTTAAGAATTGTTTATGCTATGATTATATGGATAAAATGATTCATGTTATGCCATGATTATATGATGTTACAATTGCAAGTTCACATGTGCCTATTTTATGTTAATTGAATCGTTCGTTGCAAGTTCATGCGTTCACACTCCCCTTTTTCATGTTACCTTATAGTCACCATGTTATAAGCCTCCCCTTTTCATTTGGCCAAATTGGGTTTAAGTATTAAACCCAACACACCTTACGTTGGAGCGAACGTATAATACGGGGGTAATGACGTTTGGGCTAAAATATAGAACATATGTGTTGGCATGTTTAACGCATGCCAACAACCTTGAAAGAACAATTAAGTGGCATAAATGAAATTTAACCAATAAAGATGAATTTGAATAATGGGCCGCAAATATTTACATATAAAAAGAAAAGAGACAAAATATGTAAATGTAGAAAATACGATGTGTTTAACCCGAGGTTGGATTGAGTTGTGATGTAAACCTGCCCGGAACCGCCCGGCTGTCCAGTAGTCACAACAATACCTATCCAATGTGGGTGGTTAAACACGGAGCCCAATAAGGACCCGAAGTTAGACTGAGTTGTGGCGTAAGACTGCCCGGACCCAACCGACAACAGGCAGCCACAACAATACCTGTCTAATGTGAGAGGTCAAGGCTTTAATAAGACAATTAAGGCTGAGACAGGATTGATAGGATTAAGTAAATTATATTAATACTTAATCAAAATGGAACATGCTAAACTAAACAGACTGATTGGGGGTTAGGTTTATAAAACACTTAACCAACTTAGCATGTTGGCTAGAAATAGAAAACCTAGTAGCGGGGGACCCTTTTCAGCAGTAACCCTATAAGGTATCATGATACCCTGAAACTAGGCAGGGTGGGGCACGATTACTGGGCTGACTGTAAGAGGTCAAATCGACGGCGGTGGTGCAGCAGTGTAGGTTCTAACGGGGTGTGGGCGTGCACACACTCCGTTGCAGAAAAATAAGGCACTGGGCACCAGCAGCATACCTGTGCATTCTAGGATTGTGTCGGGCCGCCACCATGGGACTTGATACACCCCATGGTGGGACCATCATAGGTAACTACAACATCGGGGGCCGTAAGACACATGTAACTATGCGAGTAGGAGCCGATCATCATAAAATGGATCACTTCACCCTGATTATGGGGTGCCTGTTGGGAACTAGTTTATATGGGTACAGAGATTAATACGGGGTACGATAGTATATTCGACCCTAGACAACTTAACTAAGTTTATGGTGCTTTCCCATTTCTAGTTTATACTTATCATACCCAGTTCTTTATTCATAGACTGAATAGTCCTAGACTTACTCAGGCTTTATGTCTGACTCTACTTTTCTTTCGTCTTCTTTTCTTTCGTCTTCTTTTCTTTCGTTTCCCCCCAGGTCCGCAGGGAGGGAATACCGCAGCTTGACCAGCCTTCATATCCAGCTTGAAGAGAAAGAATGTATTGCTTGGATCTTTTCGTTTTAGACTATGGCATTGGACAGCAACTATGGGACTTTTGCAGTTTATTTATGTTTTCTTTATGCTTCTTTAAATAATGTAATCAAGACAGTTATGAAGATGTTATGTTTTTGGAAGTATTTTAAGACAATTATGGTATGGTTTTTGTAACACGTATTTTTAATGAAATAAAAGTTGTTGTTTTTCCGCTGTTCAAAAATATGTGTTCTTATATCTGTCTTGTATATCTGTGACTTATACTTATAAACCTCCACCAAAATTAGGGCATTCCCTTTGAGAGTGACCCTAACGGAGGTGGGGTGTTTCACTTGGTATCAGAGCATAGGTTTACCAGATAAGATAAAAAGTTTTGAAAATTTATTTTCAAAAAGGAAATTTAAAGAAGCATTTTTAAAAAGATAAAATATTTTATTTTAAAAAGGCAAAGTCCCCAAAGCCTAGGTACTATCTTCTATCCTTCGTTTTGAATCTATCCTTTCTGTTTCAGCATGTCTGGAGACCTTACTCCCCAGCTGCTGACGCTTTCACTCCTCCTCCTCCACGTAAACCAGCAAGCGGAACAGTCCCAGAGTAGGAAGACGAATAATAGTCAAACAAGAAAGGATCGTAACAGTAATAATAAGAAACGAGAAAAAAAGGAAACGAGGTATAAATACTTTTGTAGGAAGTGTATTTCAACTTTATGATCACCCCGTTCGCACTTTATTTGACTCTGGCGCATCACACTCCTTTATCTCGTCTGCTTTAGTAGAATCTCTGCACCTAAAAACTAGTATGGTAGAGGACCCCTTAATTGTTTTCAAACCCAATTGGGGGCCCAGCTCATTTGTCTATGATCTGTTTGGGATTGAAAATTTCTATTCTAAGCGTAGAATTTTAATGTAGTGCCTTTGTTTTGGTCTTTTCGGGATATGGTTTGATTTTGGGCATGGATTGGCTATCCAGTAATGGGGCCATCCTTGATTGTGAGAAAAGGGTTGTCAGGCTCCTAACCCAGCTCGGTAATACTTTGGAAATTTCTTGTAATCCCTCGTATGCGGTTATGCTTAGTTACCTTGAATCGCTAGATGCCTCTGTTGAAAATTTGCAATCAGTTAGAGTGGTCCGGGAATATTCGGATGTCTTCGAAGAGGTGAAGGGCTTGCCTCCGAAGCGGGAGATAGACTTCCGCATATACCTTGTAGATAATGCAAAGCCCGTTGCGTTGCCCGTTAGACACATGGCTCCACGGGAAAGGAAAGAGCTCAGTAAATAGATTAAAGAAGCTTCTAGAGAAGGGGTTCATTAGAAGGAGCATTTCAGAATGGGGCGCTCCAGTAGTGTTCGCCACTGAGGCAGAAGGTTCATTTCGCTTATGCATGAGTTGTGGAGAATCACCTTATTAAGTACATTTGGCAACATAGCTGGCATTTATTTCCAAGAGATAGTTCTGCTACGTGGAATACCTGATAGTAAGTGGACGAGATCTAAAATTCACTAGTGAATTTTGGAAAGCTTGCATGAAACCATGAGTATGCCGTCATGCTTGAGCCGAGTATACTAGAAGTAGAGTAAGTGAAAGAGGAACGAGAGGCAATAGTGAAATAGGTTCCAACTAATATTTTGGAAACAAGAATTAAGAAGCTACGAAATTGTGAAGTTAAAGACGGACAAAGCATAATGGAGTTAAGCTCAAGGAATGCGACTTAGAAGATTGAAGACTAGATTCGTGCATCATATCTCTTCTTAAGAGTATATCCTTGATCCCTCTCTTCCTGTAGAGCTTACTTGCATGCTATCTTTTGTGTATATCCTCTCGGTCCCATTCTCAATCCAATTTCTGTTGCAAACCCCATAGGGAGTATGACTCATCTTTTAGTAACACATGTTGGGGCTCGAGGGTGTTCGTTGGTTTGACTAAACTTTTTGGGTTTTATAGGATACGGGTTGGTCTTAGGAAGGGACTCCCTTGTGACCTAAAAGGAGTCCATTATGCTTAGTTTCCTAGAATCATATATAGTGGTTGGGTTGAGTAATTCTTTGGGTGTCAGTCTGATGTTGATTTCGGTCTTCGGGGCTGATGCTTAGAGAATTCTTCTCCTAGTCAATATATATGGCATAGATTTCCAGTTTTGACATTGCCTAATGGGCACAAAGTCTTTACTTGCTTCTATCATTCGACTATACCTTTAGATAGGAACAATTGGGTGTAAACATGTGTTTGAGACATGTTATGATTGATGGTTGCAAGTGGTTGCAAGTGATTGCTAGTGGTTACTCGTGGTTGCATATACACACACAATCTAGGTTTTAGATCGGCTCAGTCACTTCATATTGCATGTGCATATATGTTTGCATTCGTATATGGTTGAACTTTAATGTGTTGTCATATGGATGTTGCATTTATATGAATGATTGTGCACTCATGTAGAATCATGAATAGGAGGATTTGCATACATAATGGATTCATAGCACTTACATAATTCGCATTAAGGAGGTCAACTGAATCAGTAGACCGCCTGATTTTGCATTAGATAAGTACATGTACACACACACTTCGCATATGATCATGAAGCATTAGAAGTCTTTTAAGGACAATGGATGCTCGTGTTTGATGGATGAGTAGATGGATGTTTGGACGTTAGGATGTACATTCTTCCTGAACTTGAATATTTCGGGGACGAAATCCTTTTAAGTGGGGGAGAATGTAACACCCCGTGTATTTTATAACCGTGAAATTCATAAATTAAAGTATAATTAATTTCAAATCAAAGAATTAAGGGAAAGGGGATACGCCATTGCGTTCGTCTCGGAAAAATACGCGAAATAGAGTCCGAGTTTTCGAAAATCGGAGTCCGTATGACCAAGATATGGCCTCCGGAAGTTTCAGAATTAGGTTTAAAATTCGAACAGACGAAAACAGCTCAGAAAAACTAATTCAAAATTCAAAATCGGGCCCAATTGGCCAAGGCGGGAAAATTTGGACCATTTCTCGATTTGTGCGTGTCATCCTTGCGCAGGGGCCATGCTAATCTTCCCTGTATCGTTCCAATTTTATCGGATGTCCCCGATACCAAGTGAAACACCCCACCTCCGTTAGGGTCACTCTCAAAGGGAATGCCCTAATTTTGGTGGAGGTTTATAAGTATAAGTCACAGATATACAAGACAGATATAAGAACACATATTTTTGAACAGCGGAAAAACAACAACTTTTATTTCATTAAAAATACGTGTTACAACAACCATACCATAATTGTCTTACAATACTTCCAAAAACATAACATCTTCATAACTGTCTTGATTACATTATTTAAAGAAGCATAAAGAAAACATAAATAAACTGCAAAAGTCCCATAGTTGTTGTCCAAAGCCATAGTCTAAAACGAAAAGATCCAAGCAATACATTCTTTCTCTTCAAGCTGGATATGAAGGCTGGTCAAGCTGCGGTATTCCCTCCCTGTGGACCTGTGGGGGGGGGGGAAACGGAAGAGAAGAAGACGAAAGAAAAGTAGAGTCAGACATAAAGCCTGAGTAAGTCTAGGACTATTCAGTCTATGAATAAAGAACTGGGTATGATAAGTATAAACTAGAAATGGGAAAGCACCATAAACTTAGTTAAGTTGTCTAGGGTCGAATATACTACCGTACCCCGTATTAATCTCTGTACCCATATAAACTAGTTCCCAACAGGCACCCCATAATCAGGGTGAAGTGATCCATTTTATGATGATCGGCTCCTACTCGCATAGTTACATGTGTCTTACGGCCCCCGATGTTGTAGTTAACTATGCTGGTCCCACCATGGGGTGTATCAAGTCCCATGGTGGCGGCCCGACACAATCCTAGAATGCACAGGTATGCTACTGGTGCCCAGTGCCTTATTTTTCTGCGCTGGAGTGTGTGCACGCCCGCACCCCGTTAGAACCTACACTGCTGCACCACCGCCGTCGATTTGACCTCTTACAGTCAGCCCAGTATTCGTGCCCCACCCTGCCTAGTTTCAGGGTATCATGATACCTTATAGGGTTACTGCTGAAAAGGGTCCCCCGCTACTAGGTTTTCTATTTCTAGCCAACATGCTAAGTTGGTTAAGTGTTTTATAAACCTAACCCCCAATCAGTCTGTTTAGTTTAGCATGTTCCATTTTGATTAAGTATTAATATAATTTACTTAATCCTATCAATCCTGACTCAGCCTTAATTGTCTTATTAAAGGCTTGACCTCTCACATTAGACAGGTATTGTTGTGGCTGCCTGTTGCCGGTTGGGTCCGGGCAGTCTTACGCCACAACTCAGTCTAACCTCGGGTCCTTATTGGGCTCCATGCAAAACATAAATAAACTGCAAAAGTCCCATAGTTGCTGTCCAATGCCATAGTCTAAAACGAAAAGATCCAAGCAATACATTCTTTCTCTTCAAGCTGGATATGAAGGCTGGTCAAGCTGCGGTATTCCCTCCCTGTGGACCTGGGGGGGGGGGGGGGGGGCGAAACGGAAGAGAAGAAGACGAAAGAAAAGTAGAGTCAGACATAAAGCCTGAGTAAGTCTAGGACTATTCAGTCTATGAATAAAGAACTGGGTATGATAAGTATAAACTAGAAATGGGAAAGCACCATAAACTTAGTTAAGTTGTCTAGGGTCGAATATACTATCGTACCCCGTATTAATCTCTGTACCCATATAAACTAGTTCCCAACAGGCACCCCATAATCAGGGTGAAGTGATCCATTTTATGATGATCGGCTCCTACTCGCATAGTTACATGTGTCTTACGGCCCCCGATGTTGTAGTTTCCTATGCTGGTCCCACCATGGGGTGTATCAAGTCCCATGGTGGCGGCCCGACACAATCCTAGAATGCACAGGTATGCTACTGGTGCCCAGTGCCTTATTTTTCTGCGCCGGAGTGTGTGCACGCCCGCACCCCGTTAGAACCTACACTGCTGCACCACCGCCGTCGATTTGACCTCTTACAGTCAGCCCAGTAATCGTGCCCCACCCTGCCTAGTTTCAGGGTATCATGATACCTTATAGGGTTACTGCTGAAAAGGGTCCCCCGCTACTAGGTTTTCTATTTCTAGCCAACATGCTAAGTTGGTTAAGTGTTTTATAAACCTAACCCCCAATCAGTCTGTTTAGTTTAGCATGTTCCATATTGATTAAGTATTAATATAATTTACTTAATCCTATCAATCTTGACTCAGCCTTAATTGTCTTATTAAAGCCTTGACCTCTCACATTAGACAGGTATTGTTGTGGCTGCCTGTTGCCGGTTGGGTCCGGGCAGTCTTACGCCACAACTCAGTCTAACCTCAGGTCCTTATTTGAATGATCCCCACAATTTATAATATGTAACTGGCTTAATAATTATAATTATTTATTATTGTATTAATATAGACTGAGTTGAACATATAACCTCAGTTATAGTTATTATGCAACACGAAATATCATATTTAATTCACTTACTATAACAATTATCATATGTTTAATAATTATGTATTTAAACATAGACTATATTTGAATTAATTTATATAATAATTATAAAATATTATATAATTATAATTAATTATATCATATTATGGGTAACATAGTCTATACTAATAACTAATAATTGTAATATAATATCTTTGTGTAAGACAATTATCTGGTATTGTAAATTCACTTGGAAAATTATTATGATAATTTTATCATAGTCTCGATTACAATTTGGTATCGTATAACTTATCTGGTGTTTCACTTGTTTTTATTCTTTAAAAACAACAACTTTTATTTCATTAAAAATACGTGTTACAACAACCATACCATAATTGTCTTACAATACTTCCAAAAACATAACATCTTCATAACTGTCTTGATTACATTATTTAAAGAAGCATAAAGAAAACATAAATAAACTGCAAAAGTCCCATAGTTGCTGTCCAAAGCCATAGTCTAAAACGAAAAGATCCAAGCAATACATTCTTTCTCTTCAATCTGGATATGAAGGCTGGTCAAGCTGCGGTATTCCCTCCCTGTGGACCTGGGGGGGAAACGGAAGAAAAGAAGAAGAAAGAAATGCAGAGTCAGACATAAAGCCTGAGTAAGTCTAGGACTATTCAGTCTATGAATAAAGAACTGGGTATGATAAGTATAAACTAGAAATGGGAAAGCACCATAAACTTAGTTAAGTTGTCTAGGGTCGAATATACTATCGTACCCCATATTAATCTCTGTATCCATATAAACTAGTTCCCAACGGGCACCCCATAATCAGGGTGAAGTGATCCATTTTATGATGATCGGCTCCTACTCGCATAGTTACATGTGTCTTACGGCCCCCGATGTTGTAGTTACCTATGCTGGTCCCACCATGGGGTGTATCAAGTCCCATGGTGGCGGCCCGACACAAATCCTAGAATGCACAGGTATACTACTGGTGCCCAGTGCCTTATTTTTCTGCGCCGGAGTGTGTGCACGCCCGCACCCCGTTAGAACCTACACTGCTGCACGACCGCCGTCGATTTGACCTCTTACAATCAGCCCAGTAATCGTGCCCCACCCTGCCTAGTTTCAGGGTATCATGATACCTTGTAGGGTTACTGCGAAAAGGGTCACTCGCTACTAGGTTTTCTATTTCTAGCCAACATGCTAAGTTGGTTAAGTGTTTTATAAACCTAACCCCCAATCAGTCTGTTTAGTTTAGCATGTTCCATTTTGATTAAGTATTAATATAATTTACTTAATCCTATCAATCCTGGCTCAGCCTTAATTGTCTTATTAAAGCCTTGACCTCTCACATTAGACAGGTATTGTTGTGGCTGCCTGTTGCCGGTTGGGTCCGGGCAGTCTTACGCCACAACTCAGTCTAACCTCGGGTCCTTATTGGGCTCCGTGTTTAACCACCCACATTGGATAGGTATTGTTGTGACTACTGGACAGCCGGGCGGTTCCGGGCAGGTTTACATCACAACTCAATCCAACCTCGGGTTAAACACATCGTATTTTCTACATTTACATATTTTGTCTCTTTTCTTTTTATATGTAAATATTTGCGGCCCATTATTCAAATTCATCTTTATTGGTTAAATTTCATTTATGCCACTTAATTGTTCTTTCAAGGTTGTTGGCATGCGTTAAACATGCCAACACATATGTTCTATATTTTATCCCAAACGTCATTACCCCCGTATTATACGTTCGCTCCAACGTAAGGTGTGTTGGGTTTAATACTTAAACCCAATTTGGCCAAATGAAAAAGGGAGGCTTATAACATGGTGTCTATAAGGTAACATGAAAAAGGGGAGTGTGAACGTATGAACTTGCAACGAACGATTCAATTAACATAAAATAGGCACATGTGAACTTGCAATTGTAACATCATATAATCATGGCATAACATGAATCATTTTATCCATATAATCATAGAATAAACGATTCTTAAACATAAATCATTCTATTCATATGGTTAATGCATAGACGATACTTAAACATGAATTATTTTATTCATATAATTATGGCATTAGCAGTACTTAAACATGAATTAGTCATATGATAATGGCATAAACTTAAACAGACTGATTGGGGGTTAGGTTTATAAAACACTTAACCAACTTAGCATGTTGGCTAGAAATAGAAAACCTAGTAGCGAGGGACCCTTTTCGCAGTAACCCTACAAGGTATCATGATACCCTGAAACTAGGCAGGGTGGGGCACGATTACTGGGCTGATTGTAAGAGGTCAAATCGACGGCGGTGGTGCAGCAGTGTAGGTTCTAACGGGGTGCGGGCATGCACACACTCCGACGCAGAAAAATAAGGCACTGGGCACCAGTAGCATACCTGTGCATTCTAGGATTTGTGTCGGGCCGCCACCATGGGACTTGATACACCCCATGGTGGGACCAGCATAGGTAACTACAACATCGGGGGCCGTAAGACACATGTAACTATGCGAGTAGGAGCCGATCATCATAAAATGGATCACTTCACCCTGATTATGGGGTGCCCGTTGGGAACTAGTTTATATGGGTACAGAGATTAATATGGGGTACGATAGTATATTCGACCCTAGACAACTTAACTAAGTTTATGGTGCTTTCCCATTTCTAGTTTATACTTATCATACCCAGTTCTTTATTCATAGACTGAATAGTCCTAGACTTACTCAGGCTTTATGTCTGACTCTACCTTTCTTTCGTCTTCTTTTCTTCCGTTCCCCCCCCCAGGTCCACAGGGAGGGAATACCGCAGCTTGACCAGCCTTCATATCCAACTTGAAGAGAAAGAATGTATTGCTTGGATCTTTTCGTTTTAGACTATGGCTTTGGACAGCAACTATGGGACTTTTGCAGTTTATTTATGTTTTCTTTATGCTTCTTTCAATAATGTAATCAAGACAGTTATGAAGATGTTATGTTTTTGGAAGTATTGTAAGACAATTATGGTATGGTTGTTGTAACACGTATTTTTAATGAAATAAAAGTTGTTGTTTTTCCGCTGTTCAAAAATATGTGTTCTTATATCTGTCTTGTATATCTGCGACTTATACTTATAAACCTCCACCAAAATTAGGGCATTCCCTTTGAGAGTGACCCTAACGGTGGTGGGGTGTTTCACTTATTTTAATTATTAATTCACTTATTTTAATTATAATAATATTAAATTGATAACAATTCACTTATTAGAATTAATTGCATGATAATATCAAAATATGTTTACCCACGTATTCATAATCAAAATAATACGTGTACAACTTATCATTCAAATTGTTTCACTTGGTATTCCCGTCGTATTTTCACTTGATTATAGTCGAATGATAGTACAATTCACTTACCATAAAATATAGGGTTAGGTTTAAGTATTGAGATAAAGTAGAATTAATACAATACTTAAACATGAATCATTCTAATTTATCCTGACTTAACGGAGGTGGGGTGTTTCCCTTTGAGAGTTACCCATATTTAATTCATATCGCATAGAATAATTATAATTATTATTATAATTATCATTTAATTTTTAATATGATAATATTATGTTTATTTAATATAATGCTTTAATAACTGATAATTATTTGATATTAATAATTATTAAAGTATTAATATAAATATTTATCATATTTTTATCATATTCAAATTATAATAATTATAATTCACTTATATTATTATAATGGCAATACATATTTTTATCATATTCATAGTCTATATGAAATACTAAATAGACCACAATTATTATTATAAGGCAAACAATTATTATTATCATATTTTTATAATAATTTTAAATTATTAATACACCCATATTAATAATTTGAATTATAAGTCGACAAAATATGTTTACAATTTATATTATTATTCAATAATAAGTTATTATATTTACCCACGATAATTATTAATAATTGATATAATTATTTAATAATTGTTAGTTATTATACTAATAATAACTAACAATTATAATATGTTAATACATATTGTAATAATTATTATGATAATATTATAATTAAGATAAGTTATAAGAACACGTATTAATTCTCCGTTATTTAGGTTTTTAAATAATTATACTTATCATTTTATTCAAACTTGCATATTAGTGAAACACCCCACCTCCGTTAGGGTCACTCTCAACGATCAATTATTATAAATTATAATAATAAGTATATACTTTAATAAAATATTATCATATTGACTATATTATCCAAATAATTACAATATTATACTATATTATAATAATTTATTATAAGTAATAATTGATATTAAAATAATAATTTGCTTATAATTATAATCATATTCCCTTAGAGAAGGGGTTCATTCGTGGACCCGATGAGTAGGGTATTCAGAGATTTCCTCAATAAGTTCGTAGTGGTCTTCGTAGACGATATCCTTATCTTCTCAAAGAGTGAAGAGGAACATGCTCAGCACTTAAGGGCAATCATGGAAACTCTGCGAGTCCATCAGCTAAAAGCCAAATTCTCCAAATGCCACTTTTGGAGAGAAGAGGTGAGGTTCCTTGGGCACATAGTATCCAAACAAGGGTTAGCAGTGGACCCTGCTAAGGTAGTGGCGGTACAGGACTGGAAGACACCAAGGAATGCAACTGAGGTCCGAAGTTTTCTAGGACTAGCAGGTTTCTATCGAAAGTTCATAAAGGATTTTTCGAAAATCTCAGCTCCGCTCACGAAATTGACCAAGAAGAATCTAGCATTCAATTGGGACTTGGATTGCGAGTTTGCTTTCCAGCAACTAAAAAGGGCTCTTACAACAGCCCCAGTTTTGACGTTGCCAGATGGAAGCAAGATGTTCACAGTTTATACAGATGCATGTGGGACAGGGCTAGGCGCTGTCTTAATGCAAGAAGGAAGGGTAGTAGCTTATGGCGGGAGGCTGTTGAAAGTGCACGAAAAGAACTACCCGACCCACGATCTTGAGTTAGCTGCCATCGTCTTTGCACTCAAGTCTTGGCGACACTATCTCCTAGGTGAGAAGTTCGAACTTTACACTGACCATAAATCGTTGAAATATCTTTTCTCGCAGAAAGATCTTAACTTGAGGCAACAGAGATGGATGGAGTTTCTTGCCTCGTACGATTTCGAGTTCTCCTACACTCCGGGCAAAGGCAACGTAGTGGCAGACGCGTTGAGCCGAAAGAAATTGACCCTAAGCCCGCTGTTTGTTGAAAGACAAAGCCTAGAGTTTATAGCCAGCTTCGACTTTAGGCCTTCCTCCGATTTTGTACCAGGCTTGCTAGCATCTCTCGAAGTGCGCCCGACTTTAGTGGACTCAATAGGGACAGCACAACGCGAAGACCCTCAGCTTGTGGAAACGATTGATTGGCTAAGGCAAGACGGAAGACTATGCATCCCACAGACAAGGGATTTAGTAAAGAGGGTTCTCGAGGAAGCACATCACTCCAAGATGACGATACACCCAGGCGGAGATAAAATGTACAAGGACATAAAAAGAACTTTCTTCTAGAACGGCATGAAAAAGGACGTGGCAGAATTCGTTTCTAAGTGTATGGTGTGCCAACAGGTTAAGGCGGAACAGAAAAAGCCTGGCGGTCTGCTACATTCTCTAGAGGTCCCGCAGTGGAAGTGGGATAGCATCTCAATGGACTTCATCGATGGGCTGCCTAGGTCTAGGAGAGGCAACACTAGCATTTGGGTAATAGTGGATAGGCTTACTAAAAGCGCCCACTTTTTACCTGTCAAAAGTAAAAGAACTGCCTCATCCCTAGCATCTCTTTACCTCAAGGAAATAGTTCGACTCCATGGAATACCATCCAGCATTGTTAGTGACCGAGACCCTATCTTCACCATTGAGTTTTGGCGGAGTCTGCAAGAAGCAGTAGGAACGCAGTTATGCTTGAGCACAGCCTATCATCCCCAAACCGACGGCCAAACAGAAAGAGTGAACAGAGTTTTGGAGGACCTTTTAAGATTGTGCGTCCTTGACTTCGGAGGGACATGGGAAGACCATCTTCCTTTGGTGGAATTTGCCTACAATAACAGCTATCAAGCAACCATCGGGATGGCGCCCTTCGAAGCTTAATATGGAAGACCGTGTCGATCGCCCACTTGTTGGTGGGAGTCTACTGATAAACTCATACTTGGACCAGATATGATCCGAGAGACTTCAGAAAAAGTAGACTTAATACGAAGAAGGATGAAGACGGCCCAAGATAGACAAAAGTCCTACGCCGACAAGAGGAGGACCGACCTTGAATTTGAGGTTGGAGACAGAGTTTTTCTTAAGGTATCTCCGCTAAGGAACGTTGTCCGTTTTAGAACCACAGGAAAGCTAGCACCAAGGTTCGTAGGGCCATTCCCTATCATCGAGAAAATTGGGAAAATGGCCTATAGATTAGAGCTACCCGAAAAGCTGGCCGGAGTTCACAACGTTTTTCATGTTTCACATCTCCGAAAATGTCTACATGAGTCTGCTGAAGTGGTAGAGCCAAATATCCTAGAAGAAGCTGAAGTGGAACGCGAAGCAACCATAAGAAAAGTTCCAACCCGCATATTAGGAACGGAAGTGAAAAAGCTACGCAACCGCGAAGTCAAGCTCGTCAAAATTCAGTGGAGCGACGCCGAAGGAGATGCAACTTGGGAAACTGAAGCTAGAATACGCGCTGCCTAACCTTTTCTTTTCGAGGGTACATCTTTGATCCTTCCTTTTCCTTAAGTTGCGCTTTTATCTATCTTTTTTTTAGGTATATCTCCTCGACCCTATCTTTTAGGTAGAAACTCTTTGGATGAAAACATGTAGTTGAAACATGTTATGGATGATGGTTGCAAGTGGTTGCAAGTGATTGCTAGTGGTTGCTCGTGGTTGCATATACACACACAATCTAGGTTTTAGATCGGCTCAGTCACTTCATATTGCATATGCATATATGTTTGCATTCGTATATGGTTAAACTTTAATGTGTTGTCATATGGATGTTGCATTTATACGAATGATTGTGCACTCATGTAGAATCATGAATAGGAGGATTTGCATACATAATGGATTCATAGCACTTACATAATTCGCATTAAGGAGGTCAACTGAATCAGTAGACCGCCTGATTTTGCATTAGATAAGTACATGTACACACACACTTCGCATATGATCATGAAGCATTAGAAGTCTTTTAAGGACAATGGATGCTCGTGTTTGATGGATGAGTAGATGGATGTTTGGATGTTAGGATATACATTCTTCCTAACTTGAAGATTTCAGGGACGAAATCCTTTTAAGTGGGGGAGAATGTAACACCCCGTGTATTCTATAACCGTAAAATTCATAAATTAAAGTATAATTAATTTCAAATAAAATAATTAAGGGAAAGGGGATACGCCATTGCGTTCGTCTCGGAAAAATACGCGAAATAGAGTCCGAGTTTTCGAAAATCGGAGTCCGTATGACCAAGATATGGCCTCCGGAAGTTTCAGAATTAGGTTTAAAATTCGAACAGACGAAAACAGCTCAGAAAAACTAATTCAAAATTCAAAATCGGGCTCAATTGGCCAAGGCGGGAAAATTCCCGCCCAAAGCACCCAGGTCGACTTGGCAGTCGACCTGGGGCTAGCCAGGTCGACTGGGCAGTCGACCTGGGTAACCCGTGTCGACTGCCAAGTCGACACGGTGTCGACAGGGGTGTCGACCTGGCCCCTGAGCCAGGTCGAACCCAGCCCACCCTGGCTGGCCAGGTCTGTGTTTGGTCGATTTTCTGAGCCTTGCCTTGTCACTAGGGCTAGGTGTCAGCTCCTGGTTGGTTTCTCCTTCAAACGAACGGCTATTATTGAACCAAGCTTCATCGACGGTCTAAATCAACTCACAAACTCTATAAAAAGGACCTAAGGCTAACCCTAATTCACATAAACTAAAATGGAGATGAGACCGTCATGCTGCTGAGGAGAGACTGAAGATAGCCGTCAGAAATAGAGAGACAACTAGGAGATAATTCAAAGCTTAAAGCAACGTAAATCAAATCAAAGCAACGCCTACAACAAAGGATAACAACTCCAAATTCAGAATTCTGAATTGAAGATTCGCCATATGCTGTAAGTAGAGTGCTATTCCGATATGAATTAAATAATTGTGTTGATTTGTGTAATGTAAGAAATGGAATTGTGGCGATAATAATCTATATTTGTATGTTGCTTTGATGCAAAACGATTTGGGAATATTATGATATACGATTGGATATCTGCAAGTACGCGATTTGCGTTGGAAACGAAATGGAATTGTGGCGATAATGAATTATATTTGTATGTTATTATGATTCTAAACGATTTGGCAATGCTATGGTTTGATTCATACAAGTATGTGGCTTATGTTGACAACCACATGTTGTGGAATTTTGATTGGGACTTATGCAAGCATATGATTCATATTGAAAACTACATGTTTGTGGTAGTTATTTACAACACCCATTTGGTAAATGCGAGTATAAGATTCATGTTGAAACAACAACTATATGTTGTAATAATTTATTTTGAAATTAATGCAAGTCTATGATCTATTGTTATGACAACATGATGTATAATTCTATGGTCACCTTTAGTGTAATTTGATCCACTTAAGTATTATGATTCATATAAAGGTTATGTTGAAATTGGCATCATAGTTCAAGTATAAAAATCATATTTTTGTGATAGTGACAAAAGCACGCATCTTTGTAAATTTGTATTAATTTTATGAACATGACTAAACTATGTTCGTTATTATGCCCAATTGAAAAACATGTTTTTAGGCTCATGTTGTTATCATAAGTTACATTAGAATTACATTCCTCTTACAAGTTTACATAGATAAAATAAAAACCATGATGAAAGTTTAGATATGTTTATGCTATAATTCTATGAATAGAATGAAAACCATGATTCATGTAAGAATTAGGTTGGGATAATTCTAGTTGAACCATACTTTTGTATTAGTGACAAAAGTAAGTACCCTTTTGTTAACATGTAGTGATTTTATGAAAACGATTAGTTTATGCCTAAATAAAAATATAGGCTTATATTTCTAGTCAAGACCATGTGCCAATAATAATGATATCTAATTTAGTTAGATTCTTAATTTCAAGTTTACATGGTTAGTTGAACCTATGATTCATGTTTAAGTATTGTTTATGCCATAATCATATGAATTGAATAATTCATGCTTAGGTATTGTTTATGCCATAATCATATGAATAGAATAATTCATGTTTAGGTATTGTTTATGCCATAGTCATATGAATAAATGATTCATGTTTAAGTATTGTTTATGCCATAATCATATGAATTGAATAATTCATGCTTAGGTATTGTTTATGCCATAATCATATGAATAGAATAATTCATGTTTAGGTATTGTTTATGCCATAGTCATATGAATAAATGATTCATGTTTAAGTATTGTTTATGCCATAATCATATGAATTGAATAATTCATGCTTAGGTATTGTTTATGCCATAATCATATGAATAGAATAATTCATGTTTAGGTATTGTTTATGCCATAGTCATATGAATAAATGATTCATGTTTAAGTACTGTTTATGCCATAATCATATGAATAGATTGATTCATGTTTAAGTATTGTCTATGCATTAACCATATGAATAGAATGATTCATGTTTAAGTATTGTTTATGCCATGATTATACGAATAGAATGATTCATGTTTAAGTATTGTTTATGCTATGATTATATGAATAAAATGATTCATGTTATGCCATGATTATATGATGTTACAATTGCAAGTTCACATGTGCCTATCTTATGATAATTAGATCGTATGTTGCAAGTTCATGCATTCACACTCCCCTTTTTATGTCACCTTATAAACACCATGTTATAGCCTCCCCTTTTCATATAGCTAAATTGGGTTTAAGTATTAAACCCAACACACCTTACACTGGAACGAACGAATAAAACGGGGGAAATGACGTTTGGGTTAAAAATATAGAACATATGTGTTGGCTTGTTTGACGCACGCCAATAACTTTGAAAAACAATTAAGTGGCATAAATAAATCTTAACCAATAAAGATGAATTTGAATAATGGGCCGCAAATATTTACATATAAAAAGAAGAAAGACAAAATATGTAAATGCAGAAAATACGATGTGTTTAACCCGAGGTTGGATTGAGTTGTGATGTAAACCTGCCCGGAACCGCCCGGCTGTCCAGTAGTCACAACAATACCTATCCAATGTGGGTGGTTAAACATGGAGCCCAATAAGGACCCGAGGTTAGACTGAGTTGTGGCGTAAGACTGCCCGGACCCAACCGGCAACAGGCAGCCACAACAATACCTGTCTAATGTGAGAGGTCAAGGCTTTAATAAGACAATTAAGGCTGAGTCAGGATTGATAGGATTAAGTAAATTATATTAATACTTAATCAAAATGGAACATGCTAAACTAAACAGACTGATTGGGGGTTAGGTTTATAAAACACTTAACCAACTTAGCATGTTGGCTAGAAATAGAAAACCTAGTAGCGGGGGACCCTTTTCAGCAGTAACCCTATAAGGTATCATGATACCCTGAAACTAGGCAGGGTGGGGCACGATTACTGGGCTGACTGTAAGAGGTCAAATCGACGACGGGGGTGCAGCAGTGTAGGTTCTAACGGGGTGCGGGCGTGCACACACTCCGACGCAGAAAAATAAGGCACTGGGCGCCAGTAGCATACCTGTGCATTCTAGGATTGTGTCGGGCCGCCACCATGGGACTTGATACACCCCATGGTGGGACCAGCATAGGTAACTACAACATCGGGGGCCGTAAGACACATGTAACTATGCGAGTAGGAGCCGATCATCATAAAATGGATCACTTCACCCTGATTATGGGGTGCCTGTTGGGAACTAGTTTATATGGGTACAGAGATTACTACGGGGTACGATAGTATATTCGACCCTAGACAACTTAACTAAGTTTATGGTGCTTTCCCATTTCTAGTTTATACTTATCATACCCAGTTCTTTATTCATAGACCGAATAGTCCTAGACTTACTCCGGCTTTATGTTTGACTCTACTTTTCTTTCGTCTTCTTCTCTTCGGTTTGCCCCCCCCCCCCCCAGGTCCATAGGGAGGGAATACCGCAGCTTGACCAGCCTTCATATCCAGCTTGAAGAGAAAGAATGTATTGCTTGGATCTTTTCGTTTTAGACTATGGCTTTGGACAGCAACTATGGGACTTTTGCAGTTTATTTATGTTTTCTTTATGCTTCTTTAAATAATGTAATCAAGACAGTTATGAAGATGTTATGTTTTTGGAAGTATTGTAGGACAATTATGGTATGGTTGTTGTAACACGTATTTTTAATGAAATAAAAGTTGTTGTTTTTCCGCTGTTCAAAAATATGTGTTCTTATATCTGTCTTGTATATCTGTGACTTGTACTTATAAACCTCCACCAAAATTAGGGCATTCCCTTTGAGAGTGACCCTAACGGAGGTGGGGTGTTTCACTTGGTATCAGAGATAAGCATTAGAAGTCTTTTAAGGACAATGGATGCTCGTGTTTGATGGATGAGTAGATGGATGTTTGGACTTTAGGATGTACATTCTTCCTGAACTTGAATATTTCGGGGACGAAATCCTTTTAAGTGGGGGAGAATGTAACACCCCGTGTATTTTATAACCGTGAAATTCATAAATTAAAGTATAATTAATTTCAAATCAAAGAATTAAGGGAAAGGGGATACGCCATTGCGTTCGTCTCGGAAAAATACGCGAAATAGAGTCTGAGTTTTCGAAAATCGGAGTCCGTATGACCAAGATATGGCCTCCGGAAGTTTCAGAATTAGGTTTAAAATTCGAACAGACGAAAACAGCTCAGAAAAACTAATTCAAAATTCAAAATCGGGCCCAATTGGCCAAGGCGGGAAAATTCCCGCCCAAAGCACCCTGGTCGACTTGGCAGTCGACCTGGGGCTAGCCAGGTCGACTGGGCAGTCGACCTGGGTAACCAGTGTCGACTGCCATGTCGACACGTTGTCGACTGGGGTGTCGACCTGGCCCCTGAGCCAGGTCGAACCCAGCCCACCCTGGCTGGCCAGGTCTGTGTTTGGTCGATTTTCTGAGCCTTGCCTTGTCACTAGGGCTAGGTGTCAGCTCCTGGTTGGTCTCTCCTTCAAACGAACGGTTATTATTGAACCAAGCTTCATCGACGGTCTAAATCAACTCACAAACTCTATAAAAAGGACCTAAGGCTAACCCTAATTCACATAAACTAAAATGGAGATGAGACCGTCATGCTGCTAAGGAGAGACTGAAGATAGCCGTCAGAAATAGAGTGTAACGACCCAGAAAATCTGAACCAATTTAAAATTTTTAAATTGGCTAAAATAATGGATTTTAAATATTTAAAATAAATATTTTAAATAATGGCAATGAAAACTAAGTTTGAATCGACAATTGAAAACGAATATAATTAATTATAATTATATATAGAATTGAAAATAGCGCGGTAGTTCGATAATTCGATTTCAAACTTCAATTGAATATACCGGGTGCAAAACAATCCGGATTTTAGTGAAACCAAAAACATTAGGATCTAATTGATGATGTCTTTCTAACGAATCCGACCAATCGAAATTTGATAGCGGGAGTCAAAAGACATGTCCAGTTGAAAATTCTGAATAGTCGCTATGGAATGCAGGCCCTTAAAAATGGACATTTTGCAAATGACCTCGGATTTCGACGAAACCACTTTTGTTGGATCCGCAGGGTCATGTTATTGTTAGGTTTCAAATTTCATAATTTTTCGAACCAATATGTGAGCGTGGCAAAAGAAAACGCGTTTGACCAGTTTCAGTTGATTTTAATCGACTGGAAATTGGCCATTTTTCCAACGGTCTCAGAATTCGACGAAACTAGTTTTGTTAGGACCGTATCGTCAATACGAAGCTAGAAAATATTTTTCTGGAATTTTTCTAGTTAGTATGTGACCCCGGTAATTTGAAATGTGCGTTTAAAATTCAATATAGTGATTTAAATGAAAATTCAACGGGAACTGATTGTAACAATCGAATCAGCTTGCGATACATATCCCATTGTGTTCGGAATGGGGGTAAAACGCTATGGGCGACAGGCGGTGGGCCTCGTTTAGAGGTCGTATGTAAAAGTCAACTTTTTGAAAAATTAAATAATTAAATATATATATTTTATATAAACCCCCCCCCCTATTCCCTCTTCTCTCTCCACTTCGAACAGAAGAAAGAAAAAAAAAACCTAAATCTAAATCGCGTCGCCGACCAGGAAGCGCCACCGCCGCCGCTTGCCCCGCCTTTCCCCTCCTCCACTTCGCCAGACCCTCATCTCTCTCCTCCTCCCCTCCCCTTCTCTTTCCTCCCCCAGTACGATTCGCAGCGACCCAAACCCAATCGCCTGCCTCCCCCGTTCGAAACCCCGAGCGCCACCCTCGAGAAGCCCTCCGTCGATCTGCGAAACCCCCCCCCCTCTGTAAGTTTTTTTTTTGTTTTGTTTTGTTAATTTATTTTTATGTATTTAAAAACTGATTTGTTTAAATAGTAAAAACTGATTTTGTTTAATAGTAAAAACTGATTTTTGTTTAATAGTAAAAACTGATTTTGTTTAATAGTAAAAACTGATTTTGTTTAATAGTAAAAACTGATTTTTGTTTAATAGTAAAAACTGATTTTTGTTTAAAAGTAAAAACTGATTTTTTTTACAGATTTAAAAACTGATTTTTTTTAATTTAAAAACTTTAAATAGGAAAAAGGTTTAAGCTTTAAATTAGAAAAGGTTTAAACTTTAGATAGAAAAAGGTTTAATCTTTTTAAAGAAAAAAATTTGAACTTGAAAAAAAATAAAGATCATATTTTCAAAATAGAAAAGACGGAATTTTTTTTATTAAGTAGAAGAAGTAAGATATGATTTTTATATTTTTAAAGCAATAAAAATATAATCTTTACATCATAGGAATATTAAAAATATAATCTTTACATCATAGGAATATTAAAAATATAATCTTTGCATCATAGGAATATTAAAAATATAATCTTTATATTAAAAATATAATCTTTATATATTGAATAGCGAAGTCAAAATGCAAGTTTTATATATTGAATAACATAGCAAAAATTCGATTTTTACATATGTAGAGAATACGAGCGAAAGCGACAATAGGCGAAGATTTCTATAAAGGAAGAGTCGCGGTATTGGATAGCTACTGGTGAGATTTCTGATTTAAAAATATATATATATATGTGTGAAATGAAAGTGAATAGCTATATATAAATATCTATATATAATATATATATATATATATATGTACGCCCCTCGTCCACAAACCATGGACGATATTTATTGGTTGAAATTGTTGTGAAAATTGATTGATAGCGAATGGTTGTTTGGGATTGTTTGTGATTGATATTGGTTGATTGTGGTTGAAAAATACCCATTTGTGGTTGTGAAATATTTGGTTGAAACCACATAGGATTAGTTTGTGGAAATGAAATAAATATATACATGCCGCCTGCGTGCGAACTAGATGCATGAACCCCATTGTCAAAAACCGCGAGGTTTTAAGGTAGAGCGAGGAGCCGTACTAGGGACGGTGCCGGTTTTAACTACCCTGCCGTTATGCTGCCGAAATTTTGAATAATATTCGTGTGTTTGAATTATTTTCATATGCTTAAACTATATTTATTCATTGAATAGAAAACACTCATGTGTTGAATTGATATTCATTCGTTGATTAGAAATTCATGTGTTGAATGGTATTCATATTTTGAAATAAATTGTTTGATGATAAAAATCACTTTTTATCGACTATATGAACTGTGTAAAATAACCTCGTTTTAAAAGAAATTGTTTTATGATAAAAATCCCATTTTTATCACCAACTTGAACTATATAGAAGAATAGTGTTTTGAAATGAATTGTTTTACAATAAAAATCACATTTTTATTGTATGCATAAATCGTTGAAATGTGAAGTGTTAAAAATAGCCACTTGTTCAAAATAAACATATATGAGTTGAAATATTCATTAATTAGCTAATGAAATGATTTGCACCTATTTATGTAACATTAGAATGAATGGTGTTTTCAAACCAAATAGAAATCAAATATGAAGTTGAATAGAAAAGGATAAATGATAAGAACTGTGTATATATGTATATGCATATTTATTGAACAGGTTATAACAAAAGGGGCTAGAGAAGAGGAATAAAATTTTGTGCCCGACAAATAGGTACACATTTACTGTTTTGTTTGGGTGATGATTTTATGAGCCTGTTGGCTAGCCGCTTGGCTTTTTCTTTTTCTTTTTGAGATTAGAAGGACCGGGAAAGCTATTTGCGATTTCCCGATGCTCCCGGTGCAGGGGAGGTTATGGCGAAATTTTCCAAAATTTTAAGGTGTTAGAAAAATATTTGAAGTGAAAACGATATGGAAATCATTGAAGGAACTATATTTATATAAATATATAAATATAAATAAAATTAAAACGAAACGAGGCCGTGCAGTTCGTATTTTGAAACCGTGATTTCAAACAACTAGTACGGGAAATCCGACCATTGGATTTTCCCGAAACCTCAACCGTCGGGTTCGCCTTGGAAATATCTTTCCAACGGCACCAACCTTGTAAAAATCCAACGGTTGGATTGTCTGGAATGTTTAATTCAAATCTGAAGAAAAACAGCGCCAGAAACGATTATATTTATATATATATATAAATATAATTCTATTTAATCGAATAACGACGCTGCAGTTCGTATTTTGAAATCGAAACTTCAAACGATTGTACCGGGAGATCCGACCGTCGGATTTTCCCGAAACTGGAACCGTTGGATTCGTTTTGAAAAGACCTTTCTAATGACGTAAATTTTGTGAAGATCCAACGGTTAGATTTTCAGATATGTGTAAATCAAATCTGAAGAAAAACAGCGCCACAGCCGCGTTATGGCCCGTAGCGTCGTTTTGAATAAAATAGCTATTTTAAAATAAATAAAAATAGCGATAAATAGTTATAAAATATCATAAGCGATATGGAGTGGAAATAAACTGAATTTGCTCGATTTATGTGGCTTTTGATGGTTGAATGTGTTTGGTGTGAAAATTACATTAAAGAACAATATTGGTGTTGTCGAATAATTTAACCATTGAAATAAATCGATTTGGGATTCTAAATATACGTGGATTATTCGAAAAGGCCGAGTTAATTCTCATTTCGAATAATTGACCGACGATTGAAATTCGAAGACGAAGACGGTGGTCGAAGACCGGAGATCTTCACCTCGTTTGGATGGTAACCGAGGTCCTGATTGGGAGGCATCCCGAAATATGGATAATGAGTGGTGATCGTCCAGGCGTACGTGGTGATCGATGGGTTTGCGAGGTATTTAGTGCCTCCGGTTTCGTTCAGACCCAGAACGGACTTGTAAATGGATTGTGTGTCTGACATTGGATTTTATTCTGTGTTGATTGATTTCTGTTAAATATACATCTGTTTGGCGGCGGAGAATTTATTCTTTTGCTTAACGCCCTTCTCTGAGACGCACGAGCTCAGAGGTTGTATATCGATGGACATCAATCGCATGGCGTGAATTGCCGGTGTGGCATGCTAAGATGCAGTGATCAGGGCTTCTGTTGAAAAGCAAAGTCTTGTGGTGATGATCAAAGCACCGCCTGTGTGGCGTAGCTTTGTGTATAACGTGAATTCGCGAGCCTCACACCCCGGTATGAACCTAAAACGGGAGAAGGACCTCAGGGAGGGCATGCGTTTCTTTCTAGCTAGGGTGGTGTCAGTGACCTACCAGCCCTGACATTTATATACTTTTCACCTATGTGGTTGTTGTTGTTGCAAGGCGCCTCGGTTTGATCGGACGATCCGGGTCCGATGGAGTCATTCGTTGGCTCGTTTACGCCCCAAAGGGCGGGGAGACGTAGTGTTCAGGCATAATAATCCACATCGGTGGACCGGCCCTGTCGCTCCAAGGGGCAGTTGCGGCTGTTCCTGAGACATGGGCTAGATTGTCTCGAATTCGGTAAGGACTATCTTTTGCCTTGGTTCATGACGGAAATTCAATTTCCAAATATGTGATCGTGCGGTTTTGATTGTATATATATATGGCGACATGATATATGGTACCCATGCCGTCTATGATTGATAGTTATGATTTGAAATTGTTTTCAAAACATATAAACACTAGCAATAATATCAAATGCCTTTGTTTTATTCGTATCAAGCATATTTTGGCCGTTATAAGGTAAAAACTCTATCCTCCGGTTTGCGTTGCATTGTGTGATGGGAACTGAGTCTTATAACGGCTTCATTTTTATAAAAAGCATAGCGATGTTTAAAAGAAAGATTTGTTTTAAAGAACTGGCAATCCAATGGAGTAAACCCGTTCCACGAAAGTGGCGTGGTCCTGTGATTAGCCAATTATATATGTGTTGAGTGGATTTCTCATACCAGTCCCATGACTGACTCGTAGTTTGTTTCACTTTCAAACTCGGGTGCCCCTTTTTCTACACGGGCAACCTTGTATTCAGGTTTAGCTGGTTCTTTCTGGATAGCTGGAGCTGAAGATGGATTCTATCATTTATTTCTTTTTATGCTGTTCAGCTCCTATTGTACATATTTTGTTTATTTCCGCTGTAGACATTTATGTATAGCTGAACTGTATTTGTACTAAGTAAGATCCTGTATACTGTGTAACTCTGATGATTACTTTTATCCAGAGTATTTTATTGTTCATTTCTGATGTATTTATTTAATTCTGTTCTGCTATTATCTGTTTCTGTGTTATATTCCGAAGATAGCCCTTGTTTCCGTGAGAACAGGATTTCGGGTCGTCTCATCGTGGTATCAGAGCTTTGGTTAAGCTTAGTTCTGGAATATAACATTCGAACAAACTCGTCAGAAATAGAACCAGTAGTGTTCTAGGACGGGTAACTCTATACAGATAGGATCAGTAATATCCTAGTATGGGTAAAGCAGAATGAAATAACACCTCGATAGACACATTTACATTCAAGTATTTGTCTCTATATTTTGAAATATCTTTTCTGTTGACCTGACACTTGATCTGCTATTTGCAGAAGAACTACAAAATGAGTTCCAGAAACAGAAGAAGTAATACTAACCCGGATATAGAAGCTCTATTCATGAAGTATAGAAATCTGGGTGGAAAACCCTTTACGGGTGAAGAATCTATTATGAAGACGCAAGCTTGGATTCGTTCGGCAGAGAAAATCTTCGAAGCATTAAAGCTTAGGGATGACCAGAAAAGATTGCTGGCCTCCTGGGCACTCAAAGATGAAGCTTTGTTCTGGTGGGATTCTGTTATTAAGGATAATCCAGAAGGTGATATCACCTGGGACAGATTCAAAGTGATTTTCTTAGAAAGATTTATTCCTCCCGAAGCAACTGAGCGATTATGCGATGAATTTTCTTATCTAATACAAGGAGACATGACCATTCCCGAATATCATAAGAAATTCAATGAACTTTCTCACTTTGCCCCTCATCTAATTCAAAATCCGAAGAGGAAAAATCTGAGATTTATTAATGGGCTTCAAAGGAAATAGACTTGTGTTAGGGCCTGATATGATTCGAGAAGCTGCCGACAAAGTCGATTTTATTAAGAAGCGATTACTCGCCGCTCAAAGCCGACAAAAGAGCTATGCCGATAGAAGAAGAAGAGATATATCCTTTGAAGTTGGCGACTACGTATATTTGAAAGTATCGCCGATGAGAGGAGTTATCCGGTTCGGTAAAACTGGAAAGTTGGCACCCAAATTCATTGGTCCGTTTCCTATTCTGGAACGGATTGGAACTCTCGCTTATAGGGTCAAATTGCCTGATTGGTTGCCTGGAGTGCGTGATGTATTTCACATATCTCAACTTCGAAAGCACGTTCATGATCCATACTTGATCGTGGAAGAAGCAGCTCAACAGGACATTGAAATTACTCCAGAATTAGCCGTGAGGCGAGAGCCAATGAAGATCATCGGCAAAGAAACCAAAGAGCTGAGAAACAAGAAGGTTCACTTAGTCAAAGTGCAATGGAGTGGAGATCCGCGAGATTGTACTTGGGAAACTGAGGAGAGCATTCAGAAAGCTTATCCTAGGTGCCAAGTAGATATCTCTGATTGACTCCGGTGCAAGGTACATTTAACCTACTTTGCATTACCATTCAATTCTCTACTCTATTGTTATTTTCTTTTCATAGATATTGCAGTTTTAAATATATGGTCTGAATGATTTTTAAGGAGTATGAAAATAGATTAGTATATTTTTGAAAGGTTAAAAACAATTGGATTGGTTGTTGTGTTGTGTGATTGTAAATTTATCAAACCACTTTCGACTTTGTTCCTTTTCGGGGACGAAAAGTTTTAAGTGGGGGAGATTGTAACGACCCAGAAAATCTGAACCAATTTAAAATTTTTAAATTGGCTAAAATAATGGATTTTAAATATTTAAAATAAATATTTTAAATAATGGCAATGAAAACTAAGTTTGAATCGACAATTGAAAACGAATATAATTAATTATAATTATATATAGAATTGAAAATAGCGCGGTAGTTCGATAATTCAATTTCAAACTTCAATTGAATATACCGGGTGCAAAACAATCCGGATTTTAGTGAAACCAAAAACATTACGATCTAATTGATGATGTCTTTCTAACGAATCCGACCAATCGAAATTTGATAGCGGGAATCAAAAGATATGTCCAGTTGAAAATTCTGAATAGTCGCTATGGAATGCAGGCCCTTAAAAATGGACATTTTGCAAATGACCTCGGATTTCGACGAAACCACTTTTGTTGGATCCGCAGGGTCAAGTTATTGTTAGGTTTCAAATTTCATAATTTTTCGAATCAATATGTGAGCGTGGCAAAAGAAAACGCGTTTGACCAGTTTCAGTTGATTTTAATCGACTGGAAATTGGCCATTTTTCCAACGGTCTCAGAATTCGACGAAACTAGTTTTGTTAGGACCGTATCGTCAATACGAAGCTAGAAAATATTTTTCTGGAATTTTTCTAGTTAGTATGTGACCCCGGTAATTTGAAATGTGCGTTTAAAATTCAATATTGTGATTTAAACGAAAATTCAACGGGAACTGATTGTAACAATCGAATCAGCTTGCGATACATATCCCATTGTGTTCGGAATGGGGGTAAAACGCTATGGGCGACAGGCGGTGGGCCTCGTATGTAAAAGTCAACTTTTTGAAAAATTAAATAATTAAATATATATATTTTATATAAACCCCCCCCCCTATTCCCTCTTCTCTCTCCACTTCGAACAGAAGAAAGAAAAAAAAAACCTAAATCTAAATCGCGTCGCCGACCAGGAAGCGCCACCGCCGCCGCTTGCCCCGCCTTTCCCCTCCTCCACTTCGCCAGACCCCCATCTCTCTCCTCCTCCCCTCCCCTTCTCTTTCCTCCCCCAGTACGATTCGCAGCGACCCAAACCCAACCGCCTGCCTCCCCCGTTCGAAACCCCGAGCGCCACCCTCGAGAAGCCCTCCGTCGATCTGCGAAACCCCCCCCCCCTCTGTAAGTTTTTTTTTCGTTTTGTTTTGTTAATTTATTTTTATGTATTTAAAAACTGATTTGTTTAAATAGTAAAAACTGATTTTGTTTAATAGTAAAAACTGATTTTTGTTTAATAGTAAAAACTGATTTTGTTTAATAGTAAAAACTGATTTTGTTTAATAGTAAAAACTGATTTTGTTTAATAGTAAAAACTGATTTTTGTTTAATAGTAAAAACTGATTTTTGTTTAAAAGTAAAAACTGATTTTTTTTACAGATTTAAAAACTGATTTTTTTTTAATTTAAAAACTTTAAATAGGAAAATGGTTTAAGCTTTAAATTAGAAAAGGTTTAAACTTTAGATAGAAAAAGGTTTAATCTTTTTAAAGAAAAAAATTTGAACTTGAAAAAAAATAAAGATCATATTTTCAAAATAGAAAAGACGGAATTTTTTTTATTAAGTAGAAGAAGTAAGATATGATTTTTAAATTTTTAAAGCAATAAAAATATAATCTTTACATCATAGGAATATTAAAAATATAATCTTTACATCATAGGAATATTAAAAATATAATCTTTGCATCATAGGAATATTAAAAATATAATCTTTATATTAAAAATATAATCTTTACATATTGAATAGCGAAGTCAAAATGCAAGTTTTATATATTGAATAACATAGTAAAAATTCGATTTTTACATATGTAGAGAATACGGGCGAAAGCGACAATAGGCGAAGATTTCTATAAAGGAAGAGTCGCGGTATTGGATAGCTACTGGTGAGATTTCTGATTTAAAAATATATATATGTGTGTGAAATGAAAGTGAATAGCTATATATAAATATCTATATATATAATATATATATATATATATATGTACGCCCCTCGTCCACAAACCATGGACGATATTTATTGGTTGAAATTGTTGTGAAAATTGATTGATAGCGAATGGTTGTTTGGGATTGTTTGTGATTGATATTGGTTGATTGTGGTTGAAAAATACCCATTTGTGGTTGTGAAATATTTGGTTGAAACCACATAGGATTAGTTTGTGGAAATGAAATAAATATATACATGCCGCCTGCGTGCGAACTAGATGCATGAACCCCATTGTCAAAAACCGCGAGGTTTTAAGGTAGAGCGAGGAGCCGTACTAGGGACGGTGCCGGTTTTAACTACCCTGCCGTTATGCTGCCGAAATTTTGAATAATATTCGTGTGTTTGAATTATTTTCATATGCTTAAACTATATTTATTCATTGAATAGAAAACACTCATGTGTTGAATTGATATTCATTCGTTGATTAGAAATTCATGTGTTGAATGGTATTCATATTTTGAAATAAATTGTTTGATGATAAAAATCACTTTTTATCGACTATATGAACTGTGTAAAATAACCTCGTTTTAAAAGAAATTGTTTTATGATAAAAATCCCATTTTTATCACCAACTTGAACTATATAGAAGAATAGTGTTTTGAAATGAATTGTTTTACAATAAAAATCACATTTTTATTGTATGCATAAATCGTTGAAATGTGAAGTGTTAAAAATAGCCACTTGTTCAAAGTAAACATATATGAGTTGAAATATTCATTAATTAGCTAATGAAATGATTTGCACCTATTTATGTAACATTAGAATGAATGGTGTTTTCAAACCAAATAGAAATCAAATATGAAGTTGAATAGAAAAGGATAAATGATAAGAACTGTGTATATATGTATATGCATATTTATTGAACAGGTTATAACAAAAGGGGCTAGAGAAGAGGAATAAAATTTTGTGCCCGACAAATAGGTACACATTTACTGTTTTGTTTGGGTGATGATTTTATGAGCCTGTTTGCTAGCCGCTTGGCTTTTTCTTTTTCTTTTTGAGATTAGAAGGACCGGGAAAGCTATTTGCGATTTCCCGATGCTCCCGGTGCAGGGGAGGTTATGGCGAAATTTTCCAAAATTTTAAGGTGTTAGAAAAATATTTGAAGTGAAAACGATATGGAAATCATTGAAGGAACTATATTTATATAAATATAAATAAAATTAAAACGAAACGAGGCCGTGCAGTTCGTATTTTGAAACCGTGATTTCAAACAACTAGTACGGGAAATCCGACCATTGGATTTTCCCGAAACCTCAACCGTCGGGTTCGCCTTGGAAATATCTTTCCAACGGCACCAACCTTGTAAAAATCCAACGGTTGGATTGTCTGGAATGTTTAATTCAAATCTGAAGAAAAACAGCGCCAGAAACGATTATATTTATATATATATATATAAATATAATTCTATTTAATCGAATAACGACGCTGCAGTTCGTATTTTGAAATCGAAACTTCAAACGATTGTACCGGGAGATCCGACCGTCGGATTTTCCCGAAACTGGAACCGTTGGATTCGTTTTGAAAAGACCTTTCTAATGACGTAAATTTTGTGTAGATCCAACGGTTAGATTTTCAGATATGTGTAAATCAAATCTGAAGAAAAACAGCGCCACGGCCGCGTTATGGCCCGAAGCGTCGTTTTGAATAAAATAGCTATTTTAAAATAAATAAAAATAGCGATAAATAGTTATAAAATATCATAAGCGATATGGAGTGGAAATAAACTGAATTTGCTCGATTTATGTGGCTTTTGATGGTTGAATGTGTTTGGTGTGAAAATTACATTAAAGAACAATATTGGTGTTGTCGAATAATTTAACCATTGAAATAAATCGATTTGGGATTCTAAATATACGTGGATTATTCGAAAAGGCCGAGTTAATTCTCATTTCGAATAATTGACCGACGATTGAAATTCGAAGATGAAGACGGTGGTCGAAGACCGGAGATCTTCACCTCGTTTGGATGGTAACCGAGGTCCTGATTGGGAGGCATCCCGAAATATGGATAATGAGTGGTGATCGTCCAGGCGTACGTGGTGATCGATGGGTTTGCGAGGTATTTAGTGCCTCCGGTTTCGTTCAGACCCAGAACGGACTTGTAAATGGACTGTGTGTCTGACATTGGATTTTATTCTGTGTTGATTGATTTCTGTTAAATATACATCTGTTTGGCGGTGGAGAATTTATTCTTTTGCTTAACGCCCTTCTCTGAGACGCACGAGCTCAGAGGTTGTATATCGATGGACATCAATCGCATGGCGTGAATTGCCGGTGTGGCATGCTAAGATGCAGTGATCAGGGCTTCTGTTGAAAAGCAAAGTCTTGTGGTGATGATCAAAGCACCGCCTGTGTGGCGTAGCTTTGTGTATAACGTGAATTCGCGAGCCTCACACCCCGGTATGAACCTAAAACGGGAGAAGGACCTCAGGGAAGGCATGCGTTTCTTTCTAGCTAGGGTGGTGTCAGTGACCTACCAGCCCTGACATTTATATACTTTTCACCTATGTGGTTGTTGCTGTTGCAAGGCGCCTCGGTTTGATCGGACGATCCGGGTCCGATGGAGTCATTCGTTGGCTCGTTTATGCCCCAAAGGGCGGGGAGACGTAGTGTTCAGGCATAATAATCCACATCGGTGGACCGGCCCTGTCTCTCCAAGGGGCAGTTGCGGCTGTTCCTGAGACATGGGCTAGATTGTCTCGAATTCGGTAAGGACTATCTTTTGCCTTGGTTCATGACGGAAATCCAATTTCCAAATACGTGATCGTGCGGTTTTGATTGTATATATATATATGGCGACATGATATATGGTACCCATGCCGTCTATGATTGATAGTTATGATTTGAAATTGTTTTCAAAACATATAAACACTAGCAATAATATCAAATGCCTTTGTTTTATTCGTATCAAGCATATTTTGGCCGTTATAAGGTAAAAACTCTATCCTCCGGTTTGCGTTGCATTGTGTGATGGGAACTGAGTCTTATAACGGCTTCATTTTTATAAAAAGCATAGCGATGTTTAAAAGAAAGATTTGTTTTAAAGCACTGGCAATCCAATGGAGTAAACCCGTTCCACGAAAGTGGCGTGGTCCTGTGCTTAGCCAATTATATATGTGTTGAGTGGATTTCTCATACCAGTTCCATGACTGACTCGTAGTTTGTTTCACTTTCAAACTCGGGTGCCCCATTTTCTACACGGGCAGCCTTGTATTCAGGTTTAGCTGGTTCTTTCTGGATAGCTGGAGCTGAAGATGGATTCTATCATTTATTTCTTTTTATGCTGTTCAGCTCCTATTGTACATATTTTGTTTATTTCCGCTGTAGACATTTATGTATAGCTGAACTGTATTTGTACTAAGTAAGATCCTGTATACTGTGTAACTCTGATGATTACTTTTATCCAGAGTATTTTATTGTTCATTTCTGATGTATTTATTTAATTCTGTTCTGCTATTATCTGTTTCTGTGTTATATTCCGAAGATAGCCCTTGTTTCCGTGAGAACGGGATTTCGGGTCGTCTCATAGAGAGACAACTAGGAGATAATTCAAAGCTTAAAGCAACGTAAATCAAATCAAAGCAACGCCTACAACAAAGGATAGCAACTCCAAATTCAGAATTCAGATTTCTGAATTGAAGATTCGCCATACGCTATAAGTAGAGTGCTATTCCGATATGAATTAAATAATTGTGTTGATTTGTGTAATGTAAGAAATGGAATTGTGGCGATAATAATCTATATTTGTATGTTGCTTTGATGCAAAACGATTTGGGAATATTATGATATACGATTGGATATCTGCAAGTACGCGATTTGCGTTGGAAACGAAATGGAATTGTGGCGATAGTGAATTTTATTTGTATGTTATTTTGATTCTAAACGATTTGGCAATGCTATGGTTTGATTCATACAAGTATGTGGCTTATGTTGACAACCACATGTTGTGGAATTTTGATTGGGACTTATGCAAGCATATGATTCATATTGAAAACTACATGTTTGTGGTAGTTATTTACAACACCCATTTGGTAAATGCAAGTATAAGATTCATGTTGAAACAACAACTATATGTTGTAATAGTTTATTTTGAAATTCATGCAAGTCTATGATCTATTGTTATGACAACATGATGTATAATTCTATGGTCACCTTTAGTGTAATTTGATCCACTTAAGTATTATGATTCATATAAAGGTTATGTTGAAATTGGCATCATAGTTCAAGTATAAAAATCATATTTTTGTGATAGTGACAAAAGCACGCATCTTTGTAAATTTGTATTAATTTTATGAACATGACTAAACTATGTTCGTTATTATGCCCAATTGAAAAACATGTTTTTAGGCTCATGTTGTTATCATAAGTAACATTAGAATTACATTAGAATTACATTCCTCTTGCAAGTTTACATAGATAAAATAAAAACCATGATGAAAGTTTAGATATGTTTATGCTATAATTCTATGAATAGAATGAAAACCATGATTCATATAAGAATTAGGTTGGGATAATTCTAGTTGAACCATACTTTTGTATTAGTGACAAAAGTAAGTACCCTTTTGTTAACATGTAGTGATTTTATGAAAACGATTAGTTTATGCCTAAATAAAAATATAGGCTTATATTTCTAGTCAAGACCATGTGCCAATAATAATGATATCTAATTTAGTTAGATTCTTAATTTCAAGTTTACATGGTTAGTTGAACCTATGATTCATGTTTAAGTATTGTTTATGCCATAATCATATGAATTGAATAATTCATGCTTAGGTATTGTTTATGCCATAATCATATGAATAGAATAATTCATGTTTAGGTATTGTTTATGCCATAGTCATATGAATAAATGATTCATGTTTAAGTATTGTTTATGCCATAATCATATGAATTGAATAATTCATGCTTAGGTATTGTTTATGCCATAATCATATGAATAGAATAATTCATGTTTAGGTATTGTTTATGCCATAGTCATATGAATAAATGATTCATGTTTAAGTATTGTTTATGCCATAATCATGTGAATTAAATAATTCATGCTTAGGTATTGTTTATGCCATAATCATATGAATAGAATAATTCATGTTTAGGTATTGTTTATGCCATAGTCATATGAATAAATGATTCATGTTTAAGTAATGTTTATGCCGTAATCATTTGAATAGATTGATTCATGTTTAAGTATTGTCTATGCATTAACCATATGAATAGAATGATTCATGTTTAAGTATTGTTTATGCCATGATTATACGAATAGAATGATTCATGTTTAAGTATTGTTTATGGTATGATTATATGGATAAAATGATTCATGTTATGCCATGATTATATGATGTTACAATTGCAAGTTCACATGTGCCTATCTTATGATAATTAGATCGTATGTTGCAAGTTCATGCGTTCACACTCCCCTTTTTATGTCACCTTATAAACACCATGTTATAGCCTCCCCTTTTCATATGGCTAAATGGGTTTAAGTATTAAACCCAACACACCTTACATTGGAACGAACGAATAAAACGGGGGAAATGACGTTTGGGTTAAAAATATAGAACATATGTGTTGGCTTGTTTGACGCACGCCAATAACTTTGAAAAACAATTAAGTGGCATAAATAAATCTTAACGAATAAAGATGAATTTGAACAATGGGCCGCAAATATTTACATATAAAAAGAAGAAAGACAAAATATGTAAATGTAGAAAATACGATGTGTTTAACCCGAGGTTGGATTGAGTTGTGATGTAAACCTGCCCGGAACCGCCCGGTTGTCCAGTAGTCACAACAATACCTATCCAATGTGGGTGGTTAAACATGGAGCCCAATAAGGACCCGAGGTTAGACTGAGTTGTGGCGTAAGACTGCCCGGACCCAACCGGCAACAGGCAGCCACAACAATACCTGTCTAATGTGAGAGGTCAAGGCTTTAATAAGACAATTAAGGCTGAGTCAGGATTGATAGGATTAAGTAAATTATATTAATACTTAATCAAAATGGAACATGCTAAACTAAACAGACTGATTGGGGGTTAGGTTTATAAAACACTTAACCAACTTAGCATGTTGGCTAGAAATAGAAAACCTAGTAGCGGGGGACCCTTTTCAGCAGTAACCCTATAAGGTATCATGATACCCTGAAACTAGGCAGGGTGGGCACGATTACTTGGCTGACTGTAAGAGGTCAAATCGACGGCGGTGGTGCAGCAGTGTAGGTTCTAACGGGGTGCGGGCGTGCACACACTCCGGCGTAGAAAAATAAGGCACTGGGCACCAGTAGCATACCTGTGCATTCTAGGATTGTGTCGGGCCGCCACCATGGGACTTGATACACCCCATGGTGGGACCAACATAGGTAACTACCACATCGGGGGCCGTAAGACACATGTAACTATGCGAGTAGGAGCCGATCATCATAAAATGGATCACTTCACCCTGATTATGGGGTGCCTGTTGGGAACTAGTTTATATGGGTACAGAGATTAATATGGGGTACGATAGTATATTCGACCCTAGACAACTTAACTAAGTTTATGGTGCTTTCCCATTTCTAGTTTATACTTATCATACCCAGTTCTTTATTCATAGACTGAATAGTCCTAGACTTACTCAGGCTTTATGTCTGACTCTACTTTTCTTTCTTCTTCTTTTCTTCCGTTTCCCCCCCCCCCCCCCAGGTCCACAGGGAGGGAATACCGCAGCTTGACCAGCCTTCTTATCCAGCTTGAAGAGAAGGAATGTATTGCTTGGATCTTTTCGTTTTAGACTATGGCTTTGGATAGCAACTATGGGACTTTTGCAGTTTATTTATGTTTTCTTTATGCTTCTTTAAATAATGTAATCAAGACAGTTATGAAGATGTTATGTTTTTGGAAGTATTGTAAGACAATTATGGTATGGTTGTTGTAACACGTATTTTTAATGAAATAAAAGTTGTTGTTTTTCCGCTGTTCAAAAATATGTGTTCTTATATCTGTCTTGTATATCTGTGACTTATACTTATAAACCTCCACCAAAATTAGGGCATTCCCTTTGAGAGTGACCCTAACGGAGGTGGGGTGTTTCACTACCATGTGTCTAACGGGCAACGCAACGGGCTTTGCATTATCTACAAGGTATATGCGGAAGTCTATCTCCCGCTTCGGAGGCAAGCCCTTCACCTCTTCGAAGACATCCGGATATTCCCGGACCACTCTAACTGATTGCAAATTTTCAACAGAGGCATCTAGCGATTCAAGGTAACTAAGCATAACCGCATACGAGGGATTACAAGAAATTTCCAAAGTATTACCGAACTGGGTTAGGAGCCTGACAACCCTTTTCTCACAATCAAGGATGGCCCCATTACTGGATAGCCAATCCATGCCCAAAATCAAACCATATCCCGAAAAGCCCAAAACAAAGGCACTACATTGAAATTCTACGCTTAGAATAGAAAATTTCAATCCCAAACAGATCATAGACAAATGAGCTGGGCCCCCAATTGGGTTTGAAAACAATTAAGGGGTCCTCTACCATACTAGTTTTTAGGTGCAGAGATTCTACTAAAGCAGACGAGATAAAGGAGTGTGATGCGCCAGAGTCAAATAAAGTGCGAACGGGGTGATCATAAAGATGAACTACACTTCCTACAGAAGTATTTATACCTCGTTTCTTTGGGCAGTCCTTAGCCATGTGGCCTGTCTCACCGCAAGAAAAGCACCCACCATTCATCTTGGCCTTCTTTTTCCGGCAGTCTTTCACTAAGTGCCCAACTTTGCCACAGAATTTACACTTCCTCTTCTCTCGGGACTTGTTGTCTTTCCCGCCCTTCTCAAAGTCTGTCTTCTCAGGGCAGTCTTTGCTGATGTGTCCAGTCTCCCCACAATGAAAACATTCTCCTTGCTTTCTTTTCCTTTTTTTTAAAGTTGAATTGGTGTTCTTAATATAATATAAAATTAAGAAGACGGGGTAAATTATTGCTATATTATAATTATCAAATAATACAATTTAAAGATTGGTATAATATTATTGTTTACCATAAACAATACGCGAATAATTTGATAATAAATATTAACTATAATAATATTTTTATACTTATTATTTCCAATTTATAAAAATTATAAACGTATTGTTATAATGGCATAATTGTATAAATTAATTCAACTTATATTATTATTTGATATTATACTTTAAATTATTAACACTATATCATTCTTATATCATTTTCTGAACATAATAATCCCCATTATTTATAATACGGTGTGTACACGTATTGTGATTATTATAATTTAAACACCCCGTGTATTCTATAACCGTGAAATTCATAAATTAAAGTATAATCAATTTCAAATCAAAGAATTAAGGGAAAGGGGATACGCCATTGCGTTCGTCTCGGAAAAATACGCGAAATAGAGTCCGAGTTTTCGAAAATCGGAGTCCGTATGACCAAGATATGGCCTCCGGAAGTTTCTGAATTAGGTTTAAAATTCGAACAGACGAAAACAGCTCAGAAAAACTAATTCAAAATTCAAAATCGGGCCCAGTTGGCCAAGGCGGGAAAATTCCCGCCCAAAGCACCCAGGTCGACTTGGCAATCGACCTGGGGCTAGCCAGGTCGACTGGGCAGTCGACCTGGGTAACCCGTGTCGACTGCCAAGTCGACACGGTGTCGACAGGGGTGTCGACCTGGCCCCTGAGCCAGGTCGAACCCAGCCCACCCTGGCTGGCCAGGTCTGTGTTTGGTATAGTCGAATTGCTCTGATACCAAGTGAAACACCCCACCTCCGTTAGGGTCACTCTCAAAGGGAATACCTATGATAACAACATAGGTATATTTTAGTGGTATCCTACATAAATTATGTATTATGGTCACTAAAATGTATTTTAATATATGTTAAAGTAAAATATTTTATTTTTTATCCCATGGTTATTGGTTATACATTATTTGTACAAATATGTTAATGTCTGACTAAAATAAAAGAACAACTTTAATTATGATTAAAGTTAATTGACCATAGTTAATGTCTATTTTGCAAATACTTATTTTCTTACATTACACAAATCAACACAATTATTTAATTCATATAAACTAGTTTTGGGTATTGTTCAAAATTTGATATCCTTGAGACATTTTATATCTGTGAATAGAATAATTGTGGCGAAAACAACATGAAAAGGACCCAATTATGTAAGTGCTATGTGTATTGAATAAATTTAATAAACAATGTAAGTGCTATAATTTGATAAAAAGGAATATTTATGAATTAATTTTACATTAAGGATATCATTCAATATTTATGCCCTAATTGGGAATCATATTTATGAATTATGATTCATATAAATTATTTTATTAACGTTAGTCACACATATTTTTGAACAGCGGAAAAACAACAACTTTTATTTCATTAAAAATACGTGTTACAACAACCATGCTATAATTGTCTTACAATACTTCCAAAAACATAACATCTTCATAACTGTCTTGATTACATTATTTAAAGAAGCATAAAGAAAACATAAATAAACTGCAAAAGTTCCATAGTTGTTGTCCAAAGCCATAGTCCAAAACGAAAAGATCCAAGCAATACATTCTTTCTCTTCAAGCTGGATATGAAGGCTGGTCAAGCTGCGGTATTCCCTCCCTATGGACCTAGGGGGGGAATGGAAGAAAAGAAGACGAAAGAAAAGTAGAGTCAGACATAAAGCCTGAGTAAGTCTAGGACTATTCAGTCTATGAATAAAGAACTGGGTATGATAAGTATAAACTAGAAATGGGAAAGCACCATAAACTTAGTTAAGTTGTCTAGGGTCGAATATACTATCGTACCCCATACTAATCTCTGTACCCATATAAACTAGTTCCCAACAGGCACCCCATAATCAGGGTGAAGTGATCCATTTTATGATGATCGGCTCCTACTCGCATAGTTACATGTGTCTTACGGCCCCCGATGTTGTAGTTACCTATGCCGGTCCCACCATGGGGTGTATCAAGTCCCATGGTGGCGGACCGACACAATCCTAGAATGCACAGGTATGCTACTGGTGCCCAGTGCCTTATTTTCTGCGCCGGAGTGTGTGCACGCCTGCACCCCGTTAGAACCTACACTGCTGCACCACCGCCGTCGATTTGACCTCTTACAGTCAGCCCAGTAATCGTGCCCCACCCTGCCTAGTTTCAGGGTATCATGATACCTTATAGGGTTACTGCTGAAAAGGGTCCCCCGCTACTAGGTTTTTCTATTTCTAGCCAACATGCTAAGTTGGTTAAGTGTTTTATAAACCTAACCCCCAATCAGTCTGTTTAGTTTAGCATGTTCCATTTTGATTAAGTATTAATATAATTTACTTAATCCTATCAATCCTGACTCAGCCTTAATTGTCTTATTAAAGCCTTGACCTCTCACATTAGACAGGTATTGTTGTGGCTGCCTGTTGCCGGTTGGGTCCGGGCAGTCTTACGCCACAACTCAGTCTAACCTCGGGTCCTTATTGGGCTCCGTGTTTAACCACCCACATTGGATAGGTATTGTTGTGACTACTGGACAGCCGGGCGGTTCCGGGCAGGTTTACATCACAACTCAATCCAACCTCGGGTTAAACACATCGTATTTTTCTATATTTACATATTTTGTCTCTTTTCTTTTTATATGTAAATATTTGCGGCCCATTATTCAAATTCATCTTTATTGGTTAAATTTCATTTATGCCACTTAATTGTTCTTTCAAGGTTGTTGGCATGCGTTAAACATGCCAACACATAAGTTCTATATTTTAGCCCAAACGTCATTACCCCCGTATTATACGTTCGCTCCAATGTAAGGTGTGTTGGGTTTAATACTTAAACCCAATTTAGCCAAATGAAAAGGGGAGGCTTATAACATGGTGTTTATAAGACAACATGAAAAAGGGGAGTGTGAACGCATGAACTTGCAACGAACGATTCAATTAACATAAAATAGGCACATGTGAACTTGCAATTGTAACATCATATAATCATGGCATAACATGAATCATTTTATCCATATAATCATAGCATAAACAATAATTAAACATAAATCATTCTATTCATATGGTTAATGCATAGACAATACTTAATCATGAATTATTTTACTCATATGATTATGGCATAAGCAGTACTTAAACATGAATTATTCTAGTCATATGATAATGGCATAAACTTAAACATGAATCATAGGTTCAACTAACCATGTAAACTTGAAATTAAGAATCTATCTAAATTAGATATCATTATTATTGGCACAGGGTCTTGACTAGAAATATAAGCCTATATTTTTATTTAGGCATGATATAAACTAATCGTGTTCATAAAATCACTACATGTTAACAAAAAGGTACTTACTTTTGTCACTAATACAAAAGTATGGTTCAACTAGAATTATCCCAACCTAATTCTTGTATGAATCATGGTTTTCATTCTATTCATAGAATTATAGCATAAACATATCTAAACTTACATCATGGTTTTTATTTTATCTATGTAAACTTGCAAGAGGAATGTAACTCTAATGTAATTCTAATGTAACTTATGATAACAACATGAGCCTAAAAACATGTTTTTCAATTGGGCATAATAACGAACATAGTTTAGTCATGTTCATAAAATTAATACAAATTTACAAAGATGCGTGCTTTTGTCACTATCACAAAAATATGATTTTTATACTTGAACTATGATGCCAATTCCAACATAACTTCATATGAATCATAATACTCAAATGGATCAAATTACACTAAACATGACCATAGAATTTTACATCATGTTGTCATAACAATAGATCGTAGACTTGCATGAATTTCAAAATAAACTATTACAACATATAGTTGTTGTTTCAACATGAATCTTAAACTTGCATTTACCAAATGGGTGTTGTAAATAACTACCACAAACATGTAGTTTTCAATATGAATCATATGCTTGCATAAGTCCCAATCAAAATTCCACAACATGTGGTTGTCAACATAAGCCACATACTTGTATGAATCAAACCATAGCATTGCCAAATCGTTTAAAGTCAAAATAACATACAAATATAAGTCATTATCGCCACAATTCCAATTCGTTTCCAACGCAAATCGCGTACTTGCAAATATCCAATCGTATACCATAATATTCCCAAATCGTTTTGCATCAAAGCAACATACAAATATAGATTATTATCGCCACAATTCCATTTCTTACATTACACAAATCAACACAATTATTTAATTCTTATCGGAATAGCACTCTACTTACAGCGTATGGCGAATCTTCAATTCAGAAATATGAATTCTGAATTTGGAGTTGCTATCCTTTGTTGTAGGCGTTGCTTTGATTTGATTTACGTTGCTTTAAGCTTTGAATTATCTCCTAGTTGTCTCTCTATTTCTGACGGCTATCTTCAGTCTCTCCTCAGCAGCATGACGGTCTCATCTCCATTTTAGTTTATGTGAATTAGGGTTAGCCTTAGGTCCTTTTTATAGAGTTTGTGAGTTGATTTAGACCGTCGATGAAGCTTGGTTCAATAATAGCCGTTCGTTTGAAGGAGAGACCAACCAGGAGCTGACACCTAGCCCTAGTGACAAGCCAAGGCTCAGAAAATCGACCAAACACAGACCTGGCCAGCCAGGGTGGGCTGGGTTCGACCTGGCTCTGGGGCCAGGTCGACACCCCTGTCGACACCGTGTCGACTTGGCAGTTGACACGGGTTACCCAGGTCGACTGCCCAGTCGACCTGGCTAGCCCCAGGTCGACTGCCAAGTCGACCTGGGTGCTTTAGGCGGGAATTTTCCCGCCTTGGCCAATTGGGCCCGATTTTGAATTTTGAATTAGTTTTTCTGAGCTGTTTTCGTCTGTTCGAATTTTAAACCTAATTCTGAAACTTCCGGAGGCCATATCTTGGTCATACGGACTCCGATTTTCGAAAACTCGGACTCTATTTCGCGTATTTTTCCGAGACGAACGCAATGGCGTATCCCCTTTCCCTTAATTCTTTGATTTGAAATTAATTATACTTTAATTTATGAATTTCACGGTTATAGAATACACGGGGTGTTACATTCTCTCCCACTTAAAAGGATTTCCTCCCCGAAATCTTCAAGTTAGGAAGAATGTATATCCTAACATCCAAACATCCATCTACTCATCCATCAAACACGAGCATCCATTGTCCTTAAAAGACTTCTAATGCTTCATGATCATATGCGTAGTGTGTGTGTACATGTACTTATCTAATGCAAAATCAGGCGGTCTACTGATTCAGTTGACCTCCTTAATGCGAATTATGTAAGTGCTATGAATCCATTATGTATGCAAATCCTCCTATTCATGATTCTACATGAGTGCACAATCATTCATATAAATGCAACATCCATATGACAACACATTAAAGTTCGACCATATACGAATGCAAACATATATGCATATGCAATATGAAGTGACTGAGCCGATCTAAAACCTAGATTGTGTGTGTATATGCAACCACGAGCAACCACTAGCAATCACTTGCAACCATCATCCATAACATGTTTCAACTACATGTTTTCATCCAAAGAGTTTCTACTTAAAAGATAGGGTCGAGGAGATATATCTAAAAAAAAGATAGATAAAAGCGCAACTTAAGGAAAAGGAAGGATCAAAGATGTACCCTCGAAAAGAAAAGGGTAGGCAGCGCGTATTCTAGCTTCAGTTTCCCAAGTTGCATCTCCTTCGGCGTCGCTCCACTGAACTTTGACGAGCTTGACTTCGCGGTTGCGTAGCTTTTTCACTTCCGTTCCTAATATGCGGGTTGGAACTTTTCTTATGGTTGCTTCGCGTTCCACTTCAGCTTCTTCTAGGATATTTGGCTCTACCACTTCAGCAGACTCATGTAGACATTTTCGGAGATGTGAAACATGAAAAACGTTGTGAACTCCGGCCAGCTTTTCGGGTAGATATAATCTATAGGCCATTTTCCCAATTTTCTCGATGATAGGGAATGGCCCTACGAACCTTGGTGCTAGCTTTCCTGTGGTTCCAAAACGGACAACGTTCCTTAGCGGAGATACCTTAAGAAAAACTATGTCTTCAACCTCAAATTCATGGTCGGTCCTCCTCTTGTCGGCGTAGGACTTTTGTTTGTCTTGGGCCGTCTTCATCCTTCTTCGTATTAAGTCTACTTTTTCTGAAGTCTCTCGGATCATATCTGGTCCAAGTATGAGTTTATCAGTAGACTCCCACCAACAAGTGGGCGATCAGCACACTCTTCCATATAAAGCTTCGAAGGGCGCCATCCCGATGGTTGTTTGATAGCTGTTATTGTAGGCAAATTCCACCAAAGGAAGATGGTCTTCCCATGTCCCTCCGAAGTCAAGGACGCACAGTCTTAAAAGGTCCTCCAAAACTCTGTTCACTCTTTCTGTTTGGCCGTTTGTTTGGGGATGATAGGCTGTGCTCAAGCATAACTGCGTTCCTACTGCTTCTTGCAGACTCCGCCAAAACTCACTGGTGAAGATAGGGTCTCGGTCACTAACAATGTTGGATGGTATTCCATGGAGTCGAACTATTTCCTTGAGGTAAAGAGATGCTAGGGATGAGGCAGTTCTTTTACTTTTGACAGGTAAAAAGTGGGCGCTTTTAGTAAGCCTATCCACTATTACCCAAATGCTAGTGTTGCCTCTCCTAGACCTAGGCAGCCCATCGATGAAGTCCATTGAGATGCTATCCCACTTCCACTGCGGGACCTCTAGAGGATGTAGCAGACCTCCAGGCTTTTTCTGTTCCGCCTTAACCTGTTGGCACACCATACACTTAGAAACGATTCTGCCACGTCCTTTTTCATGCCGTTCCAGAAGAAAGTTCTTTTTATGTCCTTGTACATTTTATCTCCGCCTGGGTGTATCGTCATCTTGGAGTGATGTGCTTCCTCGAGAACCCTCTTTACTAAATCCCTTGTCTATGGGACGCATAGTCCCAATACCATAATTATGGTATTATTTCACTGGGCTCAGGGCAAAACTAGTTTATATTATGTTGTGGGTGTAAGGCTCAGGGCCCAGTGCCTTATTTTTCTGCGCCGGAGTGTGTGCACGCCCGCACCCCGTTAGAACCTACACTGCTGCACCACCGCCGTCGATTTGACCTCTTATAGTCAGCCCAGTAATCGTGCCCCACCCTGCCTAGTTTTAGGGTATCATGATACCTTATAGGGTTACTGCTGAAAAGGGTCCCCCGCTACTAGGTTTTCTATTTCTAGCCAACATGCTAAGTTGGTTAAGTGTTTTATAAACCTAACCCCCAATCAGTCTGTTTAGTTTAGCATGTTCCATTTTGATTAAGTATTAATATAATTTACTTAATCCTATCAATCCTGACTCAGCCTTAATTGTCTTATTAAAGCCTTGACCTCTCACATTAGACAGGTATTGTTGTGGCTGCCTGTTGCCGGTTGGGTCCGGGCAGTCTTACGCCACAACTCAGTCTAACCTCGGGTCCTTATTGGGCTCCATGTTTAACCACCCACATTGGATAGGTATGTTGTGACTACTGGACAGCCGGGCGGTTCCGGGCAGGTTTACATCACATCTCAATCCAACCTCGGGTTAAACACATCGTATTTTCTACATTTACATATTTTGTCTTTCTTCTTTTTATATGTAAATATTTGCGGCCCATTATTCAAATTCATCTTTATTGGTTAAGATTTATTTATGCCACTTAATTGTTTTTCAAAGTTATTGGCGTGCGTCAAACAAGCCAACACATATGTTCTATATTTTTAACCCAAACGTCATTTCCCCCGTTTTATTCGTTCGTTCCAATGTAAGGTGTGTTGGGTTTAATACTTAAACCCAATTTAGCCATATGAAAAGGGGAGGCTATAACATGGTGTTTATAAGGTGACATAAAAAGGGGAGTGTGAACGCATGAACTTGCAACATACAATCTAATTATCATAAGATAGGCATATGTGAACTTGCAATTGTAACAACATATAATATAAGCAATACTTAAACATGAATCGTTCTATTCACAAAATCATGGTGTAAACGAAACATGTAGTCTTGGCATAAATAGTACTTAAACATGAACCACTCTAATCACATAATTATGGCATAATCATAATTAAACATGAGTCCTTATATGGTCATGGCATAAACATAATTGATTATGAATCCTATTATTCATATAATCATGGGTTTTTGTCCAATCTATGTAACTTGTAAGGGGATGCAATTCTAGTGTAAATTTCTAATGTAACTTATGTGCCGAAAATATATTATCATATGATTAGGATAACAACATAAGCCTAGAAAACATGTTTTTAACTAGGCATAATAACAAACATAGCTTAGACATGTTCATAAAATTAATACAAGCTTACAACGACGCTTGCTTTTGTCACTATCACAAAATCATGATTTTTATACTTGAACTATGATGCCAATTTCAACATAACCTTCATATGAATCATAATACTTAGGTGAATCAAATTACACTAAAGATGACCATAGAATTTTACATCATGTTGTCATAACAATAGACCATAGACTTGCATGAATTTCAAAATAAACTATTACAACATATAGTTGTTGTTCAACATGAATCTTATACTAGCATTTACCAAATGGGTGTTGTAGATAACTACCACAAACATGTAGTTTTCAATATGAATCATATGCTTGCATAAGTCCCAATCAAAATTACACAACATGTGGTTGTCAACATAAGCCACATACTTGTATGAATCAAACCATAGCATTTCCAAATCATTTAGAATCAAAATAACATACAAATATAAGTCATTATCGCCACAATTCCATTTCGTTCCAACGCAAATTGCGTACTTGCAAATATCCAATCTTATACCATAATATTCCCAAATCGTTTTGCATCAAAGCAACATGCAAATATAGATTATTATCGCCACAATTCCATTTCTTACATTACACAAATCAATACAATTATTTAATTCATACCGGAATAGCACTCTACTTACAGCGTATGGCGAATCTTCAATTCAGAAATCTGAATTCTGAATTTGGAGACGCTATTTTATAGGCATTGCTTTGATTGATTTGATGTTGCTTTAATCTTTGAATTATCTCCTAGTTGTCTCTCTATTTCTGACATCTATCTTCAGTCTCTCCTCAGCAGCATGACGGTCTCATCTCCATTTTAGTTTATGTGAATTAGGGTTAGCCTTAGGTCCTTTTTATAGAGTTTGTGAGTTGATTTAGACCGTCGATGAAGCTTGGTTCAATAATAGCCGTTCGTTTGAAGGAGAGACCAACCAGGAGCTGACACCTAGCCCTAGTGACAAGGCAAGGCTTAGAAAATCGACCAAACACAGACCTGGCCAGCCAGGGTGGGCTGGGTTCGACCTGGCTCAGGGGCCAGGTCGACACCCCAGTCGACACCGTGTCGACTTGGCAGTCGACACGGGTTACCCAGATCGACTGCCCAGTCGACCTGGCTAGCCCCAGGTCGACTGCCAAGTCGACCTGGGTGCTTTGGGCGGGAATTTTCCCGCCTTGGCCAATTGGGCCCGATTTTGAATTTTGAATTAGTTTTTCTGAGCTGTTTTCGTCTGTTCGAATTTTAAACCTAAACAATACCTATCAGGGCATAGAACACATATTTCATGCTTAGGTATTGTTTAGTTCGGACATATAGGCAATTATCCCATAATAATTTACAATATGATATTATATTATGAATATCATATAAGTGACAAGTGAATGATAATTTAAGTATCCAATGCCAATGAATTTTAGTATTGTTAATTATACTTAACATATTTTACTAAACAGAATCATAATACTTATGTTAATGGTTAGTTGAACCTATGGTTAGTTTAGTGTATATTTTAGTGAGGTTGCCTTGTGGTAAAATGGATTAGTATTACATTAGTGTATCAAATAATGGATACCATAGGTTAGAAATATATTAATAGGGTTAATATATGTATAACCCTAAATTATATTTTAGTGGTATCCTTTTTGTATATTCACGGGTGTTCCAAAGTATTAAACTAAAATTATTATAATTTTATATGGTAAATTTGATCCACTTAAGTATTATGAAACATAAGCAACTATGGGATACTTTAACGTAAATATAGTTATAATTGCTATTAGCATATAACAATGGCTAATAAACATAATAGCAATTATGTTTAGTGTAAATAACATGGCTAATTGGTGTTTTCGTCTGTTCGACCTGGCTCAGGAGTCCAGTGTAATTTGATATTATAATTATACTTAAAAAAAACCTAGTAGCAATTATGTTAATACTTTAAATTATAAACCTAATATGATATTTGCTAATATAATTATTTGATAATATCAAATATTATAGTTATTATGAATAGACTGATATTTATAAAAATTAATAAATTGCATATAACAATTATCATAATAATAAGTTATTTGATTATAAATTATGATATGATAATATGAAATAAACTTATTATACTATGAAATATCATATTATTAAGTGAACCAATTTATTATTTATTATTGTATTAACTATTATTAATATCATATAATATTATTCAATTTACAGTTTGGCCATGAACCATATACCCATGGGGGCTACATATGAAAGGTTGGTACAAATGGCATTGCTGAACGAAGAGGATAAGGGCAAGAAGGAGACAAAGGCAGAAAGCTCTCAAGGGAAGAAAGAGGGTTTGCAGCCTAAGAAGACAGACTTTAAGAAGGGCGGGAAAGGCAACAAAGAGAAGAGGAAATGTAATTTCTGTGGCAAAGTGGGGCACTTAGTGAAAGATTGCCGGAAAAAGAAGGCCAAGGAGAATGGTGGGTGCTTTTCTTGCGGTGAGACAGGCCACAGGGCTAAGGACTGTCCAAAGAAACGAGGACAGGGGCAGAGGGCTGGATCCACCTCAGGGGCACAAGTTCATGTGCTAGAAGCGCCACCTCTGGAACAGCGAGGTATAAATACTTCTGTAGAAAGTGTAGTTTATCTTTATGATCACCCCGTTCGTACTTTATTTGATTCTGGCGCATCACACTCCTTTATCTCGTCTGCTTTAGTAGAATCTCTGCACCTAAAAACTAGTATGGTAGAGGACCCCTTAATTGTTTCAAACCCAATTGGGGGCCCAGCTCATTTGTCTATGATCTGTTTGGGATTGAAAATTTCTATTCTAAGCGTAGAATTTCAATGTAGTGCCTTTGTTTTGGGCTTTTCGGGATATGGTTTGATTTTGGGCATGGATTGGCTATCCAGAAATGGGGCCATCCTTGATTGTGAGAAAAGGGTTGTCAGGCTCCTAACCCAGCTCGGTAATACTTTGGAAATTTCTTGTAATCCCTCGTATGCGGTTATGCTTAGTTACCTTGAATCGCTAGATCCTCTGTTGAAAATTTGCAATCAGTTAGAGTGGTCCGGGAATATCCGGATGTCTTCGAAGAGGTGAAGGGCTTGCCTCCGAAGCGGGAGATAGACTTCCGCATATACCTTGTAGATAATGCAAAGCCCGTTGCGTTGCCCGTTAGACACATGGCTCCACGGGAAAGGAAAGAGCTCAGTAAACAGATTAAAGAAGCTTCTAGAGAAGGGGTTCATTAGAAGGAGCATTTCAGAATGGGGCGCTCCAGTAGTGTTCGCCACTGAGGCAGAAGGTTCATTTCGCTTATGCATGAGTTGTGGAGAATCACCTTAGTAAGTACATTTGGCAACATAGCTGGCATTTATTTCCAAGAGATAGTTCTGCTACGTGGAATACCTGATAGTAAGTGGACGAGATCTAAAATTCACTAGTGAATTTTGGAAAGCTTGCATGAAACCATGAGTACGCCGTCATGCTTGAGCCGAGTATACTAGAAGTAGAGTAAGTGAAAGAGCAACGAGAGGCAATAGTGAAATAGGTTCCAACTAATATTTTGGAAACAAGAATTAAGAAGCTACGAAATTGTGAAGTTAAAGACGGACAAAGCATAATGGAGTTAAGCTCAAGGAATGCGACTTAGAAGATTGAAGACTAGATTCGTGCATCATATCTCTTCTTAAGAGTATATCCTTGATCCCTCTCTTCCTGTAGAGCTTACTTGCATGCTATCTTTTGTGTATATCCTCTCGGTCCCATTCTCAATCCAATTTCTGTTGCAAACCCCATAGGGAGTATGACACATCTTTTAGTAACACATGTTGGGGCTCGAGGGTGTTCGTTGGTTTGACTAAACTTTTTGGGTTTTATAGGATACGGGTTGGTCTTAGGAAGGGACTCCCTTGTGACCTAAAAGGAGTCCATCATGCTTAGTTTCCTAGAATCATATATAGTGGTTGGGTTGAGTAATTCTTTGGGTGTCAGTATGATGTTGATTTCGCTCTTCGGGGCTGATGCTTAGAGAATTCTTCTCCTAGTCAATATATATATGGCATTAACGTTATTCTATTCATGTTATCCATGAATAGGTATTGTTGTTCTTTTATTGTCTCAAGGATATCATATGAACAATACCAAGTGAAACACCCCACCTCCGTTAATTATAAACAATACACATACACTTACATAATTGGGTATCATAGCACTTACATGGTTATAATGTAAGATTTTATAATATCCATAGCACTTACATAATTGAATTAATTTATGAATTAATTCATTATTAATTTATGTGTTCTTATATCTGTCTTGTATATCTGTGACTTATACTTATAAACCTCCACCAAAATTAGGGCATTCCCTTTTTATCCTTAATATAGATTATTATGGTTATAATGTAAAATTTGATATTCCTTTTTATATGAATCATAATTCAATACACATACACCAAAATTAGGGCATTCCCCGTTTTATTATGAATCATAATTATGGTCACAATTATTCTATTCATATGCCTCAGTGGCAGTTAATTTCATGACTAAAATAAAAGAACAACTTTAATTCATATCATATTTTTGAGAATACCCATGGTGGCGGCCCGAAACATTCTTAGTAAAATAAATATACTAAGAAAAATAAAAATTAAAATTATTTTATTTGTACAAATAATTGGGTATCCTTTAATTATATGAAATATTAAGATAAATTATGATGTAACACCCCAATTAACGTTAGGGTCACTAAAATGTATTTAGGGTCACTAATGTATATTTTATATCAAACCATGGGGTGTTTCCCAGTGCCATTGTTTTAATTATGTTATACATTAAAGTCTATTCATGTTTAAGAGGATCCCATTGAAATATTAGGTATCCCCAATATTTCATGCTTAGGTATTTATATGACAAATTAATTATACTTTAATTTATGAATTTCACGGTTATAGAATACACGGGGTGTTACATTCTCCCCCACTTAAAAGGATTTCGTCCCCGAAATCTTCAAGTTAGGAAGAATGTATATCCTAACATCCATCTACTCATCCATCAAACACGAGCATCCATTGTCCTTAAAAGACTTCTAATGCTTCATGATCATATGCGAAGTGTGTGTGTACATGTACTTATCTAATGCAAAATCAGGCGGTCTACTGATTCAGTTGACCTCCTTAATGCGAATTATGTAAGTGCTATGAATCCATTATGTATGCAAATCCTCCTATTCATGATTCTACATGAGTGCACAATCATTCATATAAATGCAACATCCATATGACAACACATTAAAGTTCAACCATATACGAATGCAAACATATATGCATATGCAATATGAAGTGACTGAGCCGATCTAAAACCTAGATTGTGTGTGTATATGCAACCACGAACAACCACTAGCAATCACTTGCAACCACTTGCAACCATCATCCATAACATGTTTCAATTACATGTTTTCATCCAAAGAGTTTCTACCTAAAAGATAGGGTCGAGGAGATATACCTAAAAAGATAGATAAAAGCGCAACTCAAGGAAAAAGAAAGATCAAGGATGTACCCTCGAAAAGAAAAGGGCAGGCAGCACGTATTCTAGTTTCAGTTTCCCAAGTTGCATCTTCCTCGGCGTCGCTCCACTGAACTTTGACGAGCTTGACTTCGTGGTTGCGTAGCTTCTTCACTTCTGTTCCTAATATGCGGGTTGGAACTTTCCTTATGGTTGCTTCGCGTTCCACTTCAGCTTCTTCTAGGATATTTGGCTCTACCACTTCAGCAGACTCATGTAGACATTTTCGGAGATGTGAAACGTGAAAGATGTTGTGAGCTCCGGCCAATCTTTCGGGTAGCTCTAATCTATAGGCCATTTTCCCAATTTTTCCTATCTAAAGATATAGTCGAATGATAGAAACAAGTAAAAACTTTGTGCCCATTAGGCAATGTCAAAACTGGAAATCTATGCCACATATATATTGATTAGGAGAAGAACTCTCTAAGCATCAGCCCCGAAGACCGAAATCAACATCAGACTGATACCAAAAGAATTACTCAACCCAACCACCATATATGATTCTCGGAAACTAAGCATGATGGACTCCTTTAAGGTCACAAGGGAGTCCCTTCCTAAGACCAACCTGTATCCTATAAAACCCAAAAAGTTTAGTCAAACCAACGAACACCCTCAAGCCCCAACATGTGTTACTAACAGATGAGTCATACTCCCTATGGGGTTTGCAACAGAAATTGGATTGAGAATGGGACCGAGAGGATATACACAAAAGATAGCATGCGAGTAAGCTCTACAGGGAGAGAGGGATCAAGGATATACTCTTAAGAAGAGATATGATGCACGAATCTAGTCTTCAATCTTCTAAGTCGCATTTCCTTGAGCTTAACTCCATTATGCTTTGTCTATCTTTAACTTCACAATTTCGTAGCTTCTTAATTCTTGTTTCCAAAATATGAGTTGGAACCTATTTCACTGTTGCCTCTCGTTCCACTTTCACTTACTCTACTTCTAGTATACTTGGTTCAAACATAACTGCGTACTCATGGTTCTATGCAAGCTCTCCAAAATTCACTAGTGAATCTTGGATCTTGTTCACTTACTAGAAGGTATTCCATATAGATGAATTATCTCTTGAAAATAAACAAATGTCAACTATGTTGCCAAATGTACTTACTAAGGTGATTCTTTACGACTCATGCATAAGCGAAATGAACCTTCTGCCTTAGTGGCGAACACTACTGGAGCGCCCCATTCTGAAATGCCCCTTCTAATGAACCCCTTCTCTAGAAGCTCTTTAATCTGTTTACTGAGCCCTTACCTTTCCCGTGGAGCCATGTGTCTAACGGGCAACGCATCAGGCTTTTCATTATCTACAAGGTGTATACGGAAGTCTATCTCCCGCTTCGGAGGCAAGCCCTTCACCTCTTCAAAGACATCCGGATATTCCCGGACCACTCTAATCGATTGCAAATTTTCAACAGAGGCATCTAGCGATTCAAGGTAACTAAGCATAACCGTATACGAGAGATTACAAGAAATTTCCAAAGTATTACCGAGCTGGGTTAGGAGCCTAACAACCCTTTTCTCACAATCAAGGATGGCCCCATTAATGGATAGCCAATTCATGTCCAGAATCAAACCATATCCCGAAAAGCCCAAAACAAAGGCACTACATTGAAATTCTATGCTTAGAATAGAAATTTTCAATCCCAAACAGATCATAGACAAATGAGCTGGGCCCCCAATTGGGTTTGAAACAATTAAGGGGTCCTCTACCATACTAGTTTTTAGGTGCAGAGATTCTAACTAAAGCAGACGAGATAAAGGAGTGTGACGCGCCGGAATCAAATAAAGTGTGAACGGGGTGATCATAAAGATAAACTACACTTTCTACAGAAGTATTTATACCTCGTTTCTTTGGGCAGTCCTTAACCATGTGGCCTGTTTCACCGCAAGAAAAGCACCCACCATTCATCTTGGCCTTCTTTTTCTGGCAATATTTCACTATGTGCCCCCACTTTGCCACAGAATTTACACTTCCTCTTCTCTCGGGACTTGTTGTCTTTCCCGCCCTTCTCAAAGTCTGTCTTCTTAGGGCAGTCTATGCTGATGTGTCCAGTCTCCCCACAATGAAAACATTCTCCTTGCTTTCTTTTCCTCTTTCTACAATCTTTGGCTATGTGCCCTTCCGTACCACAAAAATTGCATTTCCTTTTTTCCTGTTTCTTATTATTACTGTTACGATCCTTTCTTGTTTGACTATTATTCGTCTTCCTACTCTGGGACTCTTCCGCTTGCTGGTTCACGTGGAGGAGGAGGAGTGAAAGTGTCAGAAGCTAGGGAGTAAGGTCTCCAGACATGCTGAAACAGAAAGGGTAGATTCAAAACAAAGGATAAGAGATAGTACCTATGGCTTTGGGGAGGGGACTTTGCCTTTTAAAATAAAATAATATTTTATCTTTTAAAAATGCTTCTTTAAATTTCCTTTTTGAAAATAAATTTTCAAAACTTTTTATCTTATCTAGTAAACCTATGCTCTGATACCAAGTGAAACACCCCACCTCCGTTAGGGTCACTCTCAAAGGGAATGCCCTAATTTTGTTGGAGGTTTATAAGTATAAGTCACAGATATACAAGACATATATAAGAACACATATTTTTGAACAGCGGAAAAACAACGACTTTTATTTCATTAAAAATACGTGTTACAACAACCATACCATAATTGTCTTACAATACTTCCAAAAACATAACATCTTCATAACTGTCTTGATTACATTATTTAAAGAAGCATAAAGAAAACATAAATAAACTGCAAAAGTTCCATAGTTGTTGTCCAAAGCCATAGTCCAAAACGAAAAGATCCAAGCAATACATTCTTTCTCTTCAAGCTGGATATGAAGGCAGGTCAAGCAGTGGTATTCCCTCCCTGTGGACCTGGGGGGGGGGGACGGAAGAAAAGAAGACGAAAGAAAAGTAGAGTCAGACATAAAGCCTGAGTAAGTCTAGGACTATTCAGTCTATGAATAAAGAACTGGGTATGATAAGTATAAACTAGAAATGGGAAAGCACCATAAACTTAGTTAAGTTGTCTAGGGTCGAATATACTATCGTACCCCATACAAATCTCTGTACCCATATAAACTAGTTCCCAACAGGCACCCCATAATCAGGGTGAAGTGATCCATTTTATGATGATCGGCTCCTACTCGCATAGTTACATGTGTCTTACGGCCCCCGATGTTGTAGTTACCTATGCCGGTCCCACCATGGGGTGTATCAAGTCCCATGGTGGCGGCCCGACACAATCCTAGAATGCACAGTTATGCTACTGGTGCCCAGTGCCTTATTTTCTGCGCCGGAGTGTGTGCACGCCTGCACCCCGTTAGAACCTACACTGCTGCACCACCGCCGTCGATTTGACCTCTTACAGTCAGCCCAGTAATCGTGCCCCACCCTGCCTAGTTTCAGGGTATCATGATACCTTATAGGGTTCCTGCTGAAAAGGGTCCCCCGCTACTAGGTTTTTCTATTTCTAGCTAACATGCTAAGTTGGTTAAGTGTTTTATAAACCTAACCCCCAATCAGTCTGTTTAGTTTAGCATGTTCCATTTTGATTAAGTATTAATATAATTTACTTAATCCTATCAATCCTGACTCAGCCTTAATTGTCTTATTAAAGCCTTGACCTCTCACATTAGACAGGTATTGTTGTGGCTGCCTGTTGCCGGTTGGGTCCGGGCAGTCTTACGCCACAACTCAGTCTAACCTCGGGTCCTTATTGGGCTCCGTGTTTAACCACCCACATTGGATAGGTATTGTTGTGACTACTGGACAGCCGGGCGGTTCCGGGCAGGTTTACATCACAACTCAATCCAACCTCGGGTTAAACACATCGTATTTTTCTATATTTACATATTTTGTCTCTTTTCTTTTTATATGTAAATATTTGCGGCCCATTATTCAAATTCATCTTTATTGGTTAAATTTCATTTATGCCACTTAATTGTTCTTTCAAGGTTGTTGGCATGCGTTAAACATGCCAACACATATGTTCTATATTTTAGCCCAAACGTCATTACCCCCGTATTATACGTTCGCTCCAATGTAAGGTGTGTTGGGTTTAATACTTAAACCCAATTTAGCCAAATGAAAAGGGGCGGCTTATAACATGGTGTTTATAAGACAACATGAAAAAGGGGAGTGTGAACGCATGAACTTGCAACGAACGATTCAATTAACATAAAATAGGCACATGTGAACTTGCAATTGTAACATCATATAATCATGGCATAACATGAATCATTTTATCCATATAATCATAGCATAAACAATACTTAAACATAAATCATTCTATTCATATGGTTAATGCATAGACAATACTTAATCATGAATTATTTTACTCATATGATTATGGCATAAGCAGTACTTAAACATGAATTATTCTAGTCATATGATAATGGCATAAACTTAAACATGAATCATAGGTTCAACTAACCATGTAAACTTGAAATTAAGAATCTAACTAAATTAGATATCATTATTATTGGCACAGGGTCTTGACTAGAAATATAAGCCTATATTTTTATTTAGGCATGATATAAACTAATCGTGTTCATAAAATCACTACATGTTAACAAAAAGGTACTTACTTTTGTCACTAATACAAAAGTATGGTTCAACTAGAATTATCCCAACCTAATTCTTATATGAATCATGGTTTTCATTCTATTCAAAGAATTATAGCATAAACATATCTAAACTTACATCATGGTTTTTATTTTATCTATGTAAACTTGCAAGAGGAATGTAACTCTAATGTAATTCTAATGTAACTTATGATAACAACATGAGCCTAAAAACATGTTTTTCAATTGGGCATAATAACGAACATAGTTTAGTCATGTTCATAAAATTAATACAAATTTACAAAGATGCGTGCTTTTGTCACTATCACAAAAATATGATTTTTATAATTGAACTATGATGCCAATTCCAACATAACTTCATATGAATCATAATACTCAAATGGATCAAATTACACTAAAGATGACCATAGAATTTTACATCATGTTGTCATAACAATAGATCATAGACTTGCATGAATTTCAAAATAAACTTTTACAACATATAGTTGTTGTTTCAACATGAATCTTAAACTTGCATTTACCAAATGGGTGTTGTAAATAACTACCACAAACATGTAGTTTTCAATATGAATCATATGCTTGCATAAGTCCCAATCAAAATTCCACAACATGTGGTTGTCAACATAAGCCACATACATGTATGAATCAAACCATAGCATTGCCAAATCGTTTAAAGTCAAAATAACATACAAATATAAGTCATTATCGCCACAATTCCAATTCGTTTCCAACGCAAATCGCGTACTTGCAAATATCCAATCGTATACCATAATATTCCCAAATCGTTTTGCATCAAAGCAACATACAAATATAGATTATTATCGCCACAATTCCATTTCTTACATTAGACAAATCAACACAATTATTTAATTCATATCGGAATAGCACTCTACTTACAGCGTATGGCGAATCTTCAATTCAGAAATCTGAATTCTGAATTTGGAGTTGCTATCCTTTGTTGTAGGCGTTGCTTTGATTTGATTTACGTTGCTTTAAGCTTTGAATTATCTCCTAGTTGTCTCTCTATTTCTGACGGCTATCTTCAGTATCTCCTCAGCAGCATGACGGTCTCATCTCCATTTTAGTTTATGTGAATTAGGGTTAGCCTTAGGTCCTTTGTATAGAGTTTGTGAGTTGATTTAGACCGTCGATGAAGCTTGGTTCAATAATAGCCGTTCGTTTGAAGGAGAGACCAACCAGGAGCTGACACCTAGCCCTAGTGACAAGGCAAGGCTCAGAAAATCGACCAAACACAGACCTGGCCAGCCAGGGTGGGCTGGGTTCGACCTGGCTCAGGGGCCAGGTCGACACCCCAGTCGACACCGTGTCGACTTGGCAGTCGACACGGGTTACCCAGGTCGACTGCCCAGTCGACCTGGCTAGCCCCAGGTCGACTGCCAAGTCGAACTGGGTGCTTTGGGCAGAGATTAGTATGGGGTACGATAGTATATTCGACCCTAGACAACTTAACTAAGTTTATGGTGCTTTCCCATTTCTAGTTTATACTTATCATACCCAGTTCTTTATTCATAGACTGAATAGTCCTAGACTTACTCAGGCTTTATGTCTGACTTTACTTTTCTTTCGTCTTCTTTTCTTCCGTTTTCCCCCCCAGGTCCACAGGGAGGGAATACCGCAGCTTGACCAGCCTTCATATCCAGCTTGAAGAGAAAGAATGTATTGCTTGGATCTTTTCGTTTTAGACTATGGCTTTGGACAGCAACTATGGGACTTTTGCAGTTTATTTATGTTTTCTTTATGCTTCTTTAAATAATGTAATCAAGACAGTTATGAAGATGTTATGTTTTTGGAAGTATTGTAAGACAATTATGGTATGGTTGTTGTAACACGTATTTTTAATGAAATAAAAGTTGTTGTTTTTCCGCTGTTCAAAAATATGTGTTCTTATATCTGTCTTGTATATCTGTGACTTATACTTATAAACCTCCACCAAAATTTGGGCATTCCCTTTGAAAGTGACCCTAACGGAGGTGGGGTGTTTCACTTGGTATCAAAGCCTTGCCAACAACAACTTATCTAGTATTGTGATTATGGTATTGTTGTCAACTATAGGAAATTTTATATTATATTAAGAACACCATTAGACGATGAATACGAGCATAATGTTTACACCAATTCAACTTTAAATTATATTAAAGTATAACACGTATTGTCATATTACCAAGTGAAGGTAATATGTTAATATAATTATCTTTGTTACCCATAAAATATTATAACACGTATTGTCATATTTAAACATATAGTCTCATGAGTATGATATTATTAAACATATTATAATTATTAATATCAAATTATAATATAATCATATTATTATGTTCCAATTATACTTTTAAGGTTGTTGTATTATGTCTACATATTATAGGTATTGTTATAAATTATAATTATCACCCCGTATTTGACATATTATGTTCAGATAAATTATTATGTTTTTTGCGTATCACAATTCTCTTTCCCGTTTAGACTCTACTTATACTTTGAGGTGGGGTGTTCCCAACTTATCTTATCCTATGCATAGGTTGTTGTAACACGTATTTTTAATGAAATAAAAGTTGTTGTTTTTAACCCACAGGTCTGTGTTTGGTCGATTTTCTAAGCCTTGCCTTGTCACTAGGGCTAGGTGTCAGCTCCTGGTTGGTCTCTCCTTCAAACGAACGGCTATTATTGAACCAAGCTTCATCGATGGTCTAAATCAACTCACAAACTCTATAAAAAGGACCTAAGGCTAACCCTAATTCACATAAACTAAAATGGAGATGAGACCGTCATGCTGCTGAGGAGAGACTGAAGATAGCCGTCAGAAATAGAGAGACAACTAGGAGATAATTCAAAGCTTAAAGCAACGTAAATCAAATCAAAGCAACGCCTACAACAAAGGATAGCAACTCCAAATTCAGAATTCAGATTTCTGAATTGAAGATTCGCCATACGCTGTAAGTAGAGTGCTATTCCGATATGAATTAAATAATTGTGTTGATTTGTGTAATGTAAGAAATGGAATTGTGGCGATAATAATCTATATTTGTATGTTGCTTTGATGCAAAACGATTTGGGAATATTATGGTATACGATTGGATATTTGCAAGTACGCGATTTGCATTGGAAACGAATTGGAATTGTGGCGATAATGACTTATATTTGTATGTTATTTTGACTTTAAACGATTTGGCAATGCTATGGTTTGATTCATACAAGTATGTGGCTTATGTTGACAACCACATGTTGTGGAATTTTGATTGGGACTTATGCAAGCATATGATTCATATTGAAAACTACATGTTTGTGGTAGTTATTTACAACACCCATTTGGTAAATGCAAGTATAAAATTCATGTTGAAACAACAACTATATGTTGTAATAGTTTATTTTGAAGTTCATGCAAGTCTATGATCTATTGTTATGACAACATGATGTAAAATTCTATGGTCATCTTTAGTGTAATTTGATTCACCTAAGTATTATGATTCATATGAAGGTTATGTTGAAATTGGCATCATAGTTCAAGTATAAAAATCATATTTTTGTGATAATAACAAAAGCACGCATCTTTGTAAATTTGTATTAATTTTATGAACATGACTAAACTATGTTCGTTATTATGCCCAGTTGAAAAACATGTTTTTAGGCTCATGTTGTTATCATAAGTTACATTAGAATTACATTAGAATTACGTTCCTCTTGCAAGTTTGCATAGATAAAATAAAAACCATGATGTAAGTTTAGATATGTTTATGCTATAATTCTATGAATAGAATGAAAACCATGATTCATATAAGAATTAGGTTGGGATAATTCTAGTTGAACCATACTTTTGTATTAGTGACAAAAGTAAGTACCTTTTTGTTAACATGTAGTGATTTTATGAACACGATTAGTTTATATCATGCCTAAATAAAAATATAGGCTTATATTTCTAGTCAAGACCCTGTGCCAATAATAATGATATCTAATTTAGTTAGATTCTTAATTTCAAGTTTACATGGTTAGTTGAACCTATGATTCATGTGTGTAATACATCATGTTTTAGTTATGGGACTTGATACAAAATAAGGCATAAATTAAAGTATGAAATTATATTACGTTAATGGATAATTGGGAAAGAATACCCAAGAATGTGTTTTAGTATATACGTTAATGGATAAATTAAACATTCTTAAAGTATTCTATTCAAATAATTAAAATAATTCATGATTATGGCAACGTAGTAATTCACCTAAGTAAAATTAAAATTATTTTATGAATACCCATTAACCATATAGATAGGCATAGCTATATAGATAGTAAAATAAATATAATCATATGGACTCTTATTGTGTTTAACAGAATAATACCATAATCATAAACAATTAGTGTAATTCAGAATGGATTACACTATAAAATCCAGAATAATGCCCTAATTACCATAATTCAGAATAAAAAGGAATGTAATTCTAATGTAATTCTAATGTAACTTATGATAACAACATGAGCCTAAAAACATGTTTTTCAATTGGGCATAATAACGAACATAGTTTAGTCATGTTCATAAAATTAATACAAATTTACAAAGATGCGTGCTTTTGTTACTATCACAAAAATATGATTTTTATACTTGAACTATGATGCCAATTTCAACATAACCTTCATATGAATCATAATACTTAGGTGAATCAAATTACACTAAAGATGACCATAGAATTTTACATCATGTTGTCATAACAATAGATCATAGACTTGCATGAACTTCAAAATAAACTATAACAACATATAGTTGTTGTTTCAACATGAATTTTATACTTGCATTTACCAAATGGGTGTTGTAAATAACTACCACAAACATGTAGTTTTCAATATGAATCATATGCTTGCATAAGTCCCAATCAAAATTCCACAACATGTGGTTGTCAACATAAGCCACATACTTGTATGAATCAAACCATAGCATTGCCAAATCGTTTAGAATCAAAATAACATACAAATATAAGTCATTATCGCCACAATTCCATTTCGTTTCCAACGCAAATTGCGTACTTGCAAATATCCAATCGTATACCATAATATTCCCAAATCGTTTTGCATCAAAGCAACATGCAAATATAGATTATTATCGCCACAATTCCATTTCTTACATTACACAAATCAACACAATTATTTAATTCATACCGGAATAGCACTCTACTTACAGCGTATGGCGAATCTTCAATTCAGAAATCTGAATTCTGAATTTGGAGACGCTATTTTTTTGTTGTAGGCGTTGCTTTGATTGATTTGATGTTGCTTTAAGCTTTGAATTATCTCCTAGTTGTCTCTCTATTTCTGACGTCTATCTTCAGTCTCTCCTCAGCAGCATGACGGTCTCATCTCCATTTTAGTTTATGTGAATTAGGGTTAGCCTTAGGTCCTTTTTATAGAGTTTGTGAGTTGATTTAGACCGTCGATGAAGCTTGGTTCAATAATAGCCGTTCGTTTGAAGGAGAGACCAACCAGGAGCTGACACCTAGCCCTAGTGACAAGGCAAGGCTCAGAAAATCGACCAAACACAGACCTGGCCAGCCAGGGTGGGCTGGGTTCGACCTGGCTCAGGGGCCAGGTCGACACCCCAGTCGACACCGTGTCGACTTGGCAGTCGACACCGTGTCGACTTGGCAGTCGACACGGGTTACCCAGGTCCACAGGGAGGGAATACCACAGCTTGACCAGCCTTCATATCCAGCATGAAGAGAAAGAATGTATTGCTTGGATCTTTTCGTTTTAGACTATGGCTTTGGACAGCAACTATAGGACTTTTGCAGTTTATTTATGTTTTCTTTATGCTTCTTTAAATAATGTAATCAAGACAGTTATGAAGATGTTATGTTTTTGGAAGTATTGTAAGACAATTATGGTATGGTTGTTGTAACACGTATTTTTAATGAAATAAAAGTTGTTGTTTTTCCGCTGTTCAAAAATATGTGTTCTTATATATGTCTTGTATATCTGTGACTTATACTTATAAACCTCCACCAAAATTAGGGCATTCCCTTTGAGAGTGACCCTAACGGAGGTGGGGTGTTTCACTTGGTATCAGAGCACCCTGGTGGGGTTAGCCTTATGTATTTATTTTATTAACGTTAGTTTACATAAATTAAACTAACGTTAATGGATAGTTGAGAGTGACACATGAATGATGTATTATATCAAGTCCCATGTATTAAGTATTATATTTTAGTTAGATTCACCTAACCCCGTGATATTATACGGCGCAGAAAAATAAGGCACTGGGCACCAGTAGCATACCTGTGCATTCTAGGATTTGTGTCGGGCCGCCACCATGGGACTTGATACACCCCATGGTGGGACCAGCATAGGTAACTACAACATCGGGGGTCGTAAGACACATGTAAATGTGCGAGTAGGAGCCGATCATCATAAAGTGGATCACTTCACCCTGATTATGGGGTGCCTGTTGGGAATTAGTTTATATGGGTACAGAGATTAATATGGGGTACGATAGTATATTCGACCCTAGACAACTTAACTAAGTTTATGGTGCTTTCCCATTTCTAGTTTATACTTATCATACCCAGTTCTTTATTCATAGACTGAATAGTCCTAGACTTACTCAGGCTTTATGTCCGACTCTACTTTTCTTTCGTCTTCTTTTCTTCCGTTCCCCCCCCCCTCCCCAGGTCCGCAGGGAGGGAATACCGCAGCTTGACCAGCCTTCATATCCAGCTTGAAGAGAAAGAATGTATTGCTTGGATCTTTTCGTTTTAGACTATGGCTTTGGACAGCAACTATGGGACTTTTGCAGTTTATTTATGTTTTCTTTATGCTTCTTTAAATAATGTAATCAAGACAGTTATGAAGATGTTATGTTTTTGGAAGTATTGTAGGACAATTATGGTATGGTTGTTGTAACACGTATTTTTAATGAAATAAAAGTTGTTTTTCCGCTATTCAAAAATATGTGTTCTTATATCTGTCTTGTATATCTGTGACTTATACTTATAAACCTCCACCAAAATTAGGGCATTCCCTTTGAGAGTGACCCTAACGGAGGTGGGGTGTTACACTTGGTATCAGAGCAACATACAAATATAGATTATTATCGCCACAATTCCATTTCTTACATTACACAAATCAACACAATTGTTTAATTCATATCAGAATAACACTCTACTTACAGCGTATGGAGAATCTTTAATTCAGAAATCCGAATTCTGAATTTGGAGATGCTATCCTTTGTTGTAGGCGTTGCTTTGATTTGATTAACGTTCCTTTAAGCTTTGAATTATCTCTTGAAAATAAACAAATGTCAACTATGTTGCCAAATGTACTTACTAAGGTGATTTTTTACGACTCATGCATAAGCGAAATGAACCTTCTGCCTTAGTGGCGAACACTACTGTAGCGCCCCATTCTGAAATGCTCCTTCTAATGAACCCCTTCTCTAGAAGCTTCTTTAATCTGTTTACTGAGCTCTTTCCTTTCCCGTGGAGCCATGTGTCTAACGGGCGACACAACGGGCTTTGCATTATCTACAAGATGTATACGGAAGTCTATCTCCCGCTTCGGAGGCAAGCCCTTCACCTCTTCAAAGACATCCGGATATTCCCGGACCACTCTAATCGATTGCAAATTTTCAACAGAGGCATCTAGCGATTCAAGGTAACTAAGCATAACCGCATACGAGAGATTACAAGAAATTTCCAAAGTATTACCGAGCTGGGTTAGGAGCCTAACAACCCTTTTCTCACAATCAAGGATGGCCCCATTACTGGATAGCCAATCCATGCCCAGAATCAAACCATATCCCGAAAAGCCCAAAACAAAGGCACTACATTGAAATTCTACGCTTAGAATAGAAATTTTCAATCCCAAACAGATCATAGACAAATGAGCTGGGCCCCCAATTGGGTTTGAAACAATTAAGGGGTCCTCTACCATACTAGTTTTTAGGTGCAGAGATTCTACTAAAGCAGACGAGATAAAGGAGTGTGATGCGCCAGAATCAAATAAAGTGCGAACGGGGTGATCATAAAGATGAACTACACTTCCTACAGAAGTATTTATACCTCGTTTCTTTGGGCAGTCCTTAGCCATGTGGCCTGTCTCACCGCAAGAAAAGCACCCACCATTCATCTTGGCCTTCTTAATTCTTGTTTCCAAAATATTAGTTGGAACCTATTTCACTATTGCCTCTCGTTCCTCTTTCACTTACTATAACAATTATCATAGTAAGTATCAAATAATTATAATTTATAATAATTGATATACTTATAAGCCATTGCATATAATATTATATTTTTATAATATTGAACCAAGCTTATTATTTATTATTAAAATGCGTAAATTAAAATAATTAATATCATATCATGCCATAAATTATGATATTTATAATTATATTAATTAAATAATTAATATAATTATAATATGAAATAATTATTATAATAATATTATCAGTTATTATCAGTTATTAAAGCCTTATATTTATCATATTTTTATAATATTTATCATATTATTATTCATAATTATATGATAAATATTATAAAAATATGATAAATATAAGGCTTTAATATCTGATAATATTATTATAATAATATTTATTCAAATTAATAATTATAAAATAAACCCTAATCCTATCAATACTTAAACCTAATGCCCTTAACCCTAACCCTATATTTTATGGCATAAACAATACTTAAACATGAATCATTCTATTCATATGGTTAATGCATAGACAATACTTAAACATGAATCAATCTATTCATATGATTATGGCATAAACAGTACTTAAACATGAATCATTTATTCATATGACTATGGCATAAACAATACCTAAACATGAATTATTCTATTCATATGATTATATGGATAAAATGATTCATGTTATGCCATGATTATATGATGTTACAATTGCAAGTTCACATGTGCCTATCTTATGATAATTAGATCGTATGTTGCAAGTTCATGCGTTCACACTCCCCTTTTTATGTCACCTTATAAACACCATGTTATAGCCTCCCCTTTTCATATGGCTAAATTGGGTTTAAGTATTAAACCCAACACACCTTACATTGGAACGAACGAATAAAACGGGGGAAATGACGTTTGGGTTAAAAATATAGAACATATGTGTTGGCTTGTTTGACGCACGCCAATAACTTTGAAAAACAATTAAGTGGCATAAATAAATCTTAACCAATAAAGATGAATTTGAATAATGGGCCGCAAATATTTACATATAAAAAGAAGAAAGACAAAATATGTAAATGTAGAAAATACGATGTGTTTAACCCGAGGTTGGATTGAGTTGTGATGTAAACCTGCCCGGAACCGCCCAGCTGTCCAGTAGTCACAACAATACCTATCCAATGTGGGTGGTTAAACATGGAGCCCAATAAGGACCCGAGGTTAGACTGAGTTGTGGCGTAAGACTGCCCGGACCCAACCGGCAACAGGCAGCCACAACAATACCTGTCTAATGTGAGAGGTCAAGGCTTTAATAAGACAATTAAGGCTGAGTCAGGATTGATAGGATTAAGTAAATTATATTAATACTTAATCAAAATGGAACATGCTAAACTAAACAGACTGATTGGGGGTTAGGTTTATAAAACACTTAACCAACTTAGTATGTTGGCTAGAAATAGAAAACCTAGTAGCGGGGGACCCTTTTCAGCAGTAACCCTATAAGGTATCATGATACCCTGAAACTAGGCAGGGTGGGCACGATTACCGGGCTGACTGTAAGAGGTCAAATCGACGGCGGTGGTGCAGCAGTGTAGGTTCTAACGGGGTGCGGGCGTGCACACACTTCGGCGTAGAAAAATAAGGCACTGGGCACCAGTAGCATACCTGTGCATTCTAGGATTGTGTCGGGCCGCCACCATGGGACTTGATACACCCCATGGTGGGACCAGCATAGGTAACTACAACATCGGGGGCCGTAAGACACATGTAACTATGCGAGTAGGAGCCGATCATCATAAAATGGATCACTTCACCCTGATTATGGGGTGCCTGTTGGGAACTAGTTTATATGGGTACAGAGATTAATACGGGGTACGATAGTATATTCGACCCTAGACAACTTAACTAAGTTTATGGTGCTTTCCCATTTCTAGTTTATACTTATCATACCGAGTTCTTTATTCATAGACTGAATAGTCCTAGACTTACTCAGGCTTTATGTCTGACTCTACTTTTCTTTCGTCCTCTTCTCTTCCGTTTCCCCCCCCCCCCCCAGGTCCACAGGGAGGGAATACCGCAGCTTGACCAGCCTTCATATCCAGCTTGAAAAGAAAGAATGTATTGCTTGGATCTTTTTGTTTTAGACTATGGCTTTGGACAGCAACTATGGGACTTTTGCAGTTTATTTATGTTTTCTTTATGCTTCTTTAAATAATGTAATCAAGACAGTTATGAAGTTGTTATGTTTTTGGAAGTATTGTAAGACAATTATGGTATGGTTGTTGTAACACGTATTTTTAATGAAATAAAAGTTGTTGTTTTTCCGCTGTTCAAAAATATGTGTTCTTATATCTGTCTTGTATATCTATGACTTATACTTATAAACCTCCACCAAAATTAGGGCATTCCCTTTGAGAGTGACCCTAACGGAGGTGGGGTGTTTCACTTGGTATCAGCCTGTTTAGTTTAGCATGTTCCCTTTTGATTAAGTATTAATATAATTTACTTAATCCTATCAATCCTGACTCAGCCTTAATTGTATTATTAAAGCCTTGACCTCTCACATTAGACAGGTATTGTTGTGGCTGCCTGTTGCCGGTTGGGTCCGGGCAGTCTTACGCCACAACTCAGTCTAACCTCGGGTCCTTATTGGGCTCCGTGTTTAACCACCCACATTGGATAGGTATTGTTGTGACTACTGGACAGCCGGGCGGCTCCGGGCAGGTTTACATCACAACTCAATCCAACCTCGGGTTAAACACATCGTATTTTCTACATTTACATATTTTGTCTCTTTTCTTTTTATATGTAAATATTTGCGGCCCATTATTCAAATTCATCTTTATTGGTTAAATTTCATTTATGCCACTTAATTGTTCTTTCAAGGTTGTTGGCATGCGTTAAACATGCCAACACATATGTTCTATATTTTAGCCCAAACGTCATTACCCCCGTATTATACGTTCGCTCCAACGTAAGGTGTGTTGGGTTTAATACTTAAACCCAATTTGGCCAAATGAAAAGGGGAGGCTTATAACATGGTGTCTATAAGGTAACATGAAAAAGGGGAGTGTGAACGCATGAACTTGCAACGAACGATTCAATTAACATAAAATAGGCACATGTGAACTTGCAATTGTAACATCATATAATCATGGCATAACATGAATCATTTTATCCATATAATCATAGCATAAACAATTCTTAAACATAAATCATTCTATTCATATGGTTAATGCATAGACGATACTTAAACATGAATTATTTTATTCATATGATTATGGCATAAGCAGTACTTAAACATGAATTAGTCATATGATAATGGCATAAACTTAAACATGAATCATAGGTTCAACTAACCATGTAAACTTGAAATTAAGAATCTAACTAAATTAGATATCATTATTATTGGCATAGGGTCTTGACTAGAAATATAAGCCTATATTTTTATTTAGGCATAATATAAACTAATCGTGTTCATAAAATCACTACATGTTAACAAAAAGGTACTTACTTTTGTCACTAATACAAAAGTATGGTTCAACTAGAATTATCCCAACCTAATTCTTATATGAATCATGGTTTTCATTCTATTCATAGAATTATAGCATAAACATATCTAAACTTACATCATGGTTTTTATTTTATCTATGCAAACTTGCAAGAGGAATGTAATTCTAATGTAATTCTAATGTAACTTATGATAACAACATGAGCCTAAAAACATGTTTTTCAACTGGGCATAATAACGAACATAGTTTAGACATGTTCATAAAATTAATGCAAGCTTACAACGACTCTTGCTTTTGTCACTATCACAAAAATATGATTTTTATACTTGAACTATGATGCCAATTTCAACATAACCTTCATATGAATCATAATACTTAAGTGGATCAAATTACACTAAAGATGACCATAGAATTATACATCATGTTGTCATAACAATAGATCATAGACTTGCATGAATTTCAAAATAAACTATAACAACATATAGCTGTTGTTTCAACATGAATTTTATACTTGCATTTACCAAATGGGTGTTGTAAATAACTACCACAAACATGTAGTTTTCAATATGAATCATATGCTTGCATAAATCCCAATCAAAACTCCACAACATGTGGTTGTCAACATAAGCCACATACTTGTATGAATCAAACCATAGCATTGCCAAATCGTTTAGAATCAAAATAACATACAAATAAAATTCACTATCGCCACAATTCCATTTCGTTTCCAACGCAAATCGCGTACTTGCAAATATCCAATCGTATTCCATAATATTCCCAAATCGTTTTGCATCAAAGCAACATACAAATATAGATTATTATCGCCACAATTCCATTTCTTGCATTACACAAATCAACACAATTATTTAATTCATATCGGAATAGCACTCTACTTACAGCGTATGGCGAATCTTTAATTCAGAAATCTGAATTCTGAATTTGGAGATGTTATCCTTTGTTGTAGGCATTGCTTTGATTTGATTAACGTTGCTTTAAGCTTTGAATTATCTCCTAGTTGTCTCTCTATTTCTGACGGCTATCTTCAGTCTCTCCTCAGCAGCATGACGGTCTCATCTCCATTTTAGTTTATGTGAATTAGGGTTAGCCTTAGGTCCTTTTCATAGAGTTTGTGAGTTGATTTAGACCGTCGATGAAGCTTGGTTCAATAATAGCCGTTCGTTTGAAGGAGAGACCAACCAGGAGCTGACACCTAGCCCTAGTGACAAGGCAAGGCTCAGAAAATCGACCAAACACAGACCTGGCCAGCCAGGGTGGGCTGGGTTCGACCTGGCTCAGGGGCCAGGTCGACACCCCAGTCGACACGGGTTACCCAGGTCGACTGCCCAGTCGACCTGGCTAGCCCCAGGTCGACTGCCAAGTCGACCTGGGTGCTTTGGGCGGGAATTTTCCCGCCTTAGCCAATTGGGCCCGATTTTGAATTTTGAATTAGTTTTTCTGAGCTGTTTTCGTCTGTTCGAATTTTAAACCTAATTCTGAAACTTCCGGAGGCCATATCTTGGTCATACGGACTCCGATTTTCGAAAACTCGGACTCTATTTCGCGTATTTTTCCGAGACGAACGCAATGGCGTATCCCGTTTCCCTTAATTCTTTGATTTGAAATTAATTATACTTTAATTTATGAATTTCACGGTTATAGAATACACGGGGTGTTACATTCTCCCCCACTTAAAAGGATTTCGTCCCCGAAATCTTCAAGTTAGGAAGAATGTATATCCTAACATCCAAACATCCATCTACTCATCCATCAAACACGAGCATCCATTGTCCTTAAAAGACTTCTAATGCTTCATGATCATATGCGAAGTGTGTGTGTACATGTACTTATCTAATGCAAAATCAGGCGGTCTACTGATTCAGTTGACCTCCTTAATGCGAATTATGTAAGTGCTATGAATCCATTATGAATGCAAATCGCCCTATTCATGATTCTACATGAGTGCACAATCATTCATACACATGCAACATCCATATGACAACACATTAAAGTTCAACCATATACGAATGCAAACATATATGCATATGCAAAATGAAGTGACTGAGCCGATCTAAAGCCTAGGTTGTGTGTGTATATGCAACCACGAGCAACCACTAGCAATCACTTGCAACCACTTGCAACCATCATCCATAACATGTTTCAACTACATGTTTCCATCCAAAGGGTTTCTACCTAAAAGATAAGGTCGAGGAGATATACCTAAAAAGATAGATAAAAGCGCAACTTAAGGAAAAAGAAAGATCAAGGATGTACCCTCGAAAAGAAAAGGGTAGGCTGCACGTATTCTAGCTTCAGTTTCCCAAGTTGCATCTTCCTCGGTGTCGCTCCACTGAACTTTGACGAGCTTGACTTCGCGGTTGCGTAGCTTCTTCACTTCCGTTCCTAATATGCGGGTTGGAACTTTCCTCACAGTTGCTTTGCGTTCCACTTCAGCTTCTTCTAGGATATTTGGCTCTACCACTTCAGCAGACTCATGTAGACATTTTCGAAGATGTGAAACGTGAAAGACGTTGTGAACTCCGGCCAATATTTTTCGGGTAGCTCTAATCTATAGGCCATTTTCCCAATTTTCCCAATAATAGGAAATGGTCCTACCTAAAGGTATAGTCGAATGATAGAAGCAAGTAAAAACTTTGTGCCCATTAGGCAATGTCAAAACTGGAAATCTATGCCACATATATATTGATTAGGAGAAGAACCCTCTAAGCATCAGCCCCGAAGACCGAAATCAACATCAGACTGACACCCAAAGAATTTCTCAATCCAACCACTATATATGATTCTAGGAAACTAAGCATGATGGACTCCTTTTAGGTCACAAGGGAGTCCCTTCGTAAGACCAACCCGTATCCTATAAAACCCAAAAACTTTAGTCAAACCAACGAACACCCTCCAGCCCCAACATGTGTTACTAACAGATGAGTCATACTCCCTATGGGGTTTGCAACAGAAATTGGATTGAGAATGGGACCGAGAGGATATACACAAAAGATAGCATGCAAGTAAGCTCTACAGGAAGAGAGGGATCAAGGATATACTCTTAAGAAGAGATATGATGCACGAATCTAGTCTTCAATCTTCTACGTCGCATTCCTTGAGCTTAACTCCGTTATGCTTTGTCCGTCTTTAACTTCACAATTTCGTAGCTTCTTAATTCTTGTTTCCAAAATATTAGTTGGAACCTATTTCACTATTGCCTCTCGTTCCTCTTTCACTTACTCTACTTCTAGTATACTCGGCTCAAGCATGACGGCGTACTCATGGTTTCATGCAAACTTTCCAAAATTCACTAGTGAATTTTGGATCTTGTTCACTTACTATAAGGTATTCCACATAGATGAATTATCTCTTGAAAATAAACAAATGTCAACTATGTTGCCAAATGTACTTACTAAGGTGATTCTTTACGACTCATGCATAAGCGAAATGAACCTTCTGCCTTAGTGGCGAACACTACTGGAGCGCCCCATTCTGAAATGCTCCTTCTAATGAACCCCATCCCTAGAAGCTCTTTAATCTGTTTACTGAGCTCTTTCCTTTCCCGTGGAGCCATGTGTCTAACGGGCAACGCAACGGGCTTTGCATTATCTACAAGATGTATACGGAAGTCTATCTCCCGCTTCGGAGGCAAGCCCTTCACCTCTTCGAAGAAATCCGGATATTCCCGGACCACTCTAATCGATTGCAAATTTTCAACGGAGGCATCTAGCGATTCAAGATAACTAAGCATAACCGCATACGAGGGATTACAAGAAATTTCCAAAGTGTTACCGAGCTGGGTTAGGAGCCTAACAACCCTTTTCTCACAATCAAGGATGGCCCCATTACTGGATAGCCAATCCATGCCCAAAATCAAACCATATCCCGAAAAGCCCAAAACAAAGGCACTACATTTAAATTCTACGCATAGAATAGAAATTTTAAATCCCAAACAAATCATAGACAATTGAGCTGGGCCCCCAATTGGGTTTGAAACAATTAAGGGGTCCTCTACCATACTAGTTTTTAGGTGCAAAGATTCTACTAAAGCAGACGAGATAAAGGAGTGTGATGCGCCAGAGTCAAATAAAGTGCGAACGGGGTGATCATAAAGATGAACTACACTTCCTACAGAAGTATTTATACCTCGTTTCTTTGGGCAGTCCTTAGCCATGTGGCCTGTCTCACCGCAAGAAAAGCACCCACCATTCATCTTGGCCTTCTTTTTCCGGCAGTCTTTCACTAAGTGCCCAACTTTGCCACAGAATTTACACTTCCTCTTCTCTCGGGACTTGTTGTCTTTCCCGCCCTTCTCAAAGTCTGTCTTCTCAGGGCAGTCTTTGCCGATGTGTCCAGTCTCCCCACAATGAAAACATTCACCTTGCTTTCTTTTCCTCTTTCTACAATCCTTGGCTATGTGCCCCTCCGTACCGCAAAAATTGCATTTCCTTTTTTTTTCTCGTTTCTTATTATTACTGTTACGATCCTTTCTTGTTTGACTATTATTCGTCTTCCTACTCTGGGACTGTTCCGCTTGCTGGTTCACGTGGAGGAGGAGGAGTGAAAGCGTCAGCAGCTGGGGAGTAAGGTCTCCAGACATGCTGAAACAGAAAGGATAGATTCAAAACGAAGGATAGAAGATAGTACCTATGGCTTTGGGGACTTTGCCTTTTTAAAATAAAATATTTTATCTTTTTAAAAATGCTTCTTTAAATTTCCTTTTTGAAAATAAATTTTCAAAACTTTTTATCTCCTCTGGTAAACCTATGCTCTGATACCAAGTGAAACACCCCACCTCCGTTAGTGTCACTCTCAAAGGGAATGCCCTAATTTTGGTGGAGGGTTATAAGTATAAGTCACAGATATACAAGACAGATATAAGAACACATATTTTTGAACAGCGGAAAAACAACAACTTTTATTTCATTAAAAATACGTGTTACAACAACCATACCATAATTGTCTTACAATACTTCCAAAAACATAACATCTTCATAACTGTCTTGATTACATTATTTAAAGAAGCATAAAGAAAACATAAATAAACTGCAAAAGTCCCATAGTTGCTGTCCAAAGCCATAGTCTAAAACGAAAAGATCCAAGCAATACATTCTTTCTCTTCAAGCTGGATATGAAGGCTGGTCAAGCTGCGGTATTCCCTCCCTGTGGACCTGGGGGGGGGGGGGGGAAACGGAACAAAAGAAGACGAAAGAAAAGAAGAGTCAGACATAAAGCCTGAGTAAGTCTAGGACTATTCGGTCTATGAATAAAGAACTGGGTATGATAAGTATAAACTAGAAATGGGAAAGCACCATAAACTTAGTTAAGTTGTCTAGGGTCGAATATACTATCGTACCCCATATTAATCTCTGTACCCATATAAACTAATTCCCAACAGGCACCCCATAATCAGGGTGAAGTGATCCACTTTATGATGATCGGCTCCTACTCGCACAGTTACATGTGTCTTACGGCCCCCGATGTTGTAGTTACCTATGCTGGTCCCACCATGGGGTGTATCAAGTCCCATGGTGGCGGCCCGACACAAATCCTAGAATGCACAGGTATGCTACTGGTGCCCAGTGCCTTATTTTTCTGCGCCGGAGTGTGTGCACGCCCGCACCCCGTTAGAACCTACACTGCTGCACCACCGCCGTCGATTTGACCTCTTACAATCAGCCCAGTAATCGTGCCCCACCCTGCCTAGTTTCAGGGTATCATGATACCTTGTAGGGTTACTGCGAAAAGGGTCCCTCGCTACTAGGTTTTCTATTTCTAGCCAACATGCTAAGTTGGTTAAGTGTTTTATAAACCTAACCCCCAATCAGTCTGTTTAGTTTAGCATGTTCCCTTTTGATTAAGTATTAATATAATTTACTTAATCCTATCAATCCTGACTCAGCCTTAATTGTCTTATTAAAGCCTTGACCTCTCACATTAGACAGGTATTGTTGTGGCTGCCTGTTGCCGGTTGGTTCCGGGCAGTCTTACGCCACAACTCAGTCTAACCTCGGGTCCTTATTGGGCTCCGTGTTTAACCACCCACATTGGATAGGTATTGTTGTGACTACTGGACAGCCGGGCGGTTCCGGGCAGGTTTACATCACAACTCAATCCAACCTCGGGTTAAACACATCGTATTTTCTACATTTACATATTTTGTCTCTTTTCTTTTTATATGTAAATATTTGCAGCCCATTATTCAAATTCATCTTTATTGGTTAAATTTCATTTATGCCACTTAATTGTTCTTTCAAGGTTGTTGGCATGCGTTAAACATACGTTAGGGTATCAGAGCATAGGTTTACCAGCCTCCGTTATGGTATGGTATGGTATAGTCGAATGATAGAACAATTCACTTGACAATGGATGCTCGTGTTGTTGAATTTACACCCAATTATTTGGTATGTAAATTCGCGAGTATTATGATATATATTTGATTCAAACTATTATGTTTCAAGTGAATTATAACTATAAATTGTTAATATCAAATTATTTGCCAATTTATACTTTTAACCTATTATAATCAAATAATAACAATTGTTATACCATACCCACGATAATATTAAATTATAATAATATAACCCCGTATTATAATTGATAATTATTAATAATAATTATAAATTGGAATGATCCCCACAATTTATCCATAATAATCCATGTCTCAAACACGTATTATTTTGATATAATTATAATACGTGTCATGAGTCTTCCATGATAATTTTCGACAATACTTAAACCTGGCTCTGATACCAAGTGAAACACCCCACCTCCGTTAGGGTCACTATCAAAGGGAATGCCCTAATTTTGGTGGAGGTTTATAAGTATAAGTCACAGATATACAAGACAGATATAAGAACACATATTTTTGAACAGCAGAAAAACAACAACTTTTATTTCATTAAAAATACGTGTTACAACAACCATACCATAATTGTCTTACAATACTTCCAAAAACATAACATCTTCATAACTGTCTTGATTACATTATTTAAAGAAGCATAAAGAAAACATAAATAAACTGCAAAAGTCCCATAGTTGCTGTCCAAAGCCATAGTCTAAAACGAAAAGATCCAAGCAATACATTCTTTCTCTTCAAGCTGGATATGAAGGCTGGTCAAGCTGCGGTATTCCCTCCCTATGGACCTGGGGGTGGGGGGAACGGAAGAAAAGAAGATGAAAGAAAAGTAGAGTCAGACATAAAGCCTGAGTAAGTCTAGGACTATTCAGTCTATGAATAAAGAACTGGGTATGATAAGTATAAACCAGAAATGGGAAAGCACCATAAACTTAGTTAAGTTGTCTAGGGTCGAATATACTATCGTACCCCATATTAATCTCTGTACCCATATAAACTAATTCCCAACAGGCACCCCATAATCAGGGTGAAGTGATCCACTTTATGATGATCGGCTCCTACTCGCACAGTTACATGTGTCTTACGGCCCCCGATGTTGTAGTTACCTATGCTGGTCCCACCATGGGGTGTATCAAGTCCCATGGTGGCAGCCCGACACAAATCCTAGAATGCACAGGTATGCTACTGGTGCCCAGTGCCTTATTTTTCTGCGCCGGAGTGTGTGCACGCCCGCACCCCGTTAGAACCTACACTGTTGCACCACCGCCGTCGATTTGACCTCTTACAATCAGCCCAGTAATCGTGCCCCACCCTGCTGTAACGACCCAGAAAATCTGAACCAATTTAAAAATTTTAAATTGGCTAAAATAATGGATTTTAAATATTTAAAATAAATATTTTAAGTAATGGCGATGAAAACTGAGTTGAATCGACATTTGAAAACCAATATAATTAAATATAATTATATAATAGAATTGAAAATGGGCGGTAGTTCGATAATTCGATTTCAAACTTCAATTGAATATACCGGGTGCAAAACAATCCAGATTTTAGTGAAACCAAAAACATTAGTATCTAATTGATGATATCTTTCTAACGAATCTGACCAATCGAAATTTGATAGCGGGAATCAAAAGATATGTCCAGTTGAAAATTCTGAATAGTCGCTATGGAATTCAGGCCCTTAAAAATGGACATTTTGCAAATGACCTCGGATTTCGACGAAACCACTTTTGTTAGATCCGCAGTGTCGAGTTATTGCTAGGTTTCAAATTTCATAATTTTTCGAATCAATATGTGAGCGTGGCAAAGGAAAACGCGTTTGACCAGTTTCCGTTGATTTTAATCGACTGGAAATTGGCCATTTTTCAAACGGTCTCAGAATTCGACGAAACTAGTTTTGTTAGGACCGTGTCGTCAATACGAAGCTAGAAAATATTTTTCTGGAATTTTTCTAGTCAGTATGTGGCCCCGGTAATTTGAAATGTACGTTTAAAATTCAATATAGTGATTTAAATGAAAATTCAAAAGGAAACCGATGGTAACGATCAAACCAGCTTGCGATACATATCCCATTGTGTTCGGAATGGGGGTAAAACGCTATGGACGACAGGCGGTGGGCCTCGTTTCGAGGTCGTAAGTAAAAGTCAACTTTTTGAATAATTAAATAAAAAAAAAAATATAATATTTTAAATTTCCCTCTCCCCCTTTTCCTTCTGCTTGCCCCCCCCGTTCATTATAACTTCAAACAGAATAAGAAAAAAAAAAAAAAAAAAAAAAAAAACCTAAACCCTAAATCAATTCGACGAAGCGGCCTCCAACCCCGAGATCGCACCCACCAAGCTCGCGACGCCTCCTCCCTCGAAGCCGCCACCTCCTCCGAGCGCCCACACCCCGAAGACCCTAGCCGCCACCAGACCCCAAGCTCGCGACGCCTCCAGACCGAAGCCGCCACCTCGAAGCTGTCGCCGACCTCTCGAACACCCCCCCCCCCCCCGGTCGAATCAAATCGAGCCCCCTCTGTAAGTTTTATCTTATTTATCTATTTTATTGTAATTCTGATTTTCTTTTTTTGGATGAAAACTGATTTTAAAAGCATTATTAAAACTGATTTTATTTAAGAAAATAAAACTGAATTTTTTTATAAAAAGTTTAAAAACCAATTTTGTTAAAGTTAAAACAGAAATTTTTATTAAGTTTAAAACTGAATATTTTTATATAAAAAAAAAAAAAAACAAAACAGAATTTTTAAAAAGGATTTTAAAACAGAATTTTTGAAAGAATATAGAAAACAGAAATTTTTATAAAGTAAAAACTGAATATTTTTAAAAAGTATAAAACTGATTCTGTTTTTAAAGTATTAAAAACTGTTTTAAAAATAAAGAAATAAAACTGATTTATTAATAAAGATAAAACTGAAACTGATTTTTTTTAAAATATTTTAAAACTGGTTTCTTTAAAGAAAGTAAAAATAGAATTGTCATATTTTTTTTTTTTTTTTGTGAAAGCAAAGGAAAAATCATATTTTTATATGTTGAAACCAAAAGGAAAAATCATATTTTTATATGTTGAAACCAAAAGGAAAAATCATATTTTTATATGTTGAAACCAAAAGGAAAAATCATATTTTTATATGTTGAAACCAAAAGGAAAAATCATATTTTTATATGTTGAAACCAAAAGGAAAAATCATATTTTTATATGTTGAAACCAAAAGGAAAAATCATATTTTTATATGTTGAAACCAAAAGGAAAAATCATATTTTTATATGTTGAAACCAAAAGGAAAAATCATATTCTTATATGTCGAAAGCAAAAGGAAAAATCATATTCTTATATGTTGAAAGCGAAAGGAAAAATTCGATTTTTATATATTGAATAGCATAGTAAAAATTCTATTTTTACATATGCAGAGAATACGGGTGAAAGCGACAAATAGGCGAAGATTTCTATTAAGAAGAGTCGTGCAGTTGGATAGCTATTGGTGAGATTTCTGATTTAAAATTTATATATTATATATGTGTGAAGTAAAAGTGAATAGCTATATATAAATTGCTATATATAAATATATATATATATATACGCCCCCTCGTCCACAAACCATGGACGATATTTATTGGTTGAAATTGTTGTGGAAATTTGATTGATAGCGAATGATTGTTTGGGATTGTTTGTGATTGTTATTGGTTGATTGTGGTTGAAAGATACCCATTTGTGGTTGTGAAATATTTGGTTGAAACCACATAGGATTAGTTTGTGGAATTGAAATAAATATATATACATGCCGCCTGCGTGCGAACTAGATGCATGTTTCCCATTGTCAAAAACCGCGAGGTTTTAAGGTAGAGCGAGGAGCCGTACTAGGGACGGTGCCGGTGTAACTACCCTGCCGTTATGCTGCCGAAATTTTGAATAATATTTGTGTGTTTGAATTATTTTCATATGCTTAAACTATATTTATTCCTTATATAGAAAACATTCATGTGTTGAATTGATATTCATTCGTTGTTTAGAAATTCATGTGTTGAATGGTATTCATATTTTGAAATAATTAGTTCGATAATAAAAATCACATTTTTATCGATATATAAAAACTATAGAAACATTCATGTGTTGAATTGATATTCATTCGTTGTTTAGAAATTCATGTGTTGAATGGTATTCATATTTTGAAATAAATAGTTCGATAATAAAAATCACATTTTTATCGATATATAAAAACTATAGAAACATTCATGTGTTGAATTGATATTCATTCGTTGTTTAGAAATTCATGTGTTGAATGGTATTCATATTTTGAAATAAATAGTTCGATAATAAAAATCACATTTTTATCGATATATAAAAACTATAGAAACATTCATGTGTTGAATTGATATTCATTCGTTGTTTAGAAATTCATGTGTTGAATGGTATTCATATTTTGAAATAAATTGTTTGATAATAAAAATCACCTTTTATAGACTATATGAACTATATAGAAAAATAGTGTTTTGAAATGAATTATTTTACAATAAAAATCACATTTTTATTGTATGCATAAATCGTTAAAATATGAAGTGTAAAAAAATAGCCACTTGTTCAAAATAAACATATACGAGTTGAAATATTCATTAATTAGCTGATGAAATGATTTGCACCTATTTATGTAGCATTAGAATGAATGGCGTTTTTAAACCAAATAGAAATCAAATATGAAGTTGAATAGAAAATGAAAAATGATATGAACTGTATATATATGTACATGCATATTCATTGAACAGGTTATAGCAAAGGGGCTAGAGAAGAGGAATAAAATTTTGTGCCCGACAAATAGGTACACATTTACTGATTTGTTTGGGTGATGATTTTGAGCCTGATTGGCTAGCCGCTTGGCTTTTTCTTTTTCTTTTTGAGATTAGAAGGACCGGGACGCTATTTGCGATTTCCCGACGCTCCCGGTGCAGGGGAGGTTATGGCGAAATTTTTCCAAAATTTAAGGTGTTAGAAATTTTTTTGAAGTGAAAACGATATTGAAATAGTTGAATGAACTATATTTATATAACTATATAAATATAAATAAAATTAAAACGAAACGAGGCCGTGCAGTTCGTATTTTGAAACCGTGATTTCAAACGACTAGTACGGGAAATCCGACCATTGGATTTTCCCGAAATCTCAACCGTCGGGTTCGCCTTGGAATAATCTTTCCAACGGCTCCAACCTTGTAAAAATCCAACGGTTGGATTGTCTGGAATGTTTAATTCAAATCTGAAGAAAAACAGCGCCAGAAACGATTATATTTATTTATATATATAAATAAAATTTTATTTAATCGAATAACGACGCTGCAGTTCGTATTTTGAGATCGAAAATTCAAACGATTGTACCGGGAGATCCGACCGTCGGAATTTCCCGAAACTGGAACCGTTGGATTCGTTTTGAAAAGACCTTTCTAATGATGTAAATTTTGCGAAGATCCAACGGTTAGATTTTCAGATATGTGTAAATCAAATTTGAAGAAAAACAGCGCCACGGCCGCCTTATGGCCCGAAACGTCGTTTTGAATAAAACGGCTATTTTAAAATAAATAAAAATAGCGATAAATAGTTATAAAATATCGTAAGCGATATGGAATGGAAATAAACTGAATTTGCTTGATTTATGTGATGTTTGATGGTTGAATGTGTTCGGTGTGAAAACTATATAAAGAATACAATTGGTGTGTCGAATAATTTAACTATTGAAATAAATCGATTTGAAATTCTAAATATACGTGAATTATTTGAAAAGGCCGAGTTAATTCTCATTTCGAATAATCGACCGACGATTGAAATTCGAAGATGAAGACGATGGTCGAAGACCGGAGATCTTCACCTCGTTTGGATGGTAACCGAGGTCCTGATTGGGAGGCATCCCGAAATATGGATAATGAGTGGTGATCGTTCAGACGTACGTGTTGATCGAAGGGTTTGCGAGGTATTTAGTGCCTCCGGTTTCGTTCAGACCCAGAACGGACTTGTAAATGGACTGTGTGTCTGACATAGGATTTATTCTGTGTGGCATGCTAAGATGTAGTGATCAGGGCTTCTGTTGAAAAGCAAAGTCTTGTGGTGATGATCAAAGCACCGCCTGTGTGGCGTAGCTTTGTGTATAACGTGAATTCGCGAGCCTCACACCCCGGTAGGAACCTAAAACGGGAGGAAGGACCTCAGGGAGGGCATGCGTTTCTTTCTAGCTAGGGTGGTGTCAGTGACCTACCAGCCCTGACATTTATATACTTTTCACCTATGTGGTTGTTGCTGTTGCGAGGCGCCTCGGTTTGATCGGACGATCCGGGTCCGATGGAGTCATTCGTTGGCTCGTTTACGCCCCAAAGGGCGGGGAAACGTATTGTTCAGGCATAATAATCCACATCGGTGGACCGGCCCTGACGATCCAAGGGGCAGTTGCGGCTGTTCCTGAGACACGGGCTAGAGCGTCTCGAATTCGGTAAGGACTATCTTTTGCCTTGGTTCATGACGGAAATCCAATTTCCAAATACGAGACGATGCGGTTTTGATTATATATATATATGGCGACATGATATATGGTACCCATGCCGTCTATGATTGATAGTTATGATTTGAAAGTGTTTTCAAACATATAGACACTAGCAATAATACCAATTGCCTTTGTTTTATTCGTATCAAGCATATCTTAGCCGTTATAAGGTAAAAACTCTATCCTCCGGTTTGCGTTGCATTGTGTGATGGGAACTGAGTCTTATAACGGTTTCATTTTTATAAAAAGCATAGCGATGTTTAAAAGAAAGATTTGTTTTAAAGCACTGGCAATCCAATGGAGTAAACCCGTTCCACGAAAGTGGCGTGGTCCTGTGATTAGCCAATTATATATGTGTTGAGTGGATTTCTCATACCAGTCCCATGACTGACTCGTAGTTTGTTTCACTCTCAAACTCGGGTGCCCCTTTTTCTACACGGGCAGCCTTGTATTCAGGTTTAGCTGGTTCTCTTCTGGATAGCTGGAGCTGAAGATGGATTCTATCATTTATTTCTTTTTATGCTGTTCAGCTCCTACTGTACATATTTTGTTTATTTCCGCTGTAGACATTTATGTATAGCTGAACTGTATTTGTACTAAGTAAGATCCTGTATACTGTGTAACTCTGATGATTATTTTTATCCAGTATATTTTGTTGTTCATTCTGGTGTATTTATTTAATTCTGTTCTGCTTTTATATGTTTCTGTGTTATATTCCAAAAGATAACCTTGTTTCCGTGAGAACGGGAAATCGGGTCGTCTCAACGTGGTATCAGAGCTTTGGTTAAGCTTAGATTCTGGAATATAACATTTGAACGAACTCGTCAGAAATAGAACCAGTAGTGTTCTAGGACGGGTAACTCAATACAGATAGGATCAGCAATATCCTAGTATGAGTAAAGCAGAATAAAATACACTTCGATAGACACATTTACACTTCGAGTATTTGTCTCTATATTTTAAAATACCTTTTCTGTGACCTGACACTTGATCTGCTATTTGCAGAAGAACTAGAAAATGAGTGCCAGAAACAGAAGAAGTAATACTGACCCGGATATAGAAGCTCTATTCATGAAGTATAGAAATCTGGGTGGAAAGCCGTTCTCGGGCGAAGAATCTATTATGAGAACACAAGCTTGGATTCGTTCGGCTGAGAAAATCTTCGAAGCATTAAAGCTGAGGGATGACCAGAAAAGATTACTGGCCTCCTGGGCTCTCAAAGATGAAGCTTTGTTCTGGTGGGATTCGGTTATGGAGAATAATCCAGAAGGTGATATCACCTGGGACAGATTCAAAGTGATTTTCTTAGAAAGATTTACCCCTCCCGAAGCAACCGAGCGACTATGCGACGAATTTTCTTATCTGATACAAGGAGACATGACAATTCCCGAATATCATAAGAAATTCAATGAACTTTCTCACTTTGCTCCTCATCTAATTCAAAATCCGAAGGGTAAAAATATGAGATTTATTCATGGCCTTCAAAGGAAATACCAGAATAAAGTATTGGGGCATGTGAAGCTTCCTTTCTCAGAAATGATATACATGGCTTATCAGTACGAAGATCTCGACAAGAAAGGAATGTTACGCGACGAGGAAGAAGTCTATTCTAGTGATAAAACAGATTCGGAAACTGATTATCCCGAGGCAAGTACAATGTCTGAGGTCAATAAGAAGCCCAGTGCCAAGAGAAAAAGGGCTGAATCTGGGAGCGAACGAACAACGACCGCTACTTGCTCTAACTGCCATCTGAAGGGGCATTTGTCGATAAACTGCGGGCCCTTAAGGAAGCGATTAAAAGGTGGACTTAAATCCAAAGGACATCAAGCGAATAGAAAATGCAATCTCTGCCATCAGGCTGGTCATGTAAAGCAAGATTGCTGGCAGTTGAAAAAGACTGAAATAGTTCACGTGAATGAAGTAGCAGAAACTTCTGCGCCCTCAGCTAGTCAAGAAAGGGCCGACGTTTTAGAAGGCACGCTAACTGTCAAAGACATCCCAGTTAAAGTACTGTTTGACACAGGCGCGTCACGAAGCTTCATTGCAAAGGATGCAGCTAAGAAACTGGATTTGAATTTGAAAAAGCTTAAGGAACCAATGACTGTCCAGAATCCGGTTGGGGGTTCCATAGAACTCAGTTGGATTTGTGGAGTGCCGGTTTCTTTCTCTCGTTATCGGTTTCCTACCATCGCAGTCGTTATGAATTTTAAAGAGTTTGATCTTATCTTAGGGTTAGATTGGTTGACTAAATATGAAGCTGAAGTCAAATGCGCCGAGAGAGTCGTAAAGGCAAAGATTAAATCAGGTGATTATATAACCATTCCCTGTGAAGGTCAGAATGCTAATAGAAAAGACTTCTGGGCAGCTTTGAATGTTTCTCCAGCCCAAATTGAAAATATCCCTGAGGTCACAGAGAATATTCCTGACCTCATCAAAGAGATTCCTGTCGTCAAGGACTATGCGGATGTGTTCGAAGAAGTTGTTCGCTTACCTCCGCAGAGAGAAATAGATTTCAAAATTGCTTTAATTCCAAATGCAAGGCCGGTAGTTCACGCTATTCGAAGAATGTCCTTGAAAGAGAAGGAGGAATTAGACAACCAAACACGACAGCTAGTATGGAAAGGTCTGATCAGGCCTAGTTTCTCTGATTGGGGAGCAGCAGTGGTGTTTGTCCCGAAATCTGACGGTACTCTACGTCTATGTGTGGATTATCGGGATCTGAACAAACAGACAATAAAGAACAAATATCCATTGCCGCGGATTGATGATTTGTTGGATCGATTAAATGGAGCACAAGTATTTTCACGAATGGACCTAGCTACAGGCTTCCATCAACTTCGAATTGCCGAAGAGTGTGTTCCAATGACAGCGTTCAGAGGGCCCGACTTATTCTACGAGTGGTTAGTAATGCCGTTCGGCTTATGTAACGCTCCAGCTTACTTCGTCGATCTGATGAACAGAGTATTCAGAGGAGTATTGAATAAATTTGTTCTGGTTTTTATTGATGATATTCTAATCTTCTCTAAATCAAAGGCCGAACATGAAAAACATTTGGAACAGGTGTTAGAAATCCTCAGAAGGAATGTATTAAAAGCAAAGTTTTCCAAATGTATATTCTGGCAAGATGAAGTAAAATTTCTGGGCCATGTTGTATCGAAAGATGGAATCGCTGTGGATCCAAGCAAAATCACAGCTATTCAGAATTGGAAACAGCCCAGTACTCCCACTGAAGTCCGCAGTTTTCTCGGATTGGCTAGTTATTACCGGAAGTTCGTTAAAGACTTTTCGAAGATATCTGGCCACTTAACGAAGCTTACAAAGAAGCATTCTAAGTTCAAATGGACTGAAGAGAGTGAGGAGGCTTTTGAAGAGCTAAAGTTAAGGTTAACAACAGCTCCAGTGTTAACCATCATTGATGGCAACCAGGATCTAAAAGTCTGGACTGATGCTTCTAGAGAAGGCCTTGGAGCAGTGTTAATGCAAAGAGGCCAAGTAATTGCCTATGCTAGCCGTCAACTGAAACCGCACGAGAAAAATTACGTAACTCATGATCTTGAGTTATTGGCTATCATATTCTCTTTGAAAATCTGGAGACACTATCTTCTGGGCGAGAGGTTTGAACTGTTTACAGACCACCAGTCGTTAAAGTATCTGTTCACTCAGAAGGACTTGAATCTGAGGCAACAGCGTTGGCTGGAGTTTCTTGCAGCATATGACTTCGAAATTATATATACTCCAGGAAAAGCCAATGTCGTGGCCGATGCGTTAAGCAGAAAGAATGTAATGATCGCCAGTTTTATTATCACGACTTCATTGCTAGATAAGATATCTGCTCTTCAGGAGGATGATCACTTCATTCAGAAGATCAGAAGGATAATTCAACGAGGCGAACCCTCGAGTTTTCAAGTTGATAATGAGGGGATTCTAAGGCTCAAAGGTCGAATATGCGTTCCTAACATTCCTGAACTTCGAAAGGAAGTACTGGATGAATGCCACAAGTCAAAACTCAGTATCCATCCGGGAGTAAACAAAATGTATAATGACATCAAACGCACTTTCTGGTGGAAGTCGATGAAAAGGGACATTTCCTTATATGTCAGCCGATGCCCTACTTGCCAGCTAGTTAAAAGCGACCAACAGAAATTGGCTGGACTATTACAACCACTAGAAGTTCCTGGTTGGAAGTGGGAGCATATCTCCATGGATTTCATTGATGGTTTGCCCAGAACCAGAAAAGGAAATGACAGTATTTGGGTGATCGTAGATCGTTTCACGAAGACCGCCCATTTTATACCTGTCAAATCAAATAGAATCGCTCAGAGTCTGGCGCAGATTTACTTCAGGGAAATAGTTAGACTGCATGGAGTGCCGCTCAGTATAGTAAGTGATAGAGATACAATATTCACTAGCAAATTCTGGGAAGCATTTCAAGTCGAGCTAGGAACGAAGTTAAACTTGAGCACCGCTTATCATCCTCAGACAGACGGTCAGACTGAGAGGGTGAATCGCATTCTAGAAGATCTATTGCGGGCTTGTGTTATAGATTTCGGTGGATCATGGGAAGACCATCTGCATTTGGCTGAATTCTCTTATAACAACAGCTACCAGGCAAGTCTGACAATGTCGCCATTCGAAGCATTGTATGGTAGACCGTGCCGATCTCCTGCTTGTTGGGTCGAGCCCGGAAATAGACTTGTGTTGGGCCCCGATATGATTCGAGAAGCGGCCGACAAAGTCGATTTTATTAGGAAGAGATTACTCGCCGCTCAAAGCCGACAAAAGAGCTATGCCGATAAAAGAAGAAGAGATATATCCTTCGAAGTTGGCGACTATGTATATTTGAAAGTATCGCCGATGAGAGGAGTTATCCGGTTCGGTAAAACTGGGAAGTTAGCACCCAAATTCATTGGTCCGTTTCCTATTCTAGAGCGGATTGGAACTCTCGCTTATAGGGTCAGACTGCCTGACTGGTTGCCTGGTGTGCATGATGTATTTCACATATCTCAACTTCGAAAGCACGTTCATGATCCAGACTTGATCGTGGAAGAAGCAGCTCAGCAGGACATTGAAATTACTCCAGAATTAGCTGTGAGGCGGGAGCCGCTAAAGATTATCGGCAAAGAAACCAAAGAGCTGAGAAACAAGAAGGTTCACTTAGTCAAAGTGCAATGGAGTGGAGATCCGCGAGATTGTACTTGGGAAACTGAGGAGAGCATTCAGAAAGCTTATCCTAGATGCCGAGTAGATATCTCTGATTGACTCCGGTGCAAGGTACATTTACCCTACCTTGCATTACCATATAATTCTCTATTCTATTCTGTTGCTATTTTCTTCCCATGGATGTGTATTGTTTATTCTATACTCTGAATATTAAAAACAAATTGGTTGTTGTGATGTGTGATCGTAGATTTATCAAACCACTTTCGACTTTATTCCTTTTCGGGGACGAAAAGTTTTAAGTGGGGGAGATTGTAACGACCCAGAAAATCTGAACCAATTTAAAAATTTTAAATTGGCTAAAATAATGGATTTTAAATATTTAAAATAAATATTTTAAGTAATGGCGATGAAAACTGAGTTGAATCGACATTTGAAAACCAATATAATTAAATATAATTATATAATAGAATTGAAAATGGGCGGTAGTTCGATAATTCGATTTCAAACTTCAATTGAATATACCGGGTGCAAAACAATCCAGATTTTAGTGAAACCAAAAACATTAGTATCTAATTGATGATATCTTTCTAACGAATCTGACCAATCGAAATTTGATAGCGGGAATCAAAAGATATGTCCAGTTGAAAATTCTGAATAGTCGCTATGGAATTCAGGCCCTTAAAAATGGACATTTTGCAAATGACCTCGGATTTCGACGAAACCACTTTTGTTAGATCCGCAGTGTCGAGTTATTGCTAGGTTTCAAATTTCATAATTTTTCGAATCAATATGTGAGCGTGGCAAAGGAAAACGCGTTTGACCAGTTTCCGTTGATTTTAATCGACTGGAAATTGGCCATTTTTCAAACGGTCTCAGAATTCGACGAAACTAGTTTTGTTAGGACCGTGTCGTCAATACGAAGCTAGAAAATATTTTTCTGGAATTTTTCTAGTCAGTATGTGGCCCCGGTAATTTGAAATGTACGTTTAAAATTCAATATAGTGATTTAAATGAAAATTCAAAAGGAAACCGATGGTAACGATCAAACCAGCTTGCGATACATATCCCATTGTGTTCGGAATGGGGGTAAAACGCTATGGACGACAGGCGGTGGGCCTCGTTTCGAGGTCGTAAGTAAAAGTCAACTTTTTGAATAATTAAATAAAAAAAAAAAAAATATAATATTTTAAATTTCCCTCTCCCCCTTTTCCTTCTGCTTGGCCCCCCCCCGTTCATTATAACTTCAAACAGAATAAGAAAAAAAAAAAAAAAAAAAAAAAAACCTAAACCCTAAATCAATTCGACGAAGCGGCCTCCAACCCCGAGATCGCACCCACCAAGCTCGCGACGCCTCCTCCCTCGAAGCCGCCACCTCCTCCGAGCGCCCACACCCCGAAGACCCTAGCCGCCACCAGACCCCAAGCTCGCGACGCCTCCAGACCGAAGCCGCCACCTCGAAGCTGTCGCCGACCTCTCGAACACCCCCCCCCCCGGTCGAATCAAATCGAGCCCCCTCTGTAAGTTTTATCTTATTTATCTATTTTATTGTAATTCTGATTTTCTTTTTTTGGATGAAAACTGATTTTAAAAGCATTATTAAAACTGATTTTATTTAAGAAAATAAAACTGAATTTTTTTATAAAAAGTTTAAAAACCAATTTTGTTAAAGTTAAAACAGAAATTTTTATTAAGTTTAAAACTGAATATTTTTATATAAAAAAAAAAAAACAAAACAGAATTTTTAAAAAGGATTTTAAAACAGAATTTTTGAAAGAATATAGAAAACAGAAATTTTTATAAAGTAAAAACTGAATATTTTTAAAAAGTATAAAACTGATTCTGTTTTTAAAGTATTAAAAACTGTTTTAAAAATAAAGAAATAAAACTGATTTATTAATAAAGATAAAACTGAAACTGATTTTTTTTAAAATATTTTAAAACTGGTTTCTTTAAAGAAAGTAAAAATAGAATTGTCATTTTTTTTTTTTTTTTGTGAAAGCAAAGGAAAAATCATATTTTTATATGTTGAAACCAAAAGGAAAAATCATATTTTTATATGTTGAAACCAAAAGGAAAAATCATATTTTTATATGTTGAAACCAAAAGGAAAAATCATATTTTTATATGTTGAAACCAAAAGGAAAAATCATATTTTTATATGTTGAAACCAAAAGGAAAAATCATATTTTTATATGTTGAAACCAAAAGGAAAAATCATATTTTTATATGTTGAAACCAAAAGGAAAAATCATATTTTTATATGTTGAAACCAAAAGGAAAAATCATATTCTTATATGTCGAAAGCAAAAGGAAAAATCATATTCTTATATGTTGAAAGCGAAAGGAAAAATTCGATTTTTATATATTGAATAGCATAGTAAAAATTCTATTTTTACATATGCAGAGAATACGGGTGAAAGCGACAAATAGGCGAAGATTTCTATTAAGAAGAGTCGTGCAGTTGGATAGCTATTGGTGAGATTTCTGATTTAAAATTTATATATTATATATGTGTGAAGTAAAAGTGAATAGCTATATATAAATTGCTATATATAAATATATATATATATATATACGCCCCCTCGTCCACAAACCATGGACGATATTTATTGGTTGAAATTGTTGTGGAAATTTGATTGATAGCGAATGATTGTTTGGGATTGTTTGTGATTGTTATTGGTTGATTGTGGTTGAAAGATACCCATTTGTGGTTGTGAAATATTTGGTTGAAACCACATAGGATTAGTTTGTGGAATTGAAATAAATATATATACATGCCGCCTGCGTGCGAACTAGATGCATGTTTCCCATTGTCAAAAACCGCGAGGTTTTAAGGTAGAGCGAGGAGCCGTACTAGGGACGGTGCCGGTGTAACTACCCTGCCGTTATGCTGCCGAAATTTTGAATAATATTTGTGTGTTTGAATTATTTTCATATGCTTAAACTATATTTATTCCTTATATAGAAAACATTCATGTGTTGAATTGATATTCATTCGTTGTTTAGAAATTCATGTGTTGAATGGTATTCATATTTTGAAATAAATAGTTCGATAATAAAAATCACATTTTTATCGATATATAAAAACTATAGAAACATTCATGTGTTGAATTGATATTCATTCGTTGTTTAGAAATTCATGTGTTGAATGGTATTCATATTTTGAAATAAATAGTTCGATAATAAAAATCACATTTTTATCGATATATAAAAACTATAGAAACATTCATGTGTTGAATTGATATTCATTCGTTGTTTAGAAATTCATGTGTTGAATGGTATTCATATTTTGAAATAAATAGTTCGATAATAAAAATCACATTTTTATCGATATATAAAAACTATAGAAACATTCATGTGTTGAATTGATATTCATTCGTTGTTTAGAAATTCATGTGTTGAATGGTATTCATATTTTGAAATAAATTGTTTGATAATAAAAATCACCTTTTATAGACTATATGAACTATATAGAAAAATAGTGTTTTGAAATGAATTATTTTACAATAAAAATCACATTTTTATTGTATGCATAAATCGTTAAAATATGAAGTGTAAAAAAATAGCCACTTGTTCAAAATAAACATATACGAGTTGAAATATTCATTAATTAGCTGATGAAATGATTTGCACCTATTTATGTAGCATTAGAATGAATGGCGTTTTTAAACCAAATAGAAATCAAATATGAAGTTGAATAGAAAATGAAAAATGATATGAACTGTATATATATGTACATGCATATTCATTGAACAGGTTATAGCAAAGGGGCTAGAGAAGAGGAATAAAATTTTGTGCCCGACAAATAGGTACACATTTACTGATTTGTTTGGGTGATGATTTTGAGCCTGATTGGCTAGCCGCTTGGCTTTTTCTTTTTCTTTTTGAGATTAGAAGGACCGGGACGCTATTTGCGATTTCCCGACGCTCCCGGTGCAGGGGAGGTTATGGCGAAATTTTTCCAAAATTTAAGGTGTTAGAAATTTTTTTGAAGTGAAAACGATATTGAAATAGTTGAATGAACTATATTTATATAACTATATAAATATAAATAAAATTAAAACGAAACGAGGCCGTGCAGTTCGTATTTTGAAACCGTGATTTCAAACGACTAGTACGGGAAATCCGACCATTGGATTTTCCCGAAATCTCAACCGTCGGGTTCGCCTTGGAATAATCTTTCCAACGGCTCCAACCTTGTAAAAATCCAACGGTTGGATTGTCTGGAATGTTTAATTCAAATCTGAAGAAAAACAGCGCCAGAAACGATTATATTTATTTATATATATAAATAAAATTTTATTTAATCGAATAACGACGCTGCAGTTCGTATTTTGAGATCGAAAATTCAAACGATTGTACCGGGAGATCCGACCGTCGGAATTTCCCGAAACTGGAACCGTTGGATTCGTTTTGAAAAGACCTTTCTAATGATGTAAATTTTGCGAAGATCCAACGGTTAGATTTTCAGATATGTGTAAATCAAATTTGAAGAAAAACAGCGCCACGGCCGCCTTATGGCCCGAAACGTCGTTTTGAATAAAACGGCTATTTTAAAATAAATAAAAATAGCGATAAATAGTTATAAAATATCGTAAGCGATATGGAATGGAAATAAACTGAATTTGCTTGATTTATGTGATGTTTGATGGTTGAATGTGTTCGGTGTGAAAACTATATAAAGAATACAATTGGTGTGTCGAATAATTTAACTATTGAAATAAATCGATTTGAAATTCTAAATATACGTGAATTATTTGAAAAGGCCGAGTTAATTCTCATTTCGAATAATCGACCGACGATTGAAATTCGAAGATGAAGACGATGGTCGAAGACCGGAGATCTTCACCTCGTTTGGATGGTAACCGAGGTCCTGATTGGGAGGCATCCCGAAATATGGATAATGAGTGGTGATCGTTCAGACGTACGTGTTGATCGAAGGGTTTGCGAGGTATTTAGTGCCTCCGGTTTCGTTCAGACCCAGAACGGACTTGTAAATGGACTGTGTGTCTGACATAGGATTTATTCTGTGTGGCATGCTAAGATGTAGTGATCAGGGCTTCTGTTGAAAAGCAAAGTCTTGTGGTGATGATCAAAGCACCGCCTGTGTGGCGTAGCTTTGTGTATAACGTGAATTCGCGAGCCTCACACCCCGGTAGGAACCTAAAACGGGAGGAAGGACCTCAGGGAGGGCATGCGTTTCTTTCTAGCTAGGGTGGTGTCAGTGACCTACCAGCCCTGACATTTATATACTTTTCACCTATGTGGTTGTTGCTGTTGCGAGGCGCCTCGGTTTGATCGGACGATCCGGGTCCGATGGAGTCATTCGTTGGCTCGTTTACGCCCCAAAGGGCGGGGAAACGTATTGTTCAGGCATAATAATCCACATCGGTGGACCGGCCCTGACGATCCAAGGGGCAGTTGCGGCTGTTCCTGAGACACGGGCTAGAGCGTCTCGAATTCGGTAAGGACTATCTTTTGCCTTGGTTCATGACGGAAATCCAATTTCCAAATACGAGACGATGCGGTTTTGATTATATATATATATGGCGACATGATATATGGTACCCATGCCGTCTATGATTGATAGTTATGATTTGAAAGTGTTTTCAAACATATAGACACTAGCAATAATACCAATTGCCTTTGTTTTATTCGTATCAAGCATATCTTAGCCGTTATAAGGTAAAAACTCTATCCTCCGGTTTGCGTTGCATTGTGTGATGGGAACTGAGTCTTATAACGGTTTCATTTTTATAAAAAGCATAGCGATGTTTAAAAGAAAGATTTGTTTTAAAGCACTGGCAATCCAATGGAGTAAACCCGTTCCACGAAAGTGGCGTGGTCCTGTGATTAGCCAATTATATATGTGTTGAGTGGATTTCTCATACCAGTCCCATGACTGACTCGTAGTTTGTTTCACTCTCAAACTCGGGTGCCCCTTTTTCTACACGGGCAGCCTTGTATTCAGGTTTAGCTGGTTCTCTTCTGGATAGCTGGAGCTGAAGATGGATTCTATCATTTATTTCTTTTTATGCTGTTCAGCTCCTACTGTACATATTTTGTTTATTTCCGCTGTAGACATTTATGTATAGCTGAACTGTATTTGTACTAAGTAAGATCCTGTATACTGTGTAACTCTGATGATTATTTTTATCCAGTATATTTTGTTGTTCATTCTGGTGTATTTATTTAATTCTGTTCTGCTTTTATATGTTTCTGTGTTATATTCCAAAAGATAACCTTGTTTCCGTGAGAACGGGAAATCGGGTCGTCTCACCTGCCTAGTTTCAGGGTATCATGATACCTTGTAGGGTTACTGCGAAAAGGGTCCCTCGCTACTAGGTTTTCTATTTCTAGCCAACATGCTAAGTTGGTTAAGTGTTTTATAAACCTAACCCCCAATCAGTCTATTTAGTTTAGCATGTTCCCTTTTGATTAAGTATTAATATAATTTACTTAATCCTATCAATCCTGACTCAGCCTTAATTGTCTTATTAAAGCCTTGACCTCTCACATTAGACAGGTATTGTTGTGGCTGCCTGTTGCCGGTTGGGTCCGGGCAGTCTTACGCCACAACTCAGTCTAACCTCGGGTCCTTATTGGGCTCCGTGTTTAACCACCCACATTGGATAGGTATTGTTGTGACTACTGGACAGCCGGGCGGTTCCGGGCAGGTTTACATCACAACTCAATCCAACCTCGGGTTAAACACATCGTATTTTCTACATTTACATATTTTGTCTCTTTTCTTTTTATATGTAAATATTTGCGAAAACTCGGACTCTATTTCGCGTATTTTTCCGAGACGAACGCAATGGCGTATCCCCTTTCCCTTAATTCTTTGATTTGAAATTAATTATACTTTAATTTATGAATTTCACGGTTATAGAATACACGGGGTGTTACAAATATACTTACAACGATCGATGAACTTGAGTTCTGGATTCTGAGTTCTGAAATTGGGATGCTTTCCTTTGGGTAGATAAATGTTGTTTTGATTCTTAGTATTGAATTAGATTTGTTCTAGCTTTGTTTGTCTTTAAGCTTTAGGCGGCGACCATTCCAAGCTATCTTACAGCAGCGTGACGGCTCCAAGTTTAATTGTGTGAATTAGGTTAAGAGCTAGGTTGTATATATAGAATTTTAGGATTAATTTAGGCCGTTTGATTAACCCTAGAAATGACCACAACCGCTCAGTCAAGATAGAATTATCCTATTGACACAGCAATGAGTCAGAAATGACTCAGCATTGACTCAACATATTAAATGTTTATTTTTTTCATAAATGACACATTGGTTCTTTCCTAACATATCATAACCTAAAGGACATTTTTTTTTAATTTAAAACAAAACATTAGCTAAATCAACATTTCTTAACTGAAATGTCAACTTAATCTGAATAAACATTTTAATCTAAATATACATTTCTTAACGAATGTTATTCTAATGTTAACATAACAAAAGTGATATTCTAATGTTCATCTTTTCTTTTTATTATTTATTGTCAATCAATTCAAACGTAAATACGTATTTAATAGATACATTTTCCCTTGACCGTTTACATTAATTACCCATACATATATATATATATATGAATAAATCTTTTCTTACTTTCAATTTGTCATAAATCCAATTGGGGAAGGCCATTTAAAAAAAAACAATCCTTGACAACCAAAAATGCACAACGTACGCTACATGATGCGTACACGTCATATATATATATATATGCGTATATATATATATATATATATTATATATATATTCATTTTTTTCTTTTTATCTATCTTCCCAATTACCCATTTTCACACTAAACCGCTTTTTGAACTGCGTTCACACTAGGCTATTTAAGCCATTCCCCTAAAACAAAAATAGGGCGCTGGCGGCGATCGAACTCTGTACCTCTTGTATGCAAGTCATGTGTTCCAACCAAATAAGCTACTAAGTCTTTTGCTTACAAAAGTTAGAACAATGCTAAACATTATTCTTTTCTCATTCCTCTTTTTTCATGTTTTACTGCAATATTTAATTTAAGAATATCTTTTTCATACTGAGTCCAATTTACGCAAACTCAGACTCTATCTCAAGCAGAATTTCGAGACGAACGCAATGGCGTAACCCGTTTCCCTTAATTCTTCTTCTAAAATTTAATTATACTTTAATTTGTGAAACTTAATGTTATAGAATTATGGGGTGTTACAACAACTTCACATAAGAATTATATTTTAAATATATGTTTGGATCGGTAATGAGTTTAACGTTGTAGGCCTGAGCAATAGCCACACTGTTATCGCTATGTATTTCATTGGATCAACAATAAATTAAGTTCATTTATGAACTTCTTAACCCAAACATTTTCTTTCTCAGAATTGGTATTTCTTTCTTGTTTTTAAAACTAACATAATTTACAATAATTAATGTGTTATCAAATAACATTAGAATTATTGTCTCACGCCCACTCAATTTCTTGTCTATATAAGATTCAATGACATTTTGTGGTTTTGAGACATTTCGACTTCTATTTCAATCCTATCGGTATCTTAAAGACTGGTTCTCCTTTATAAAGGATAACAATTCGAGCAATAAACATTTAATTCTCAGAGAATTTACAGATATAATATCCATTTATATCTTGTGGATATTTCACAAAATAGTTATCTTATTTGGGTCCGATCTTATCAGAGGAAGGACGTTTAATAAACGCCTTGCATCCAAATCTACGAATTAAACACACTAGGACATTTCCTAGTCCATATCTTATATGGTGTCTTTAAAATCATTTTAGTAGGATTAAATGCAATTTTTCTAAATTTTGATTAATTGGAAGATCTATATGACTTATCTTGGTCATACCATATCTTATAATGTGTGATTACTCCTTTCAGACACACCATTTCAATATGGTGTTCTAGGTGGAGTGAGTCGTGAAACAATTTCAAACTCATCGGGATAGTCATTAAATAGTTGGCTTAAATATTCCTTTTTGATCTGTTCGAAAATATTTATTTTCTATTAATATTGGTTTCTATCTCCACTTTGATTTCTTTAAACTTTTCAAAGGATTCTGATATATGTTTCATAAGATACACATATCTGTATCTACTGATATCATCAGTAAATATAATGAAGTAACAAAACCTACCTCTAGTTTATGTAATCATTACTCCATATACATCATTATGTACGAGACCCAATACTTATCACTCATTCACTCTGTCAAGTGAGAGGTGATTCAGTTATTTTGCCTAATAAACAAGATATATATTCTTCATATGTTTCAAAATCAAATGATCTCAAAATTCCATCATTATGGAGTTTTGATATACTTTCTTGTTTACTGGGCTAACCGTTAATACTAAAGGTATATTGGATTTAAATCACTAAATTTAATCCACTTATTGTTAATGTCAAGTACGTTATAGTTAAGGATTTACAAAGATCATTAACTATTTGTGAAATTCCATACGATATTTCATTTAAATAAAATGAATAACAATTGTTCTTTTATTACAAATGAAAATCAAACTTGTCTAAACAAGATCTATTATTACAATTATCTTAAGTGGAATTTCATTACAACAATTATTTTATTTATTTAATCAAGCCAGTATAATCAACAAGAATCAACTTCCTATGGATAATCTAGCAACATTTGCTTCATTTCCAATCGTAAGTCCACTTGTCCTTTTATCAGATTTCTACTTATTCTGCTATTTCTGTAAATCAACATACATTTATGTGATTTACATCTAGTACTAGAAATTTATAAGTAGATTATTATAACATTTATGACTTATTCAGTTGATGTCACACTTTAACTTTTATTTTAGATCCACTATATTTGTTAGAACAATTACGTTTTAATTTGTTTAAGGACAATCCTCAACTTTCAATGTTAGTCAAGAAATTTGATTTAAATCAATTTATCCTTCTCAAGAACAAATTTAAATTATCGGAGTTATCTGTTATTTATTGTCTACAGCGGTTCTATTATATTTATTTAATATAAATACAAAATTTTTGATGATCAAACTTTATATTTATATTAATATATAATTTAAACTAAAATATGCTCCCACTCAAATTAACATCCCTTTGTTTACATACATATATCAGTATGTATATAATGGTGTTCCAAGATCCAAATCTAGTCTTGCCTTGACCCAGCTTTGGCTAAATCCAAAACACAACCTTTTAGGTAGACATCTTATGTCAATTATATCGTATATAATTCTTGGATTGCATGATGAACATTTTTTTCAGTATTATTCATTTGCTCAAAATATAGAATAATTCATGCTATTGTCTCTAAGGCCATAAATACTATTATGCAGCCTTAATTAAGTCAGACCCAATAATACGGTCGAAGCACCACAATTACTCCTACCGCACATAACCAAAATAAAAGGTGCACAACGCTTTGGCGTTAGTTACATCCAATGAGATTGGACAATGATGGGTGTACTATTGGAAGACTTAACCATGACTTAATATAACAAAACTTGCTTTAAAGGGAATTTATATTTCGTAGTGGCAAACAATATCAGAGTTATTTACATATATCAAAATATATGTATTTTATATTCGTACAATCATTTGAATATAAATAACATATGTGAACCATATATGTGTTTAAATTGAGTGATATATATATAAGAATAATTCCTACACATTCCTTTTGAATATTTCAAAACAATTGGATATCTTAACCTTAGAATCATGAATCATATTCAAATCTAATATGAATTTAATTAATTCTATTTTATATATCTAACAGTTATATAAATAATTGAATTTAATTGAATATAAATTCAACAACATAGCAAGGCACGGCACTAAGCCTTGGTAGTCATAATTAACTATACATCTTATATGCTGCATTGGTGATCCCCTTCATTTAACAATAATTAATGAAGATATACTAAAACTATATATATATATATATATATATATATATATATATGGTGCAGATAACGTGGTTATCACATAAAAACAAGATCAAACGTCTTCAGAACACAATAGCAACAAAGTCCTATGTATTATACATTCCATTCTAATATAGACATTTCTTAAACAAAAAAAATGAGATCTTAACTATAGTTTTTACACAGTCACCCTATTTACATAGAATCAGTTCATAAAAAAATATCACTTCATCTATATAACTGCATACAGTCATACTCAACATAAATTGGTATGTCCTATACATTTCTATACATATATATATACATCTATATGTATATTTCATTGTCTTTTGAACATACTGACATCTCAAGCTGTAGACATATATAGATTTGTAAAATCAGCAATTTCCGAATCCTGCCAGTAGTTGATCTTCCTGCTGAAACAATTTCAACAAGCACAACTCCTGCAATTATAAAACAATTTTAATCCAAATGGTTAGCCTTACCATGTACACATATATATGTATATTATCTGTTGAATCAGAAATGCAACAGTCTACTGTTATCAATTATGAAACATTTCCATTTTGATATAATAAGGGAACAAATATATATCATGTCTGTTGTATGCATGTGTATCATACACAGATTCGAATTTACCGTTAAAAATAAGTATTGCAAGTCAAACTTGCAATTTTTTGTCATTAATTCAGTACGATATATGTATATATATATATATATAACAGGTTGGCCCATCTACAATCAACATGTCAAGTAACGTTATTAAGACTAATAAGGTTTTCTAGTATGATATGTTTGTAACAACCCGAATTTTAATAACATGCTATAATCATAAATCAAGGCAGAAATAAATTTTAAAATCGGAATAAGGGGAAACGGGCTGTGGCATTGCGTTCGTCTCGGAAAAATACACGAAATAGAGTGCGAAATTTTGTAAATCGGAGTCCGTATGACCCAATTATGGGCCGATGAAGTTTCAGAAAATTCAAATTTCGAAAACAGATTTGAATTTCAGCCCAATCAGAGTAGGCGGGAAAAGTTCCCACCCAACCCACCAGGTCGACCTGCGGGGTCGACCCTAGGGTCGACCTTCCAGGCCAGGTCGACCTGGGAGTCGACCTAGGGGTCGACCTGCCCCAGGCCAAGTCGACTCTAGAGTCGACCTGGGGGTCGACCTCCCCGGTCGGGCCATTTTGGCCTGGTGCACCTGCTTGTGTTTTCTGGCCTGGTCTGTGCTTAGTCGAATTCCTGAGCCTTACGTTGTCACTAGGGCTAGGTGTCAGCTCCTGATTGGTCTCTCCTTCAAATGAATGTCTAATATTAATCCAAGCTCCATCGATGGTCCTAATCAATTCCCAAACTCTATAAAAATGACCTAAGACTCCACCTAATTCATACAAATAAAAATTAGAATGAGACCGTCATGCTGCTGAGGAAGGACTAGAAATAGCCGTCAAAATTGAGAGACGATTAGGAGACAATTCAAAAGCTTAAAGCAACGACAACTAAATCAAAACAACGCCTACAACAAAGGATAGCATCTCCAAATTCAGAATTCAGATTCCTGAACTGAAGATTCGTCATACGTTGTAAGTAGAGTGCTATTCCGATGTGAATAAATAATTGTGTTTTGATTTGTGTAAAATGAGAAATAGAATTGTATTTGATTTGTGGTGATAATAATTCATATTTGTATGTTGCTTTGATTCTAGACGATTTGGGATGTTGTGGTATAACGATTAGATATTTGCAAGTATGTGATTCATGTTGAAAAATAACAACTACATGTTTGTGGTAGTTTATATGAGATTAATGCAAGTATATGATTCACTATTATGCCAACATAATATATATTATAATCACTTTTAGTGTAGTTGGATTCATTTGGGTATGATGACTTATGTGAATTTATGTTGGAATTGGCATCATGATTCAAGTGTAAAACCATACTTTTGTATTAGAGACAAAAGTAAGCATCTTTGTGAACTTGTGTTGACTCTATGAACATGACTAGACTATGTTTGGTGTTATGCCTAATTGGAAAACATGTTTTAGGCCTATATTGTTATCAAAATCATATGATAATATATGTGACACATAGCTAAGTTAGATTTACATTCCAATTGCAAGTTTGCATGGATAGATTAAAAACCATGATTTAATGTTAAGTATATTTATGCCATGATTATATGAATAGATTAAAAACCATGATTTCATGTTTAGGTATGTTTATGCCATGATTATATGAATAGATCAAAAACCATGATTTCATGTTTAGATATGTTTATGCCATGATTATATGCTATTACAATGCAAGTTCACAAGTGCCAAATTTATGTTAATTAGTTCGCTATGTTGCAAGTTCATGCGTTCACACTCCCCTTTTTATGTTACTTAGAATATATAAACACCATGTTCTAAGCGTCCCCCTTTTCATGTGGCTAAGTTGGGTTTAAATGTTAATCCCAACATTTGGTATATTGTAGCGAACGTATAAAATGGGGGTAATGACGTTTGGGTTAAAATATAGAACACATGTGTTGGCATGTTTGACGCATGCCAACGACCTTGAAAAACAATTAATTGGTGTAAATTAATTGTAACACCCCGTGTATTCTATAACTGTGAAATTTACAAATTAAAGTATAACTAGCTTCAAATCGAAGAATTAAGGGAAACGGGATACGCCATTGCGTTCGTCTCGGAATTCTGCTTGATATAGAGTCCGAGTTTGCGTAAAACGGATATCGTATGAAGAAGAGATGGACGAACGAAGTTGGGCGAAAAACGAGAAAACGGGTCAGAATGCACTGGCGCACTTGGGAAGTGCGCCAGAACAAAAATGAACTGGCGCACTTGGGAAGTGCGCCAGTACATTTTTAGCCTGGCGCACCTGCCAAGTGCGCCAAGGTCAGAATGACCTGTTGGTCAGGTCTTGGCTGGCCTGATCAGGGCCTGGCCGAATTTCTGAGCCTTGCCTTGTCACTAGGGCTAGGTGTCAGCTCCTAGTTGGTCTCCCCTTCAAACGAACGGCTATTATTGAACCAAGCTCCATCGACGGTCTAAATCAACTCACAAACTCTATAAAAAGGACCTAAGACTAACCCTAATTCACACAAACTAAAATGGAGATGAGACCGTCATGCTGCTGAGGAGAGACTAAGGATAGCCGTCAGAAATAGAGAGACAATTAGGAGATAATTCAAAGCTTAAAGCAACGTCAATCAAATCAAAACAACGCCTACAACAAAGGATATCATCTCCAAATTCAGAATACAGATTCCTGAATTGAAGATTTGTCATACGTTGTAAGTAGAGTGCTATTCCGATGTTAATAATTAATTGCGTTTGATTTGTGTAAAATGCGAAATGGAATTGTGGCGATAATAATCTATATTTGTATGTTATTTTGATTCTAAACGATTTGGGAATGTTATGGTATACGATTGGATATTTGCAAGAATGTGATTTGCGTTGGAAGTTAACAACGAAATGGAATTGTGGCGATAATAATCTATATTTGTATGTTATTTTGATTCTAAACGATTTGGAAATGCTATGGTATACGATTGGATTCATACAAGTATATGATTTATGTTGACAACCATATGTTGTGGAATTTTAATTGGAATTCATGCAAGTATATGATTCGTTATTATGCTAATATGATGTACATACTTTTATGATCTCTTTTAGTGTGTAATTGGACTAGGCTAAGTACTATGATTTATATGAATCTATGTTGAAAATTGGCAAATCATATTTTTTTGTTAGAAACAAAAGTAAGCACCTTTATGAACATGACTAAACTATGTTTAGTATTATACCTAGTTAAAATATGTTTTAGGCCTAAGTTGTTATTAGAACCATATGGTGATATATGTGACACAATTAAGTTAGATTTACATCCCAATTGCAAGTTTACAATGATTCATGTTTAAGTATTATGTATGCCATGATTACATGAATAGAATGATTCATGTTTAAGTATTGTTTATGCCATAGTCATATAAATAGAATGAATCATGTTTAAGTATTGTTTATGCCATGATTATATGAATAGAATGAATCATGTTTAAGTATTGTTTATGCCATGATTATATGAATAGAATGATTCATGTTTAAGTATTATTTATACCATAATTATATGCTGTTACAATTGCAAGTTCACATGTGCCTACTTTATGTTAATTGAATCGTTCGTTGCAAGTTCATGCATTCACACTCCCCTCTTTCATGTTACCTTATAAACACCATGTTATAAGCCTCCCCTTTTCATATGGCTAAATTGGGTTTAAATATTAAACCCAACATACCTTACATTGTAGCGAACGTGTAAAACGGGGGTAATGACGTTTGGGTTAAAATATAGAACATATGTGTTGGCATGTTTGACGCATGCCAACAACCTTGAAAAACAATTAAGTGGCATAAATAAATTTTAATCAATAAAGATGAATTTGAATAATGGGCCGCAAATATTTACATATAAAAAGAAAAGAGACAAAATATGAAAATGTAGAAAATACGATGTGTTTAACCCGAGGTTGGATTGAGTTGTGATGTAAACCTGCCCGGAACCGCCCGGCTGTCCAGTAGTCACAACAATACCTATCCAATGTGGGTGGTTAAACATGGAGCCCAATAAGGACCCGAGGTTAGACTGAGTTGTGGCGTAAGACTGCCCGGACCCAACCGGCAATAGGCAGCCACTACAATACCTGTCTAATGTGAGAGGTCGAGGCTTTAATAAGACAATTAAGGCTGAGTCAGGATTGATAGGATTAAGTAAATTATATTAATACTTAATCAAAAATGGAACATGCTAAACTAAACAGACTGACTGGGGGTTAGGTTTATTAAACACTTAACCAACTTAGCATTTTGGCTAGAAATAGAAAACCTAGTAGCGGGGGACCCTTTCCAGTAGTAACCCTACAAGGTGTATCAGGATACCTTAAACTAGGTAGGGTGGGGCACGATTACTGGGCTGACTATAAGAGGTCAAATCGACGGCGGTGGTGCAGCAGTGTAGGTTCTAATGGGGTGCGGGCGTGCACACACTCCGGCGCAGAAAAATAAGGCACTGGGCACCAGTAGCATACCTGTGCATTCTAGAATTGTGTCTGGCCGCCACCATGGGACTTGATACAACCCATGGTTGGACCAACATAGGTAACTACAACATCGGGGGCTGTAAGACACATGTAACTATGCGAGTAGGAGCCGATCATCAGAAAAAGGATCACTTCACCCTGATTATGGGGTGCCTGTTGGGAACTAGTTTATATGGGTACAGAGATTAATATGGGGTACGATAGTATATTCGACCCTGGACAACTTAACTTAGTTTATGGTGCTTTGCCATTTCCAGATTATACTTATCATACCCAATTCTTTATTCATAGACTGAATAGTCTTAGACTTACTCAGGCTTTATGTCTGACTCTACTTTTCTTTCGCCTTCTTTTCTTTCGTTTCCCCCCCCCTCCCAAGGTCCACAGGGAGGGAATACCGCAGCTTGACCAGATTTCACATCCAGCTTGAAGAGAAAGAATGTATTGCTTGGATCTTTTCCATTTTGGACTATGGCTTTGGACAGCAATTATGGGACTTTTGCGGTTTATTTATGTTTTCTTTATGCTTCTTTAATAATGTAATCAAGATAGTTATGAAGTTGTTATGTTTTTGGAAGAATTGTAAGACAAGTATGGCATGTTTTTGTGAACACGTATTTTAATGAAATAAAAGATGTTGTTCTTTTTCGCTATTCAAAAATATGTGTTCTTATATCTGTCTTGTATATCTGTGACTTATACTTATAAACCTCCACCAAAATTAGGGCATTCCCTTTGAGAGTGACCCTAAAGGAGGTGGGGTGTTTCACTTGGTATCAGAGCATAGGTTTACCAGATAAGATAAAAAGTTTTGAAAATTTATTTTCAAATAGGAAATTTAAAGAAGCATTTTTAAAAGATAAAATATTATTTTATTTTAAAAAAAAGGCAAAGTCCCCCAAAGCCATAGGTATTATCTCTTATCCTTCGTTTTGAATCTATCCTTTCTGTTTCAGCATGTCAGGAGACCTTACTCCCCAGCTGCTGACGCTTTCACTCCTCCTCCTCCTCCACGTGAACCAGTAAGCGGAAGAGTCCCAGAACAGGAAGACGAATAATAGTCAAACAAGAAAGGATCGGAACAGTAATAACAAGAAACGAGAAAAAAAGGAAATGTTGTTTATGTGGAATTCTTGGACATCTGGAGGGAGACTGCAGGAAGAAGAAGAGGAGGATGAGTGCTACTTGCTTTCAGTGTAGGGAGACAAGCCACTGGGCTAGGGACTGCCCAAGGAAGAAGGAGACAAAGGCAGAAAACTCTCAAGAGAAGAAAGAGGTCAAGCCCAACGATTCTCAGAATAAGAAGGTAGACTCCGAGAAAGAAGGCAAGAACGGCAACTCACGTGATAAAAGGAAATGCAATTTCTGTGGTACGGAAGGGCACATAGCCAAGGATTGTTGAAAGAGGAAGAGAAAGCAAGGTGAATGTTTTCATTGTGGGGAGACTGGACACATCAGCAAAGACTGCCCTAAGAAGCAGACCGGACCTTCTGGCGGTACATCGTTAACTTCTCCTAGATGCTTTGTTTTATCTTGTTTCTCTCCTCGATCCTATCTTGAAAACCATAGGTAGAATCTTTTTGGATGTAAACATGTAATTGAAACATGTTATGGATGATGGTTGCAAGTAGTTTCAAGTGATTGCTAGTGGTTGCTCGTGGTTGCATATACACACACAATTTAGGTTTTAGATCGGCTCCGTCACTTCATATTGCATATGCATATATGTTTGCATTCGTATATGGTTGAAGTTTAATGTGTTGTCATATGGATGTTGCATTCGTATGAATGATTGCGCACTCATATAGAATCATGAATAGGAAAATTTGCATACATAATGGATTCATGGCACTTACATAATTCGCATTAAGGAGGTCAACTGAATCAGTAGACCGCCTGATTTTGCATTAGATAAGTACATGTACACACACACTTCGCATATGATCATGAAGCATTAGAAGTCTTTTAAGGACAATGGATGCTCGTGTTTGATGAATGAGTAGATGGATGTTAGGATGTACATTCTTCCTGAACTTGAAGATTTCGGGGACGAAATCCTTTTAAGTAGGGGAGAATGTAACACCCCGTGTATTCTGTAACAGTGAAATTCACAAATTAAAGTATAAATAATTTCAAATCGAAGAATTAAGGGACACGGGATACGCCATTGCGTTCGTCTCAGAATTCTGCTTGAGATAGAGTCCGAGTTTGCGTAAAACGGATATCATATGAAGAAGAGATGGACGAACGAAGTTGGGCGAAAAACGAGAAAACGGGTCAGAATGCACTGGCGCACTTGGGAGGTGCGCCAGAACAAAAATGAACTGGCGCACTTGGGAAGTGCGCCAGTACATTTTTAGCCTGGCGCACCTGCCAAGTGCGCCCAGGTTAGAATGACCTACTGGTCAGGTCTTGGCTGGCCTGATCAGGGCCTGGTCGAATTTCTGAACCTTGCCTTGTCACTAGGGCTAGGTGTCAGCTCCTGGTTGGTCTCCCCTTCAAACGAACGACTATTATTGAACCAAGCTCCATCGACGGTCTAAATCAACTCACAAACTCTATAAAAAGGACCTAAGACTAACCCTAATTCACACAAACTAAAATGGAGATGAGACCGTCATGCTGCTGAGGAGAGACTAAGGATAGCCGTCAGAAATAGAGAGTCAATTAGGAGATAATTCAAAGCTTAAAGCAACGTCAATCAAATCAAAACAACGCCTACAACAAAGGATAGCATCTCCAAATTCAGAATTCAGATTCCTGAATTGAAGATTCGTCATACGTTGTAAGTAGAGTGCTATTCCGATGTGAATAATTAATTATGTTTGATTTGTGTAAAATGCGAAATGGAATTGTGGCGATAATAATCTATATTTGTATGTTATTTTGATTCTAAACGATTTGGGAATGTTATGGTATACGATTGGATATTTGCAAGAATGTGATTTGCGTTGGAAGTTAACAACGAAATGGAATTATGGCGATAATAATCTATATTTGTATGTTATTTTGATTCTAAACGATTTGGAAATGTTATGGTATACGATTGGATTCATACAAGTATATGATTTATGTTGACAACCGTATGTTGTGGAATTTTAATTGGAATTCATGCAAGTATATGATTCGTTATTATGCTAATATGATGTACATACTTTTATGATCTCTTTTAGTGTGTAATTGGACTAGGCTAAGTACTATGATTTATATGAATCTATGTTGAAAATTGGCAAATCATACTTTTGTGTTAGAAACAAAAGTAAGCACCTTTATGAACATGACTAAACTATGTTTGGTATTATACCTAGTTAAAATATGTTGTAGGCCTAAGTTGTTATTAAAACCATATGGTGATATATATGACACAATTAAGTTAGATTTACATCCCAATTGCAAGTTTACAATGATTCATGTTTAAGTATTATTTATGCCATGATTACATGAATAGAATGATTCATGTTTAAGTATTGTTTATGCCATAATCATATGAATAGAATGAATCATTTTAAGTATTGTTTATGCCATGATTATATGAATAGAATGAATCATGTTTTAGTATTGTTTATGCCATGATTATATGAATAGAATGATTCATGTTTAAGTATTATTTATACCATAATTATATGCTGTTACAATTGCAAGTTCACATGTGCCTACTTTATGTTAATTGAATCGTTTGTTGCAAGTTCATGCGTTCGCACTCCCCTCTTTCATGTTACCTTTTAAACACCATGTTATAAGCCTCCCCTTTTCATATGGCTAAATTGGGTTTAAATATTAAACCCAACATACCTTACATTGTAGCGAACGTGTAAAACGGGGGTAATGACGTTTGGGTTAAAATATAGATCATATGTGTAGGCAGGTTTGACGCATGCCAATAACCTTGAAAAACAATTAAGTGGCATAAATAAATTTTAATCAATAAAGATGAATTTGAATAATGGGCCGCATATATTTACATATAAAAAGAAAAGAGACAAAATATGTAAATGTAGAAAATACGATGTGTTTAACCCGAGGTTGGATTGAGTTGTGATGTAAACCTGCCCGGAACCGCCCGGCTGTCCAGTAGTCACAACAATACCTATCCAATGTGGGTGGTTAAACACAGAGCCCAATAAGGACCCGAGGTTAGACTGAGTTGTGGCGTAAGACTGCCCGGACCCAACCGGCAACAGGCAGCCACAACAACACCTGTCTAATGTGAGGGGTCGAGGCTTTAATAAGACAATTAAGGCTGAGTTAGGATTGATAGGATTAAGTAAATTATATTAATACTTAATCAAAAATGGAACATGCTAAACTAAACAGACTGATTGGGGGTTAGGTTTATTAAACACTTAACCAACTTAGCATGTTGGCTAGAAATAGAAAACCTAGTAGCGGGGGACCCTTTTCAGCAGTAACCCTATAAGGTATCATGATACCCTGAAACTAGGCAGGGTGGGGCACGAATACTGGGCTGACTATAAGAGGTCAAGTCGACGGCGGTGGTGCAGCAGTGTAGGTTCTAACGGGGTGCGGGCGTGCACACACTCCAGCGCAGAAAAATAAGGCACTGGGCACCAGTAGCATACCTGTGCATTCTAGAATTGTGTCGGGCCGCCACCATGGGACTTGATACACCCCATGGTGGGACCAGCATAGGTAACTACAACATCGGGGGCCGTAAGACACATGTAACTATGCGAGTAGGAGCCGATCATCAGAAAAAGGATCACTTCACCTTGATTATGGGGTGCCTGTTGGGAACTAGTTTATATGGGTACAGAGATTAATATGGGGTACGATAGTATATTCGACCCTGGACAACTTAACTTAGTTTATGGTGCTTTCCCATTTCCAGTTTATACTTATCATACCCAGTTCTTTATTCATAGGCTGAATAGTCCTAGACTTACTTAGGCTTTATGTCTGACTCTACTTTTCTTTCGCCTTCTTTTCTTTCGTTCCCCCCGGTCCACAGGGAGGGAATACCGCAGCTTGACCAGATTTCACATCCAGCTTGAAGAGAAAGAATGTATTGCTTGGATCTTTTCCGTTTTGGACTATGGCTTTGGACAACAATTATGGGACTTTTGCAGTTTATTTATGTTTTCTTTATGCTTCTTCAATAATGTAATCAAGATAGTTATGAAGTTGTTATGTTTTTGGAAGAATTGTAAGACAAGTATGGCATGTTTTTGTGAACACGTATTTTAATGAAATAAAAGATGTTGTTTTTCGCTGTTTAAAAATATGTGTTCTTATATCTGTCTTGTATATCTATGACTTATACTTATAAACCTCCACTAAAATTAGGGCATTCCCTTTGAGAGTGACCCTAACGGAGGTGGGGTGTTTCATTAATTTTACCCAATAAAGATGAATTTGAATAATGGGCCGCAAATATTTACATATAAAAAGAAAAGAGACAAAATATGTAAATTTAGAAAATACGATGTGTTTAACACGAGGTTGGATTGAGTTGTTATGTAAACCTGCCCGGAACCGCCCGGCTGTCCAGTAGTCACAACAATACCTATCCAATGTGGGTGGTTAAACACGGATCCCAATAAGGACCCGAGGTTTGACTGAGTTGTGGCGTAAGACTGCCCGGACCCAACCGGTAACAGGCAACCACAACTATATCTGTCTAATGTGAGAGGTCGAGGCTTTAATAAGACAATTAAGGCTGAGTCAGGATTGGTAGGATTAAGTAAATTGAATTAATAATTAATCAAAAATGGAACATGTTAAACTATACAGACTGATTGGGGGTTAGGTTTACAAAACACTTAACCAACTTAGCATGTTGGCTAGAAATAGAAAACCTAGTAGCGGGGGACCCTTTTCAGCAGTAACCCTACAAGGTGTATCAGGATACCCTGAACTAGGCAGGTTGGGGCACGATTACTGGGCTGACGGTAAGAGGTCAAATCGACGGTGGTGTTGCAGCAATGTAGGTTCTAACGGGGTGTGGGCGTGCACACACTCCGGCGCAGAAAAATAAGGCACTGGGCACCAGTAGTATACCTGTACATTCTAGAATTGTGTCGGGCCGCCACCATGGGACTTGATACACCACATGGTGGGACCAGCATAGGTAACTACAACATCAGGGGCCGTAAGACACATGTAACTATGCGAGTAGGAGCCGATCATTAGAAACGGATCACTTCACCCTGATTATGGGGTGCCTGTTGGGAACTTGTTTATATGGATGCAGAGATTAATATGGGGTACGATAAGTATATTCGACTCTAGACAACTTAACTTAGTATATGGTGCTTTCCCATTTCCAGTTTATACTTATCATGCCCAGTTCTTTATTCATAGACTGAATAGTCCTAGACTTACTCAGGCTTTATGTCTGACTCTACTTTTCTTTCGTCTTCTTTTCTTTCGTTTCCCCCCCATGTCCACAGGGAGGGAATACCGTAGCTTGACCAGTTTTCACATCCAGCTTAAAGAGAAAGAACGTATTGCTTGGATCTCTTTCGTTTTGGACTATGGCTTTGGATTGCAACTATGGGGACTTATCCAGTTTACTTTTGTTTTTATGCTTCTTTAAGTTATGAAATCAAGACAGTTATGAAAATGTAATGGTTTTTGGAAGTATTGTAAGACAATTATGACATGGTTTGTGTAACACGTATTTTGTTGAAATAAAAATTGCTGTTGTTTTCCGCTGTTTCAAAAATATGTGTATTTATATCTGTCTTGTGTATCTGTGACTTATACTTATAAACCTCCACCAAAATTAGGGCATTCCCTTTGAGAGTGACCCTAACGGAGGTGGGGTGTTTCAATGTTATACCCAGATTTGAATATTATACAGGAACTAGTGTCAACATTAATACATATTCTCAGTGATATCCATAGTTCATATTGTTAAGATATATGAACTTAATATGTTCTAAATCCCATCAAAACTGTATAAGTTTGCATGTAAAATAGTAATCACTGTCAGATTAAAATATGCATCGACATTTCAATTCATTTTAGTGGGTTCAATGTGTCCTGTAACTACAAATACTGGGAGCCTTATAAACATACAATCATATGCATATGATTAGATTTAGTATTGTTGTTGGTACTAACAGAAATGACTGCCCAGATTTAAAATTAATCTACAAACTATTTCAACTTTAATACCAATAGAGTCAAAATAACAATAATATTGGACTAATTCATCAACTAATTTGATTTCCTGTCCAACAGGGATACATTGTCCAGTTATATGTGTAAATAAATGTTTTAAAACATTCATACTTGCAGAGTTTTAATCTAAAAGGTACACTACAGACAAAATTTATTTTGACTGTGTTGCTCAAACCTTTATTTAAATTTGATCCTATCAAATTTGAATTTATATATCAAAATATATCTTCGAATGTTTTACATATCATGCTAAGTGTTGGAACTTGCAAAATACTATTAATTTCTAAATTGTTCCAAGTATAATCAACAAATCTCATTTGCTATTATAAGACATTTTAGAAATAATTCTATGTCATGATATTTATAAACTGATGTTGGAAGATGCTACAACAAGTATTAGAATACCTTGCGTATATATATGTATATGTTAGCAACCAATAAAATCAAATTTTATCCGCAACGGCTAATTGAGCATAAGCCTGATCAATTCATATACCAATACATCAAGTTTAATCAAGGACCATCATAGTATCCAAATACTATAATTTATAATAAGTCACAAAATAGATAGTAAATCAAATTTACTGCAGTTTTCAATTTATATTAGTGTCATATACACATTAATATAAAATACAAAGGGTACTTTATAACCGAATGTATCATAGGTATATCATTGTATACATTTATACATATGTACTTTAAAGTAAGTTGTTCATAAAGGCCAAATCAAAAAGGGGCTTGAAATTTGATAGATCGAAACAAAACCAAAATTGATGAAATAGAATTGTAAGAGAGCTGAATTCATTAACATACTTAATGATTCATACGTATGTTAAATCGAGCAATTCTTATTACATGGATTAACAGATAAGAATTAACAATTCTGATTTGAATTATCGAATGGATATCATATATCAATTCGAATTTCATTTCTAACAACAACAAAAAATTTGTTCATGTTTTTCATTGAAAGGAATCAAAATACCAAAAACAAGTTCTAAATCAAAATAACTCAGATTACCACCATACTTTCATGTTAGATTAACAATACAAAAGTAGGATTAATACTGAATATTAATCCATGGATTCATATCCCTATTTATATCAAATATAAATGTATTTTTAGTTAAAGGAATTTTGCATCAGGTATGCAGTTTATATTGCACCAGTATCAATAAAGGTTCATATTATCAATTATGATAAATAAGTAGTAACTTAATAGAATTAATATCAAATATATTAATCAAGATACTAATCAGTTTTGGATTGACTATATAACAATCATATTATTAAAACAGTCAGTCACATATGTTTCAAAAAACATATATATGAAACAGATGAGGACTTACCGATGTCTTGTGATTCGTTTTAGAAAAACAATCCAAATCTGTCTTTATTTAAAATAGAAAATCATATTTGCTAAGACCTTTAAATCATTTCTGGTTTTGGTTTCAAAAAACCGATAAATCCAAACAACAAATTTGATTCAACCAATTATAAACAGAGTCCTTTTATTTATGATAGAGCAGTATCAGGTTTTGCATAGAAGCAACAATATCATCACGGGTATAAAATATATGTTGATGCTAAACTAATTTGGCATAGCAAGGTATCAAAATAAGATGCAATCACTATACTAAGACCATACTGAAATAATAGTTAATTCATATGCCAAACACTTGACAGGATGGTATTTTTCAATCATTAACTAGAATTAATATCAATAACCAACCATTCAGTTAAAATTAATCCAAAATTTAATTACTGTAGTGTTAAATTTAACTATTTCCATTCAATTGCACAGATTTACAATATACTTGCAAAATCAAATCAAAATGACCTAATATCTTAGATTAATCAAAACTGGCTTTTGATTAACAGATAGGGTTCCATAGTTCATAAAGTAACAAAGCTAAACAAAGTTGATATTTAAAATCAACTATGAATTCATTATAATATATGATACCATAAATAAAAATTGTATATCGTAAAACAATTTTAATATTTGTATCAAATACAGATTTTACAAAACAGCGAAACAATTTTACTTATGAAATGATCATGTGTTACATTCTTGAATACGTGCAATCATTATTATCAATTACCCAAGAAATTAAACACAATGAACTCAAAATCATAGTTCAATTCACAATTTCTTGCAAACCCTCGCTCCGATACCACTGTTAGGATTTGAAATGATTTAATCGAAACCCTAGTTCTAGTAGTTTAATAAATTAAACTATAGACCTATGCAAGAAAAATGAATCAAAACTAAATTACGATAGAAATTAGATGATATCGAAATCAAAACAACATCGCAGCATCAAATCAAAAGCGTGACACACCGCCGCCGCCTCTAGAGGAGATCCACGAGCGTTGATCTCGAAGTTGTCAGACAAAATCGAGAGAGAGTGAATTGGTACTAGCCAAGCCTTTTGGGATCTAGGGTTTTTATGGTTCTCGTGTGTAAAAAAAAGGGATTACTAAAGGGAAGGATCGACCCCTTTATTTTATAACATATCTACACGAGATTCATGGTAAACCCTTTGACCTGGTTTCCATTTAAAATAAAAGAAATGTTCAACCCTTTTGATCTCCTTTTATTTCGAATGGTTTTCACCCTATTCAACATTAATTTTTGTGACCCTATAGGTTATTACAACGTTGGCAACAATCTAAACAATATTTAAATTGTAAACAGTTAGCGACACCTAGTAATACACCGTTGTTACCCAAGTTATAATAATATCAATGATTCGATACAATCCTTTCTGTGACTGGTGTATCAATGTAATGTAATCCTTTTAACTAGTATATCCTGGATTAAACTCGAGGCATGGAACGTATCACCCTCTTTATAATTTAATCCATTTATCTTGATTGATGAGTAGACTGTTTAAACAAATCAATATTTGAGCACGGCCATGCATTTCACAGTCTCACTCAATCAAGAGGCCCATGGATATCACTACGAATATATCGTAGGGTTAAATTCCATCTAGATCATTCATAATTTTCATTCGATTCGGGATGTATCCAATAATCACCGTTATCATTACTCTATTACGAGTAACTTTAGATAATATCAAAACACAAATATCCTCGAATAAAATTATAATGATTTCAGGTCTGAGGACCATTACATCACTGTCACTATGAGAATAACTTATGATAATGTTACTTATATTCCATGTAGTTATCTTACGGTGGGTCATCCCAATACGCTATTCTCCAATACGTATTTATATCTTGACTTTAATATCACGTATATTAATGATCAATGAGATGTGATCATCAGTCAATCAATATGCTAGTCTCAATGCTTTACTGTTGTTCTATATAAACAATAAAACTCAACCAGGGACATTTAAGAATTATAGTACTTATCATATTATATAATCTCAAATTCAAGTCTTACTCGAATTATATAATTCAGTATTATAGTTCTAAGGACTTCTATTATATTAATATTTATATTACGCAGTAAATATAATATAATAGAATATTATTTTATTCCAAATAAAATAATAACAACAACATTGTTATCAATCTCATCAAATGGATTGCCTCTAGGGCATAAACTCTAACAAATCCATGTTCGACCGACTCGGGAGAAATATGTTCGCGCCACCAAGCCCTACCGACCCTGTTTGTTCGAACCACTTTGCTCGATCCTTATGTCGTTCGACCCTTACTGATGTTCGATCCTAAATGATGATGTTGCTCGACCGGACCTAACAGTCAAGCCATGCTCGACCCTATGGCTGTTCGAGCCCTTAAGTCATTCACCCCCTGTAGTTGTTCAATCCTGAATGATGACTGACCAATTATGCGATGTATGACCAATAATTTTATTATATCAATATGCACTTGATTATTTATTGATAAACATTTTCCCCTCGAAGTGTATAACTTTTGTCTTGTACGGATTTATATGCTTCGAAGTGATTCAACATAGCGCACATTGATAGATTAAATTTAAATACATGTGGGATGGCCATACATGGTTTAATTAGTTCATAGAATGCTTGTAAACACATTGGGTTATACAAGCAATTTGGGTCGAATGTGTTCAGGTCGAACATACTTTTTGGGTCGAACGTGTTCGGGTCGGACATACTTCTTGGATCGAACGCACCTCTGGGTCGAACACGCCTCTTCGTCTCCCAGCCATTTATATAACCTTGACTCCTCACTTTTTCCACTTTTCTTATTTTCTCTGGAAAACTTAATTAATGGCGGCTACCTCTTCCTCTTGAAATTCCCCCATGCTTTAATCCCTCTGTTTCCAAATCTAAATTTAAGTTGAACCTCGTGTCATCGATCGGTGAAGCTCATTCGAACCCGCAACAAAACTGACACGGTCTCGAATCATCTTGGAGCAGGTACGTATCTTAATTCGAGACACTTTATTTCTTGAAGGTGATAATCATTTCTCTTTCACTTTACTTTTGATTCTAGGAGTCTAGGATCTGAAATGATGTATATATAGTACGACTTGAGTATAAATTGGAACTTTTGGGTTGATATCAATGAGATTTGAGTTGAATTCGGTCGAACCGAGGTTATGGATGCGTGTTCGAATTTGAGGCTGTATATGCGAGCGTCTGATGAACTCGAACTTCACTAGATCCTTTGAATTTTGACTTGTATACAATGCACATAAGGTGTTTGGGTAAATGCAAATGCAGTGTATTTTCACTTGTTTTGTCAACTTTTTTGCACACTTGTATTCGATAGCCTTGCTGCCGATAATTGTGCTTGTAGTGTAGATAATTTGGTACTAAACTTTAGCAATCATTCATTCATGCTGCACCATCCCAGGCCTTGCTCGAACCGAAGTACCATGTTCTACCCTTAAGCGCTTCATTCCGTTCGACCTACTTTTACTCGAACGTGCTCGACCTCATCCGGGTCTGATCATGTTTGATCCAATGCGGTCGATCATGTTTGAACCACTAAGGATCGAACATGATCGACCCTGTCTGGGTTCGAACATGTTGGACCCATTGGGATTGGTCATGTTTGACCCAAGCCATGGCTCAAACATGCTTGACCCTGTTTAGGTTCGAACATGTTCAACCCATTGGGGTTGACAATATTCCACCCTACCAGGGCTCAAACATGCTCAACCCTGTCTGGGTTCGAACATGTTCAACCCTTTGGTGTTGGCCATGTTCGACCCCACCAGGGCTCGAACATGATCGACCCTGTTTGGGTTTGAACATGTTCAACCCATTGGGATTGGTCATGTTCGACCCAAGTTAGGGATTGAACATGACCAGCCCTATTTGGGTTCGAACATGTTCGACCCATTGGGATTGGTCATGTTCGACCCAAGTTAGGGCTCGAGCCTGATCGATCCTATTTGCATATGTCTGAGTTGCCTTGGTACGAACATGGTTTCATTGTATGGTTAGAGCTTGTGCTTGCAACCCTAATTACACATAACACAAATTCTTATACTTCTTGCTTGTCTGATTGAAATACTCGACCATGCTCAAGTGCATTAAGTCCAGGCCTGTTCGATCCCTATTTTGTTCGGTCAAGCTTGACCTTGCTTAGGCTCAAGCATAGTTGATAACTTCGACATCTTCGTGATTTAGTTTGCAGTTCTCATTAATTTCCTAAGGTTTTCAATGCTAAACTTGCGATTTATTTTTAAGCATTGCCGTCCGTATAGAAAATGTTAACCTGGCAATATTTACGTCAGAATCCCAAAGAAGGAGCTATGTCCAGTGAAGCTTGGAGCTCTGCTCAAGCTATCAGGACAACATCAAATACAGTTCCTGGCTCGAATGTCAACCAAATTTTTACTAGACCCTGTATCCATACCAAAGTTCCTCTAGAAAGGCATGAAACGGAACTCTCCTTTGGTACATTCCAACAGTGGTGCAAGGAATACAGGATTCCAAAAAAGGAAGAAGCCAGATTCCCTGGAAAAGATGAATTTGCCGAAAGTCCTCCTCCCGGGTACGTTGTAGTAAACCAATACATGTTGATGAGCGGGGTAATTCTCCCTTTAATCCTTACATAGAGTTGATTCTTAAGAGCTTGGCCATAGCCCCATAACAGTTACACCCAAATGGTTACTTTTCCTTAATGGGTCTTTATGTACTATTTATGAGGGTCAAAGAACGTGCACCTACATTTCAAGATATCTGCTCTCTGTATTCTTTCAAAAGGAGGAAGGGTCATCCGTCAATCATTTTTGTCGAGAGCCGAAGCTCCAAGATTATCACTGACTTAGTCGAGAGTGCCCGAGGATTCCCAAACCAATATTTCTTTGTTCGTTGCCCTTCGAACTTCCACGGTTACTAGGAAGAAGGAGGTGAATATCCTATAGTCTTCTTATTCATTTTCCGCTTTACCTTAGTGGTCACATCTGAAATTATATTGCAGTGACTCCCACGGATAAGGATAACCCTTTTGATCTAGTTCTTTTTAAAACCTTAACGACAGTTCTTGAGATGAAAGGAGCAGGAGATTCTTACTTACGGAGGAGATTCTCCGTCGATGCAACATGCTTCCTCCCTTGTGAGTTTTAGGGACAGATCCGACAGATAAGAAAGATATTCTTTATAAATCGCCGGCCAAGAAGGCCCAAATAAGAAAGTGCTTTGACCCTGCGGGAAGCAGTAAAACTCCCCCCAAATCCAAATTAGCTCCCGTTGGTGAAGAGGCATCCAAACAAAATTAGGATAGGAGTACTTTGGCGTTACCGGATCAAACTGAGAAGGAGGTCACTGCCCCGGATCCTACGGGAGAAACCAGGCAGATCGGTGTGGATGGATCTGATTCAAAAACCATTTCAAATTCTACGGAAGAGAAAGAGTAGCCTAAAGAGGCTGCAGTTGGCTTTGTAAATAACCTAAACACCGAAAATCGTGATAAAAACCCCGTTGCTCAAGGCAGTCAAGGAGACGGTATGTCGGAGACTTTGAGGAATCTTGGTGATCTCAGCTCAGTTAAAGATCTTATTCCGAGTGATACCCTAACCTCAAAGCCCACAGTTTTAGTTATGGATACTAAACTGGAAAAACTCTTGAGGACATAGGAGTTTTCTTAAACGATCCTCCTCCAATTTGTTCGTTATAAGACATTTCATAAGAAAATTCCCTTTATTTTTACTTGCGTTTCACGCTTCCGATACCTTGAATAGATTTTTCAATTTTGCCTTAGTACTTTATGCCTTCAGTATTGAAATTTTGTTTTTCCCCTTTCTCAGGATCAGAAACGGGACGCTCCCTTGAGGATATCTTTGAACAAGGTGTCTAGCAATTCGATCCCAAAAACTTCATTAAACCTCAGTCTTCCCATCATTCGAAGCACTCACAACATCCATAGCCCGCTTATCAACCTTATTGAATTGGTGATCTTGTTGAAATCGAGCAACAAAGGAAGTGGAGACATGATCATTTTGACAGGATGGAGGCTGAGAGGTTGGAAAAACTAGAATATCAAAAGAAGAAGAACAAGAAGAAGGGATAGAGGAGTGATAAGGGTAGAGGGGATCATGGGAAGCGTCACAAATCAGATAAGCATCCAATTCCAAGTCTCATAGTGTCTGACATTCAAGATATCGGTGATGACACATATTTGGTTTCCCTACCAGTTGCTCCTACTTCTTCTGATCTTTAAATAATCATGCATAGGCCTCGTTACAAGATAAGGCCGACCAACCTAATGCTTGTTGAGTGCTTCAAACGATGGGATTTAAGAGGAATGTACTTTAATGTGGATTTTCGTCCCAATGACAAGCGGGATCTTCTTGAGGAAATAGATGGTACAAAAAGCAGCATGATTACTCAATATGATGTTGCAAAGAGTCAGGCTGAGGTCAAATTAGATAAACTAAGTGAGAAGGTTGAAAAATAGCTTAGTAGCTGAAATACATTCGCTCATGATATTGAAAGAGTTAATTCGGCTCGCCTCGACCATATTATAACATTGGAGAATGACAAGGCTGCTTTAATCCACACACTTAAATCTCAAAGCTCCACGAAGGATTCTGAGGTTGAGATTGCTAAGCTTAAGGAAGATCTTGCTACTGCCAAACAGAAGGAAGAAGCACTTGAGGAACAAATTCAAGAAGCTCAAACTGCTCGACAGATTGCGGAGTCCAAATTGGTTAAAGAATGAAGCACTTCTTCTATTCTAAGACAAGATAACTTGACCCTCCAACATAGGATTTCTTCTCAAAGCCAAAGCCGTGGATGCTTATTTAAAAGTCAAAGCGAAGACCCAAGAGACTCTATTCAAGTTTTACGTTTACAGCGTGATGGGACGTGGTAGCTTGTACTATTTGGGAAAATATTTTACTGAGACTTTAGCTGTTGTTTGGGAGGAACTACTCAGAATTGATGGTGGCGATCGTGATGAAGAGGATCTCATAGAGGAGCTTTTAGATGAGAAATCCCGTGAAGCTTTAGCAAAAGGAAAGATTATACTGAAGGAAAAGTGGGCAATCGCACTGTTAGGTGATAAGGTTGGGCCATCTAGAGGACAAGCCCGGGGCGCAACAAATGCTGGTGCTCATACTTTCCTTGCTAGTGTTGAATCTTCCGGTTCACAAATCCTAGTCAGTCCCCCTGTTGCTTCCAAGGATACATAATTTGAAGATATCAATATTGAGAAAAACTTAGCAGAGGAGCAAAGTGAGGATGATGAAGCTGATGATGACACTTGTGCAGACAGATTCAAGGTTGTAGAGCACAGAAATCTACAAGCTAATTTTATAGCTGCAGGTAAACTCAAAGTCGTTGAAACTTTGCTATATTTAAACTACCTATGCCCCTCACCTGATACATCTGCATTTCGTGCTCATTGCTCATCTACTTTAGGTCTAATTTCACCATCACCTTCGCCTACTGCAGGAAAGACAGTGACAGATGAAGCCATTATAACTGATTCACCCGAGATGACAATTCCTCTTGCCCCAGCTCCTACTCCTCCTCCAAGTGATGCATCTCTGCTTGCTTCTAACCCCACGGGTTCTCAGGATACTCGGATCTCAGCCATTGCAAACTTGGGTGATGATGGGGATTACATCCGAGTGGAGAGGATTCTAAGCATATTAGTGAGACCCCGGGCAAGGAAACCGAGGACCCAAAGAAGCACAAATCCAAATCCTCATCAGCTTCCGGACGTAGAGGAAAAAGAATGCTGCTAAGAAGAGCGTTATTGCTTTGTCATCTCAGGAAACTCCCAATGGACCAGGGAAACAACCAGCTAGTGCTCCTCCTTCTACTAAGCCTATTCTGAGGTTGGGTGGCAAGAAATAGTAGTATTCATGACTTTGCTTTAGTTTCTGATTACTGTATTGAGACCGGTTGTATATGCAAGTGCCGGCCCTTGCTCACCACTTTTGTGCTTGTTACTTTACGCACATTTATGTCTAATACTTTTGTTCTGGACTTGTGATTCTGTGATCTGGCTATGTGTTGCCATAATGAAACTGCGTTTTGCTTGTTGTACTTTAAGCTTTTTCCTTTAGCTTTGTTGTACCCTTTTTGCATTTCACACATGTTTTCTTTTCATACTCACAACACAGATTCGTCTATATCACAAGTTATTTATTATTGCAATATTTGATATCAAGATGACCTCGTGGTACATTTTTGTAAATTGGTTTTTCGGTTGTAGCCACGGATCATTGTTAGCTGGATTTTCCTAACCAACGTTGTTAAATTTCCTTGATTCTGACTAGGGCAATATGTAACACCCCGTAATTCTGTAACACTAGGATTCACAACAGAATTAAAAGTTAAAATCAAAATCAAGGGAAACGGATTGAGCCATTGCGTTCGTCTCGGAATTCTGCATGAAATTGAGTCCGAGTTTGCGTAAATCGGAGTCCGTATGAGGAAGATATGGCCCCCGGAAGATTAAGCGAAGTACAAATTTCAAAACAGGTCAGGTTCAAAATTCAAATCGGACCCAGAATGGGCTGGGCGGGAATTTTCCCGCCCAAGGCACCCAGGTCGACTGGGTAGTCGACCTGAGGGTCGACCCCCCTACTTTTTCCTGTTTTCTGCACCTCGTTCGTTCTTCCGTATTCGGACGCCATCCTGACCAGATTCGTTGACTTCTACACTATATAAACAGCCCTAGACTCCTTCTCTATTCACAATTCTTCTCTACCCTTATGCTGCAAAGATTCTTAGTGAACATGGCTTCCTCTCCTCCTCTTAAAAAAAATAATAAATAAAATAATATATATAAAATAAATCAAGACGAGGAGATGTTGCTCAAAGACTTTCAAGAATAAGAGATTCAAGCTAGGATTCAAGAGGAGGTTCAAACGACTTCAACGACTGATTTTCTACGAATCATAGCAACGCCATCTTTCTTTTCTAATCTAAATCTATGTAAGTCGGTTACTTTTTAGAATTGAACGTTTCTCTCTGTTCGTGACATGAATCAAAGGAATAAAAGAATATGCCAAATCTTTCTACTCAAATCTGTGCCTACATCTTTGGACTTAATTAAGAACTGTTATGATTCGATGACCGATAAGGCTGTGACTATGAAACTATGAACATTTCCCATGACTAGGAACATTGCCTACGACTATGAACATTGCCAATGACTATGAACATTGCCTATGACTATGGACATTGCCTATGACTATGAACATGGCCTATGACTGTGACTGTGACTATGAGAATTATTTCCATGACTATGAACACAAGCCTATACCTTTGGTTAGGAAGCAAAACTATTGTCTATGACATAAATGGGACAACCGTTATTAAGCACCCATGGTTCATGACTAGGAAAGTGTTTAAGTTTTTGTGACTGTGAAGTTGGGTCTAAACCCGATTATCTATTCTGTCTATTCTTGGTTTTAGACCATGGGAATTTACCTATTAAGTTAGGTCTAACCATGTTCTTGAACCTGTGTCTCTATTCTGTCTATTCTTGGTTTTAGGCCTTGGGAATTTACCTATTGAGTTAGGTCCACCCATGTTCTTGAACCGACGTCGTCATTCAACCCTTTTTATGCCAGTTAGTATGTCTATCTTTTGCATAGCATTTTTGGTTCATTCCCTATTTTCTACGAACCTAGCTTTGTTTATAATCTAGACTGAATCACGATTATACGAACGGTGGGAATGTGGTTTGGGCAAAATATGAAATTTACTAAAAACGTAGTTTAACTTGGAAATTGGCATAAATTGGGAACATGTATTATGGCATGTTCATAGAAATTCAAATTGGGTAAATTTGACATGAATTATAAGATGTGTAGTTTGAATCTAGTATTGACGTGTAAATCTAGCATTTACATGAATAGTGAACTAGAGTAATAAGTCTAGAATTAGAATGTTGAACCAGAATTGATTAGCTAATTTGGCACGGTAAGTATATTGGCATAAATGTGAATTTGGCCATAATTGGGAGTAATTGGCAGGTTTAGCAAAATCATGGTTAGTGACACTTAATTTGGTATAGTCCACATACCAAAAAGCATAAATATGGTTTAGAAGGGGAAATGGGCCAAAAGAATGAATGTAGACAATTTACATTAAAGAAGTAATTAGGAAATAAGTAAATTAGAAATAATTTACTTATAGAATTTGGCCTGAATGAGGAAATATAAATTTAGACAAATTAAAGGTTTATTAATGACATCTCTTTTAATGAAACACCAAAAAAGTTCTAGGGTGACAGAGAGGATAGTGTCTAGGCTTGGGTTTGGAAAATACAAGTTTCCTACTCTCCTTGGCTATCCCTAACTGATCCGATGAACGGGATGGTTACTTTCAAAACTTGATTTGAAAATAAATTGAAACCCTTTGAACTTAGAAAACACGAATACGCCTAGCCCGAGGTTAGACTGAGTTGCGATGTAAACCTGCCCGGATCCAACCGGCACATCCAGTAGTCGCAACAATACCTGTCTAATGTGAGTGGTAGCGGCTTTAACTTATTTAGTTAAAGCTAGAACAAGAATGGTAGGGTTAAGTTAACTAAGACACTTTACCAGTTCAACATGATAACTAGACTGATGGGTGGGGTTAGGTTCAGACTAACACTTAACACAGTTAAGCTAGAATGTGAGGGTTAAGTCCATAGGAACACTTAACCAACTTAACACAGTTAAGCTAGAATGGGTGGGCTAAGTCCATAGAGACACTTAACCAAACTCAAGGTAGCAAAACGAGACTTGTAGGGGTTAAGTAAAGTAAATACACTTAGCCAAATTAACATGTTAACTGGACCAGAGGCTGGGGTTAAGAAAAATCTAATACACTTAGCCAATTTGTTATGTTAGTTGGGCTAGACCGTAGGGTTAAGTAAACTCGAACACTTAACCATCAGGTTGTGATAATGGAATGGGGTTAAGTCTAAAACATGAAGGGATAATACTTAACCATTAATAATAACATGTTAGTTAAAACAGACGGGCAAGGTTAAGTTAAAAAGGAACACTTAACCAACACAGGGTGAATAGGTAGTGTTAAGTAATAAATACTTAATCAATATAACTTTGTTTGTGGTAAGGTTAAGTCAACATGAGTTACTGATAACACTTAACCAGTTTAACAGGGTAAATGAGGAGGGTTAAGTTAGCTTAAATTGACTATGACACTTACCCAATCCAAATTGATGGGAAAGAGAACTAAGTAAACCTTAGTTAAGAAAACAACGATTCTGGAAACTAAGTGGTAAATTTTAGTTAATAAAACTAAGTAGTAATTCTTAGTATAACATGAGATGGAGCGAATGTCTGTCTGAGTAAAAAGGAGGCTCCAACGAATTGGGTTACGAAGCCCGAGGCTTCGAGGGGACGTGAGGGTACTCTTGGTATCCCTCTGTGAGGCTGCAGATGATCCGCCTGGGCCCACAGAGGTTAAGGTCTGCGTAGAAGAACCAGGGGTATGCCTTGGTTGCAACACATGGAAACCTAAAGGCAAGGATGGACCGGCGTGATTCGGCGAGCAAACGGTAGCCCTGCGATAGCGACTCGTCGTCTACCATCCATCTTGAGTCAATCGAGATACGTGAAGCGGAAAAGCGGAGAACTCCAAAAGACCATATACTTGCTATCTAGTTATGGGTGAGGATGGCCATAGGATAGTGGGGCACCGGGGGCCGGCGTATAGTTCTCATTTTACAAGGTGTGCCTTTCATTAGTTGAGGGAGGTGTCAACTGGGACCATAGCCACTGGAATAAAAAAAACAGACCTTAGCATCTGCATCGGCAGATATCTAAAAGCTCCCGACCGAGTTCTGTATTCCTTGATTTGCCCTGTCACATGACTCGGACCGCACATTACAGGACATGTGCATCTAGACAAGCGATAACGATTCGCGATACATGCGTGGGGAAGTATAGGAGCATATACCACTCTAGGTAGTGTGTCCTAGACTTGGGGCATCATTCGATAGGTAGCGTAATCCCTAGTTGGACTAGGTGGCATAAACCCTGAACTCGAGAAGCATTCAGCAAATTGCGTAAACTCTAGTTAAATCTAGAAAGCACTTGATAGAAAACCCCAGATTAGATCTAGGTAATAAATAATAAATGTATGCCTGAAGGCAATGGAAATTACAGGGGTTGGGATCACGTCATAGTTACTAATTGGAACACTAGTTAGGTGGTGTAGAGATATAGAAACTAGTATAACAAGGAAATAGTGAAGCGGCGAAAGTATTAGATCATATCCAGTTTATCTTAGCATATCTTGAGATTATCTTGTCTAATCTTGCTGACCCTATGGTCATGGTGTAATCTTGGATTCAGTTAATTCATGTCGTTTGTTTTTCCATGTTCACATGCTAGAAGTTACTGAACTTACTCAGGCTTTATGTCTGACTCTGTTTTTCTTTCGTCTTCTTTTCTTCCATTCCCCCCCCCCCGGTAGTAGAGGAGGGAGTAGTTTAGCTCAGGTTAAGTTGGACTGCCACTCTTTCCCAGCTTGAAGATTTGTCGAAGTTTGCTTGGATTCTCTTTTCAGATGCTATGGCTGGCTCTTGCTAAAATCGGGGAATATAAATGTTGTTTTTATGCTTCTTTATTTTGTAAGACAGATGATACTCTGACATTGTAAAGAAACCATTGTACAAACTATTTTATCAATAAAGCAAAGTTTTATTTTCCGCTGTTTAATTTCTGTCTGTCTTGTAATTTATCTGCATCTTTTACCCAAAATGCTCTACAGAACTTAGTGCATTCCCTTTGCGAGTGACACTAACGGACGTGGGGTGTTACACGTGGTATCAGAGCTGAAGGTTACCAGATCAGATAAAGGGTTTGAAAAATTATTTCCAAAACGGTTTTAAAAGAAGCATTTTCAAAAGAAAAGATTTGTTTTAAAGGCATATTCCCCAAAAAAAAAGCCATACGCACTATCTTCTCTTCCTCTATTTGAATTCTTTTCTCCTTCTTTCTTGAGTCTCTGGGGCTCCTGGCTTTCTGGGAGGTAACCTCATCGATGGGCAAAGTAGTGCCCGGCTTCCATCCATAGCCTGAGTTGTTTCATCTACGGGAAGTTTTCTTTCAAAGATTATAGGGTTTTTCGGACGATGGATGCAGTTTTCGAGAGATTTGTCAACATGACTACACACGGAAGGGGATGAGGAGTTTGGCAAAGGAGCATAACACTAGGATGAGGAATTCATGGATGTAGACTGAGCACACGAAGGAGGAAGAAATTATAAAACCTAAGACAAGAGGAAGTATCTTTACTGGGGTATGATAGGGCATATACTTAAGGATAAGGGCAAGGACGAGGACGAGATTTTCAGAAGGACAAGTACATGCTTTCGCCACCAAGCGTACCTAGGAGAAAGGTAGTCCGGTTGGAAGAGTCTAGTTTTCTGTTCATGCTATTTCCTTAGGTTCTAGCGCTTCGCATTTGTTCATATCCACTTCCATAGTTGGTTCTCTGCACCATAGTACTTGTATAGTAGAAAGATCCCACTAGAGTCTCAAATCCAATTGGTGGTCCGACCAGTTTATTTTTGGTTAGTAGGGATTTGAGAATAGCTATCGAGTTTGCTTATATCATCTCACGTAGGTCGTCTAAATTCGGAGGAGATATTCCTTGGGTGCTTGTCTGATATTTGTTTAGGCCTTTGGGGCTTGTACTTGAGGAATGTCGAGTTCGACTAGGATGGTTTGCGTGAGAGATGAATAGATGTGGCAGGCACTCTAAAAAGCACGTAGTAACCTTTCGACCCTTATAGTTATGGCATGGCGGATAAGAGGGAGGCCTCTAATCATCTTAGTACATATACTTGGTGCCGTAATTGACATCTGTTTATTTTGGAAAAGGGAGGTCAGAAACTTCACAATCGTGAAGTTAAATTAGTTAAGATACAGTGGAGTAAAGCTCAAGAAGGCTAGATACTAGCATCATACCCTTTTCCTTAAGGGTGCATCCTTGATTTCTTTGTTTAGGAGCTTTGCGCATAATTATTTCTCTCTTTCCAAAGTATATCCTCTAGGTCGTATCTTCGATCCTTAGGTAGAAGCCAATGGATGTAAACATGTATTCGAAACATGTTATGATTGGTGGTTGCTAATGGTTGCTTGTGGATGCATATGCATACATATTAGGCACTAGATCAAGTTCGAACGCTTGCATATTGCATTTACAAATATGTATTTGTTTGTAAGTTGAACTTGATATGTTATCATATGGATGTTGCATATGGATGAATGGCTGTGCACGCATGTAGTATTTACATAACTAGTGATGCTTGCATACATGACTGGACGCATGGCACTGACAGGATTCACATTAAGGAGGTCAACTGAATCAGTAGACCGCCTGATTTTGCATTAGACAAAGACATATACACACACTATGCATATAAACATGAAAGCATTAGAAATCTTTTAAGGACAATGGATGCCTGTGATTGAATGGTTGAGTATATGGGTGATTGGATGGTAGGACACATTCTTCCTAACTTGAAGATTTCGGGGACGAAATCCTTTTAAGTGGGGGAGAATGTAGCACCCCGTAATTCTGTAACACTAGGATTCACAAATCAGGGCAGAATTAAAAGTTAAAATCCAAATCAAGGGAAATGGGCTGCGCCATTGCGTTCGTCTCAGAATTCTGCATGAAAACGAGTCCGAGTTTGCGTAAATCGGAGTCTGTATGAGGAAGATATGGCGTCCGGAAGATTCAGTGAAGTTCAAATTTCGAAACAGGTCAGGTTCAAAATTCAAATCGGACCCAGAATGGGCTGGGCGGGAATTTTCCCGCCCAAGGCACCCATGTCGACTGGGTAGTCGACCTGAGGGTCGACCCCCCTACTTTTTCCTGTTTTCTGCACCTCGTTCGTTCTTCCGTATTCGGACGCCATCCTGACCAGATTCGTTGACTTCTACACTATATAAACAGCCCTAGACTCCTTCTCTATTCACAATTCTTCTCTACCCTTATGCTGCAAAGATTCTTAGTGAACATGGCTTCCTCTCCTCCTCTTAAAAAAAATAATAAATAAAATAATATATATAAAATAAATCAAGACGAGGAGATGATGCTCAAAGACTTTCAAGAAGAAGAGATTCAAGCTAGGATTCAAGAGGAGGTTCAAACGACTTCAACGACTGATTTTCTACGAATCATAGCAACGCCATCTTTCTTTTCTAATCTAAATCTCTGTAAGTCAGTTACTTTTTAGATTTGAACGTTTCTCTCTGTTCGTGACATGAATAAAAGGAATAAAAGAATATGCCAAATCTTTCTATTCAAATCCGTGCCTAAATCTTTGGACTTAATTAAGAACTATTATGATTCGATGACCGATAAGACTGTGACTATGAAACTATGAACATTGCCTATGACTATGAACATTGCCTATGACTATGAACATTGCCTATGACTATGAACATTGCCTATGACTATGGACATTGCCTATGACTATGAACATGGCCTATGACTGTGACTGTGACTATAAGAATTATTTCCATGACTATGAACACAAGCCTATACCTTTGATTAGGAAGCAAAACTATTGTCTATGACATAAATGGGACAACCGTGATTAAGCACCTATGGTTCATGACTAGGAAAGTGTTTAAGTTTTTGTGACTGTGAAGTTGGGTCTAAACCAGATTATCTATTCTGTCTATTCTTGGTTTTAGAGCATGGGAATTTACCTATTAAGTTAGGTCTACCCATGTTCTTGAACCTGTGTCTCTATTCTGTTTATTCTTGGTTTTAGGCCTTGGGAATTTACCTATTAAGTTAGGTCTACCCATGTTCTTGAACCGACGTCGTCATTCAACCCTTTTTATGCCAGTTAGTATGTCTATCTTTTGCATAGCATTTTTGGTTCATTCCCTATTTTCTACGAACCTAGCTTTGTTTATAATCTAGACTGAATCACGATTATACGAACGGTGGGAATGTGGTTTGGGCAAAATATGAAATTTACTAAAAACGTAGTTTAACTTGGAAATTGGCATAAATTGGGAACATGTATTATGGCATGTTCATAGAAATTCAAATTGGGTAAATTTGACATGAATTATAAGATGTGTAGTTTGAATCTAGTATTGACGTGTAAATCTAGCATTTACATGAATAGTGAACTAGAGTAATAAGTCTAGAATTAGAATGTTGAATCCGAATTGATTAGCTAATTTGGCACGGTAAGTATATTGGCATAAATGTGAATTTGGCCATAATTGGGAGTAATTGGCAGGTTTAGCAAAATCATGGTTAGTGACACTTAATTTGGTATAGTTCACATACCAAAAAGCATAAATATGGTTTAGAAGGGGAAATGGGCCATAAGAATGAATGTAGACAATTTACATTAAAGAAGTAATTAGGAAATAAGTAAATTAGAAATAATTTACTTATAGAATTTGGCCTGAATGAGGAAATATAAATTTAGACAAATTAAAGGTTTATTAACGACATCTCTTTTAATGAAACACCAAAAAAGTTCTAGGGTGACAGAGAGGATAGTGTCTAGGCTTGGGTTTGGAAAATACAAGTTTCCTACTCTCCCTGGCTATCCCTAACTGATCCGATGAACGGGATGGTTACTTTCAAAACTTGATTTGAAAATAAATTGAAACCCTTTGAACTTAAAAAACACGAATATGCCCAGCCCGAGGTTAGACTGAGTTGCGATGTAAACCTGCCCGGAACCAACCGGCACATCCAGTAGTCGCAACAATACCTGTCTAATGTGAGTGGTAGCGGCTTTAATTTATTTAGTTAAAGCTAGAACAAGAATGGTAGGGTTAAGTTAACTAAGACACTTAACCAGTTCAACATGATAACTAGACTGATGGGTGGGGTTAGGTTCAGACTGACACTTAACACAGTTAAGCTAGAATGGGAGGGTTAAGTCCATAGGAACACTTAACCAACTTAACACAGTTAAGCTAGAATGGGTGGGCTAAGTCCATAGAGACACTTAACCAAACTCAAGGTAGCAAAACGAGACTTGTAGGGGTTGAGTAAAGTTAATACACTTAGCCAAATTAACATGCTAACTAGACCAGAGGCTGGGGTTAAGAAAAATCTAATACACTTAGCCAATTTGTTATGTTAGCTGGGCTAAACCGTAGGGTTAAGTAAACTTGAACACTTAACCATCAGGTTGTGATAAAGGAATAGGGTTAAGTCTAAAACATGAAGGGATAATACTTAACCATTAATAATAACATGTTAGTTAAAACAGACGGGCAAGGTTAAGTTAAAAAGGAACACTTAACCAACACAGGGTGAATGGGTAGGGTTAAGTAATAAATACTTAACTAATATAACTTGGTTTGTGGTAGGCTTAAGTCAACATGAGTTACTGATAACACTTAACCAGTTTAACAGGGTAAATGAGGAGGGTTAAGTTAGCTTGAATTGACTATGACACTTAACCAATCCAAATTGACGGGAAAGAGAACTAAGTAAACCTTAGTTAAGAAAACAATGATTCTGGAAACGAAGTGGTAAATCTTAGTTAATAAAACTAAGTAGTAATTCTTATTATAACACGAGAAGGAGCGATTGTCCGTCTGAGTAAAAAGGAGGCTCCAACGAATTGGGTTACGAAGCCCGAGGCTTCGAGGGGACGTGAGGGTACTCTTGGTATCCCTCTGTGAGGCTGCAGATGATCCGCCTGGGCCCACAGAGGTTAAGGTCTGCGTAGAAGAACCAGGGGTATGCCTTGGTTGCAACACATGGCAACCTAAAGGCCAGGATGGACCGGCGTGATTCGGCGAGCAAACGGTAGCCCTGTGATAGCGACTCATCGTCTACCATCCATATTGAGTCAATCGAGATATGTGAAGCGGAAAGGCGGAGAACTCCAAAAGACCATATACTTGCTATCTAGTTATGGGTGAGGATGGCCATAGGATAGTGGGGCACCGGGGGCCGGCGTATAGTTCTCATTTTACAAGGTGTGCCTTTCATTAGTTGAGGGAGGGGTCAAGTGGGACCATAGCCACTGGAATATAAAAAAAACAGACCTTAGCATCTGCATCGGCAGATATCTGAAAGCTCCCGACCGAGTTCTGTATTCCTTGATTTGCCCTGTCATCGGACTCGGACCTCACATGTGCATCTAGACAAGAAATAACGATTCGCGATACATGCGTGGGGAAATATAGGAGCATATACGACTCTAGGTAGTGTGTCCTAGACTTGGGGCATCATTCGACAGGTAGCGTAATCCCTAGTTGGACTAGGTGGCATAAACCCTGAACTCGAGAAGGAGTTCAGCAGATAGCGTAAACTCTAGTTAAATCTAGAAAGCACTTGATAGAAAACCCTAGATTAGATCTAGGTAATAAATAATAAATGTATGCCTGAAGGCAATGGAAATTACAGGGGTTGGGATCACGTCATCGTTACTAGTTGGAACACTAGTTAGGTGGTGCAGAGATATAGAAACCAGTATAACAAGGAAATAGTGAAGCGACGAAAGTATTAAAGCATATCCAGTTTATCTTATCTTAGCATATCTTGTGATTATCTTGTCTAATCTTGCTGACCCTATGGTCATGGTGTAATTTTGGATTCAGTTAATTCATGTCGTTTGTTTTTCCATGTTCACATGCTAGAAGTTACTGAACTTACTCAGGCTTTATGTCTGACTCTGTTTTTCTTTCGTCTTCTTTTCTTCCGTTCCCCCCCCAGGTAGTAGAGGAGGGAGTAGTTTAGCTCAGGTTAAGTTGGACTGCCACTCTTTCCCAGCTTGAAGATTTGTCGAAGTTTGCTTGGATTCTCTTTTCAGATGCTTTGGCTGGCTCTTGCTAAAATCGGGGAATATAAATGTTGTTTTTATGCTTCTTTATTTTGTAAGACAGATGATACTCTGATATTGTAAAGAAACCATTGTACAAACTATTTTATCAATAAAGCAAAGACTTATTTTCCACTGTTTTATTTCTGTCTGTCTTGTAATTTATCTGCATCTTTTACCCAAAATGCTCTACAGAACTTAGTGCATTCCCTTTGCGAGTGACACTAATGGACGTGGGGTGTTACACAATACCTTAGACTTCTTTCTTGTGGTCAACCACTTTTGTTCTTGTCACTGTATTGAAGCTCTCAAGTTTGCTTTGGCCATTTCAAGGGATTCAACTTCGTTGGTTTAAATAACCTTTATAAATGCTGAACCTTTTAATGTAAGATTGCGACAAGTTTGTGGTATGTCTAAGTGAGCATTATTAAACCTCTTTAGTACGGTGGTAATGCCCCCATACAAGAATTTGTCATAATCTTTGAAGGGCGGGCATGATATTTTATGATCGATTTCATTTGGAATCGTTTGGTCATGTGTTTTTGTCATTCAAATTTTTCTTAGCATTATCGTGACCAAAGGTTTCCAAACTAGTCGATCCTATTAATCCCTTTTTGTTAGGGTGGATTTTTTCTTTTGTGCTGCTACCTGAGGGGTCTTTTATTTTTAATATATTCAATCATGTTTCCCGTGGGCTTGGGAATCCAGGCCCTTTGGAGACTAGATTTGAGCATACGCCCCCGCAGAGGTCTTGGTTTCTGTGCCTTCATAGAGGTCTTTTATGAACCCGTTATTCGTTGTGGCCATAAGACTTAGCCACGTGTAGAATTTGTAGGGCGCCTTCGGAAAGGTCTTTGGATCCGTCAATAACCGAATTTGGAACACTCGGCTTATGATCGAATGCCCCCAAAGGGGTCTTTAGTGTCCGTCAGTAACTGGATTTGGAAGATACAACATCAGTAACTAGGTTTCGAAGACCCAGTACCAGATCGGATGCCTCCAAAGAGGTCTTTTAGAAGCCCAGGATTTGTCGTAATCGGGCCATGTACTAATGCACTGACGATCGATTGGGTGCCCCTCGGGGAGGTCTTTGGTTTAAAAGTCCAGTGTTTGTCGCAATCCGACCATGTATCATTGGCGTCGGCGATCAACCGGGTGCCCCTTTGGGAAGTCTTTGGTTTAAAAGCCCAGTGTTTGTTGCAATCCCCCATGTATCAATGGTGACGGCGATTGACCGGGTGCCCCTTTGGGAGGTCTTTGGTTTAGATTTGCGTCATTTCACGGGGTGGACGCTAGTTCATTTATCGGGTTTTACTACGATTTGTTAGAACTAGGGTCCTGGATCTTGCAACTAAGAAGATTCCCCTTTGGTGAAATCGGAAACTTCATTTGTAGTTTGAATGCCGCATCATTTGATCTTTCAATCCTTGATGTCCCTTACTTGCGATGCTGTGCTTCACACCTTCGTATTTGTTGCGAATGATGTTTTAAGCATTGAGCAATGGGCATTTGAGCTGTCCCCATCGGGATGTGCTGTAGTGATCACCAGACTTTATTTGATCAAAGATGCACCAACATTCATTTAGGGGTCCTGCAATCAAAATCGAACTTTAGCAATTTGTAGAAAAGAATTTGCAAATGTACGATTTAGGTAAGTGAAGCAATGTACAAAACTTGTAACAATGTTGCATGGTATTTACAATGCATGATGTTTACAACTTTTTCAGAACATATGACAGAAATATTATGTAAAGTAGCGACGGAGGTGTATGTTATTCCAAGCCCTTGGAAGTTGGATCCCATCCGTCGTTTTCAGCTCGAATGTGCCATTTGAGAATTTTTGACTTATCATATGTGGTCCCTCCTAATTGGGTCCGAGTACTGCAGTCCCTGTCATGATTCTTTTTAGAATAAGGTCCCAAATTTGGAAGGTTCTCCACTTTACTTTAGTATTGAAATGACGAGCTATTCTTCTCTGGTGTGCAATGGCTCTAAGTTCTGCTTCCTTTCTTTTTTTCTTCAAGCAAATCGAGTGCTTCGAGCTGCAGCTTCTCATTCTCTTCTTGGTTGAAGTGGATTCTTCGGTGAGTGGGAACTTCTAGCTCCATCGGAATCATAGCTTCGGATCCAAATGCGAGCGAGAATGGAGTATGCCCGGTTGCAGTTTTATGTGTTGTACGATATACCCATAGTGCAAGAGGAAGTTCGTCTACCCAACCACCTTTTGATTTTTCGAAATGCTTCTTGATGGTTGACTCTAAAATTTTGTTGATTGCTTCGACTTGCCTGTTGGCCTGCAAATGGGCTACGACTGTGAAAATCTTCTTTATTTTGTATTTAGCATAGAAATCAAGAAATTCGCTGCTTTCAAATTGAGTTCCATTATCGTTGATTATTTTCTGTGTTACCCCGAACCTGCAGATTATGTTCTTTAGGACAAAGTTGATCACCTTTTTGAAGTAATATTAGCTAGGGGTTCAGCTTCAGCCCATTTAGTGAAATAATCTACCGCCACTATTGCGTACTTCATGTTTGATTTAGCTGTAGGCAATGCTCCAATCAAATCTATGCCCTAGATGGCAAATGGCCATGGGTTGACCATTTGAGTCAGTTCCGTGGGAGGCGCTCTCGGAATCTTTGCAAATCTTTGGCATCTATCACACTTCTTAACATAGGTCATTGAATCCAAGTTCACGTCGAGCCAGAAGTAGCCGTATCGCAGAATTTTCTTGGCTAGTGTTTGACCGCCTGTGTGACCCCCACATTCTCCCTCATGTAATTCTGCCAGGATTGCTCTAGACTCTTCTTTGGTTACAAATCATAGTAGTGGCATAGAGAAACCTTGCCTATACAATCTCCCATCTAGGATAAGGTATAGTGGAGCTTTGCACAATACTTTTCTCCGCTTTTTCAGATCTTCTGGAAGTGTTCCATTAAGGATGTACTCCTTGATAGGGGTCTTCCAGGACACTAGTTCTTGAATAGTTGCCATAATCCATTTAACATCTGCTTCTTCAATGGCGGGAGTCAAAAGGACATTAATGGGAATCAAGCCCAACAACTATGCATATGAAGAGCTGGCATACTTGGCGAAAGAGTCTGCTTTTGAATTTTCTTCCTTGGGATTGTGGGATATAGTGAGGTGGTCAAGGTCATTGAGAAGTTCTAGAGCCTTGGTAAGATACGCAGGAAGGTTTCCAAGTTTGGTCTGGAATTCCTTTAAGACTTGACATACTACCAACTGTGAGTCACTAAGGATTTGCAAGGTTTTCAGATTCAATTCTTTTGCTAATTTTAACCCCACGATTAAAGCTTCATATTCGACCTCATTATTAGTCGATGGGAATTCCAATCTTAAGGCATAAAATACAGAATGGCCATCTGGAGTTTCTAGGACAATTCCTACCCCTGAACAATAATCGTTTTTGGATCCATTGATTACATCCAACTAGTCACGGTCTCTACTAGTTCCTCTGTTTCCTCTCCCCTATCCATGAACTCGGTGATGAAATCCGCTAAAACCTTCCCGTTAATAGCTCTTCGGGGGTGATAAGTGATATCATATTGACTTAGCTCTTTGTTCCACTTCAATAACCTTCCCGAAGTTTTTGGGCGAAAAAGAACCTGTCTTAGCGGTTGATCAGTGAGAACCTTTATAGGATGGGATTATATGGCCTTAGCTTTTTTGAGGCGATAAGCAGACAATATGCAAGTTTTTCTAACTTTGGGTAGTTTAAATCTGCCTAGCAAGCCTTTTACTGATGTAATAAACCGGCCATTGGACCTTGGCATCCTCCCGAACGAGCACAACGCTTAAGACATGTGATGAGACGGCCAAATATAGGAACAACTCCTCTCCATCTTTGGGTTTAGAGAGCATCGATGGTGACTCCATGTGCTTAATCAACTCTTCGAAACTGTTTGGGATTCTGGAGTCCATTGGAACACTTTCTTTCCTTTCTTCAAAGCACCGAAGAGTGGAATGCACCGATCTGTCGCCTTGGAGATGAATCGGTTAAGTGCCGCTACTTTCCCATTCAAGTTTTGAAGCTCTTTCTTTGTTCTCGGAGCGCGCATCTCCCGTAAGGTTGTGACTTGAGAGAGATTTGCTTCAATGCCCATGGCATTGATTATGAACACAAGAAACTTTCCCGATGCAACTCCAAACGAGCATTTTAACGGATTCAGCTTCATCCCATACCTTTTGAGGATATGAAACATTTCTGCCAGGTTTTCAAGATGGTCCTCAGCTTTCTTTGACTTTACCAGCATATCATCCACATAGACTTCCATTATGTTTTCGATTTGAGATTTGAACATAGAATTCACAAGGCGCTGGTACGTTGCTCCTGCATTTTTTTTGTCCGAATGGCATAACTTTATAACAAAACAAGCCTCAAATTGTTTTGAAACTTGTGTTCTCTTCATCTTGCTTATACATCATAATCTGATTGTACCCGGAGTTTATGCATCCATAAAGGATAACAGTTCGTGCCCCGCCGTCGCATCGACAAGCTGATCAATTCTGGGTAATGGGAAACTATCTTTGGGCATGCCTTGTTAAGGTCCGAATAGTCTATGCACACTCTCCATTTGTCGTTGGACTTTTTAAGAAGGACCGGGTTTGAAACCCGATCGGGGTAAATAGATTCTCATATAAAGTTATTCTTGAACAGTCTATCTACCTCTTCTTTTAATGCTACAGATCTCTCAGATCCTTGAAATCACCTTTTTTGTTTTATAGAAGCTACATTTGGATTTATATTCAACTTATGCACAATTACATCGGCTGATATTCCGCACATATCAGAATGCGTCCAAGCGAAGACATCTAAATTTTCTTTTAAAAACAAGATTAATTTTTTCTACAACTTTAGGCCCAACTGAGAACCTATTTTCAAGACTCTGTCAGGATCCTTATCGTGCACTAGGATAGAGATTGTGGCTTCAGCTGGAGCTGCTCTATTTTCCCCCATACTGGCTTTCCTTGGATCAATTTACTTCTGAGCTCCGCTTTGCTCACCCGCATGAGGGCCCATCCCTAATTGCTATAAGAGGGAGTCATGAATGTGGAGTGGAGGCTCCACATCCTTCTTCCTTGCCTCAGCAAGCTCAGCCAGATAACACTCCGTTGCTGCATGTTGGTCGCCTTTTACTATGTCGACTCTGTTTTCGATAGGAAATTTCATCGCTAGGCACCATGGTGCCATTGTTATTCTAAATGATGCGAGGGTCGGTCTTCCAAGGAAAGCATTATAAGTAGACAACTCATCGATTATGACAAAATCTTGCCTCAATGCAGCCTTCTGATTCCCTTCTCCGAGCTCAACGAGAAAGTTGATGACGCCAATTGGTTGAACGGCTTGCCTAGTAAGCCCATGGATTTTATTCTGGCAAGCTTTCAAATCATCCATGGAAAGGTTTGTCTTATTAAATGCATTGATGAAAAGGACATTGACGGATGCCCCCATTGTCCACCAAGACTCTTCTGACAATGGCCAGACCCAAGCCGATGGTTATCACTATTGGATCTACCGTTGGTGTTAGCAGTCCGTCTGAGTCTCCATCTTTGAATACAATATCATCCCATGGAGTCTTTGGCATCTTTGCTGAAAAGGCTTCATCCATGATCTTGAGTTCTTCTCTTTTTGGGAGCTTCTTCATCTCATTAGTGTATTTCACAATGCCCCCCAGCTTCTTCCGGCTGGGTGAGGACCACCCGAAATGGTATTAACAATCAGCATTGGAATGAAAGCAACTGAAGCATTCTCATTCTGCTTTGGTTGTCCCGTATATGTTCATTGTCCTTTAGTGGTTTGAGTGTTCTGTGGGTTCTTTTGTATTACTGGAGCCTATTTTTCCTTATCAGTTCTTCAATCAAGTTTTTAAGATGCCTACATTCGTTCGTATTATTGCGCGATTGGTTGTGAAACCTACAGAACCTTCCTGACTTAATTGCAGCATCATTGGCTTTTATTTGCTTTGGTGTTGGATACTCTTCAGTATCTCTGGTTGCCATGAAGATATTTTCTATGGTGTCGTTTAACGGAGTCAATTCTGAATTTTTGAAGAAACGAAATTTCTTGTTGGCTCGATTATCTTTCCCATCATTGCCCTTTTTCTGACCACCATGATTTTTCTGGTCGCTTTCTGCATCGTTACTTTTCTTCTTGGGTTGTGTACTGCTTTTAGAAACATCCATAACATAGGCTGGACCTTCATCCACTCCTATGTATTCCTTAGATTCATCGAATAATTCTTCAAGCGTACTATGTTTCTTCTTCTTAATCCACCGTCCAAGTTTGGTCTTTTTACTTATGGTTCCCTTCAAAGCCATTAAGGCCAACAGGGCCCATAATTCCCAACCTCAGCTGCAGCAGTGTTGAAGTGGGTGAGAAAAGCCTTGATGGGTTCTCCTGGCCTTTGCTCAAGCTCGTTCAACTCCATGACATCCCATACTTTTGTAGCTTGGAGCCTGAACTGCTCTCTGAATAGCTTAGCTAAAGTATCAAAATCATCCACTGACTTAGGTGGTAACTTTGTGAACCAAATTGAAGCCACCCCTTCGAGGTAAGTTGGAAAGTACAGGAATTTCAGCTCATTTGTGGCGCGTGCCCCGTCCATATGTTGACCATATTTGAACAAGAACACATTGGGATCACTAGTCCTGTTATACGCTTGCAGTGTCGGGGGTTTAAACTTGTTCGGATATGGTGCCATTTTGATCGTCTCTATGAGTGGGGTTTTAGTAGGAGCGAACCCCCAGCTCTTCTCATCGTCTTGCTTTTTCAAGTTTTTCTCCATGGTTTTGCGCTCCATTTCCGATATGCATTCCTCTTCGTTGAGCTGGTCCACGAGGTGGACGCCATCATCCTTGCCGGATGTTCACCTAAGAAAACGGTCACTGTTCGGATTCCAGGGCCCTGGGCCTCCAACTTGGGGAGGTGCCCCTTTGGTGGTTCCAAGCGCTTGTCGAGAGGTTGTTTTATCGTTGTGGTTGCGCGTAGGTGGTTTAACTTCTTTATGTTGAGGATTGTTAGGATTTGCCACTTCTTGGACAGAATTTCCTCGATCTGGACTCGAAGAAGAAGAGCCCGCATTTTCTGTATGATCGGTTTAAATAGACTTAGCACGAGTGACATTCATGGTAACTTTTGCCGTAGTGGCTTGCACGACAAACATAGACTCAAGCTTCTTTATTGGCATAGTTTGCAGTGTCCATTTGGCTTGTTAAACCCGCAACAACTTCATCCAACTCCCTTCTCATTACAGCCGTTCCATCCTTAGAATTTTCTCCAACTTCGAATTTGTTGGTGGGCGGAGTATTTTAGTTGTTGGAGGCATTGTCAATATCTTCAGCATTTTTACTAGTAATCTTCTTCGATGGTCTAGCCATGATTTCAGACAAGGACTTGAATTTGACAGAAAGTTCATGGTTGGCTTAGATTCTCTTCATGTAGGATCTATAGTAGAACGTCAATGCGAGGCCTTCAACCTTGTGAGAGAGCATGAGAGAAGAAAGTGCGAGTGTGACCCCACGGTGGGCGCCAAATGTTGAAACCTAAATTTGATCTCAATACCAAAGATGCCTCAAAGGGCACTTCACCAATCAGTAAGGAAAGAGGTCACAAATACAATAAAAGTAAAAGAGACACAAATTTTGTAGTGGTTCGATCTTAGGAAAGATCTACATCCACTTTGCAATGATTTCCATTAGCAATCCAAGAGTTACAAGACTAAAATCATTCAAAAGTACATTCACATTCTTCATTACACAAGGATTTCACTCAATACAAATCAGCAGAGAATCAAGTGGCTCTTGCTAAATGTAAGGAGAAACGGTAGAGAATCTTCGATATCTAGAATGCTTGATCCTTTTGGTGAATTTCATGATGGATCTGATGCTTGATCTTTTCTTTTAGATGTTAGAAGGTGTTAGAATCTCTTGAAACAAGAGTGATTGCAATTAGCCAACCCTTCGGGGTGATGGGAATCCTCTTCAAAAGCATTGAAGCCATGGCCTATTTATAGGAAAAGTTCGAGTGAAGTGGTAAGCTGAAATGTGTATAAGGAGGCTATGGGTCGAACATACAAGTAATTACCGAAATGCCACTGCCTGCTGTTGACAGCTGTATCCAGCTGTTTACCAGAATCCATGTTCGAACGACCCGGGAGAAACATGTTCGAGGCACCAAGCCCAACCGACCCTATTTGTTCGAACCACTTTGCTCGAGCCTTATGCTGTTTGACCCTTACTCATGTTCGATCCTGAATGATGATGTTGCTCGACCGGGCCTAACGGTCAAGCCTTGCTCGACCATACGGCGGTTCGAGCCCTGAAGTCATTCGCCCCCTCTAGATGTTCGATCCTGAATGACGACCGACCAACTATGTGATGCACGACCAATAGTTTTAATATATCAATATGCGCTTGATTATTTATGGATAAACAGAAATCCTTCCATGACGGTGGCAACTTTTCGATAGTTGCAGCCACTTGGAATGACTCACTTGAATCTATCTTTTCGTCATGAATTTCATGAATTATTACTTGGAGTTCTTGAATCTTTCTAATGACTATTTTGGAGTTGACCATTTTGAAGTCAAGAAACTTCACGATAATGAATTTCTTCATTCTGGTGTCTTTAGTCTTGTACTTCTTTTCAAGAGATAACCAGAGAACCTTTGCAGTCTCAACGGTACAATATACATTATATAGACTATTTTCTAAACCAATGAGAATGTAATTCTTACAGATGAAATCATAATTCTTCCATGCAGTAAGAGCCTCGACTTTGGTGGCTTCAGGCTCCAGTTCATCAAAAAATCGGGGATCCTCCGAAAGGTATTTGGCCAGCCGCAAGGTTGTCAGGTAGAAAAGCATCTTTTGTTGCTAGCATTTGAAATTGTAACAACCCGGGAATTCAGAACCAAATTGAAATTTATTTTTAATTGCTTTTAACAGAAATTAAATATATTTAACGATTTATTTTGAAAAATAACGATTTAAAATTTATTTAAGTTAGAACGTATAAATTTAAAATTTAGTTAAAACAAACTTGAAATGGTGCGGTAGTTTGAAAATTCGATTTCTAATTTTAATTGAGTATACAAAATTCATTATAAATTAGAATTTGATCAAACAAGAAACGGTAGAATCTATTTTTTTTGAACTAGACGGTTGTGTAGAGCGGATCTACACACCCAAATAATATATATATATATATATATATATATAAGGATAGATAATTAAGCGATCAACAAGCCTGATCGCTGGCCAAGAAACGACAAAATATGCATGCAAACTGCATGCAGGTGAAGCACGTAGCGCCTAGCACAAGTACACAAAATGACCATCTACAAGTTCAAATAGTAACAAGTCGAACAAACGAACTACCGAACTGAAGCGACCACCTAGCTAACTAAAACGGACACCCACACGCGGCATCCAACAGTACAACCCAAAAAATAACTGATAAAACGAGGGAGCTGAAAAAGTAACTGAAGTAGGAAGACATTACTGAAACACCCCACCTCCGTTAAGGTCACTCACAAAGGGAATACCTTAACTTTAGTGGAGGGTTATAGGTACAAGACACAGAAAAATTTACAAGACAGATAAATATAAGCAGCGAAAATCAAACATTTATTGCATATGTGGTTCAATACAAAAGCATTACATCAAATTGTCTCATAAATAACTTCCATAACATTACACCATAATTTCTGTCTTGATTATTAAATAAAGAAGCATAAAACATAGATAAAACTGCATAAATCCTCAAGTGTCGTATCCAAAAGCCATAGCCAATGCAAGAGAGTCCAAATCATACATCTACTTTCTTGAAGCTTGCAAAGAGTCTGATTAAACTGGAGTATTCCCTCCCTGTGGACCTGGGGTGGGGGGTGGGGGGGAACGGAAGAAAAGAAGACGAAAGAAAATGGGACAGATAATAAGTCCGGTAAGTTCAGTGATTACTACTATTTAAACAAGGAAAGGGATCATGACAGTAATAACGGAATATAGGACAATACCCTAATATAAGATAAGTTGAACATGTGATCGCACCCATTACTGAAGTCTCTGCACCTACTAACCATTGGTTCAACCAGCCCCACGTGTTTATACCGAACGATACCCTTAATGATCGGCTCCTACTCGCATGCATTCATGTCCTGTGTCATTCGGCCCCGCTTGACTGTAGCTACCTGTGTTGGTCCCACCATGGGGTGTATCAGTCCCTCTGGTGGCAACCCGACACGATTCAAGATGCACAGTGTATACTACCAATGCCCAGTGCCTGCTTTTTCCACTCCGGAGTATGTGCATGCCCATACTTCGTTGGAACCTACACTAACGCACCAACCGCCGACGTTTTGACCGCTTATAATCAGCCCAGTAATCGTGCCCCACCCTGCCTAGTTCAGGGTACCATGATACATCTAAGTGGGTTACTGCTGAAATGGGTCCCCGTTACTAGGGTTTTCTAATCAACATGTTTATATGTTTAAGTGTCCAAGTTTACCTAACCCTACCCATCCGTTTAGTTAACATGTTGAATCGATTAAGTGTTTCCCTGATTGACTTAACCCTACCAATCCTGACTAAGCTTTAATTTATTCATTAAAGCACCGACCACTGACATTAGACAGGTCTTGTTGTGGTCACTGGATTTGCCGGTCGGTTCCGGGCAGTTTTACACCACAACTCAGTCTAACCTCGGGTCCTTTTTGGGCTTGATGCACTAACCACCCACATTAGACAGGTCTTGTTGTGGTCACTGGATATGCCAGTCGGTTCCGGCCAGTTTTACACCACAACTCAGTCTAATCTCGGGTTAGGCATAATCGTCTTTTCTAAATTCACATATTTTCTATATATGTCTAATTCTTTATGTAAATTAATTTTAATTTACCCATGCCATAATTATCTTTTCAAATATTGCTCACAATAATTTGTATATCAAATATACCATTTTATGAACAAACCTATGCCATGAATTTTCATGCTTTCCCATCGTTATCCTCGTAGAACGTACGTATGAATTACATGAAATGTTGGGCTAGCAAATTAGCCCAAACCCATAACAAAAAGGGGGTAATAAACAAGGAACATGAAATAAACATAAAATAGCATACATTTAACTTATCACATGTAACTTGGCATAGATGTATCATTATCTTAACTAAACAAGTAAGGGTGAACTTGTGACTAAGTTGGATCTAATTTTCATGTAAACTTGATATGGGACTAACATGGAGGTTTAACATATAAACCACAATTTAGCATACTAACTTATGTATGTCCAAACGTAAGAAAGCCACTATGAACATATTTAAATCATAACTTGGCATGATAACTTTTGTGTGTTACAACATAAGAGAACTACTACCAACATATCACAACTTAGCATGATAACTTATGTGTTAAAACATAAGAGGATTACCATAAACATGTTTAAATCACACTTAGCATAATAACTTATGTTAAAACATAAGAGGATTACAAATCCCATCTTGCAACATAAATGGATTCAACTTGACGTAGTTCTAAATATTCATGAATGTTGATCTAACATGTAAGCATGTGATTTAGATCATAAACTTGCAAATAACCACCAAATTACAACATGACATGTTTCACCATTTTATTGGCATAATAAGTTCTTTACCCAATCGTAATAGATTCCAATAACATACAATATGGTATGTTTATCAACACAAACAAATAGGCATGATTAATCGCAACAGTAATTTAAGATACATTAGAATCAAACTTCATTATCTCATACATAAGCATCATTCCATAATCGAGTTACAACGTGCCATGATTTCATTTCAAAAGAACATTTAAATCTGCGTAATAACCAACTTACAAACTAAAAGGAATTCTTGATTTCTGAAATCTGAATTCTGAAATTGGAGATGCGAGCCTTTGATGAAGATCGTTGAATTAGACTAGCTTTAATTTGATTTTGATGTAGGCTCCTTTCTTGTTTCAGAATTGAAAGTGGTGACGGCTATTCCAAGTTCTCTACTAACGGTATTTCAGTTCTAGGATTATTTTTCTGTGTGTTTTTAGGTTGAGCATTGAGTTGTTTATATAGAATTTCAGTTTAATTATAGCCGTCGGATGAACCTAGGGTTAATCACATCCCCTCAGACCAGATCAGAACCATCCAGAAACCCTAGTGACTTAGCAGCAAGTCATAAGTCGTTAAAAATTCAGATCTGGCCGGGGGCCAGGTCGACCCTAAGGTCGACCCCCAGGTCGACCTCTAGGGGGGAGGTCGACTCCCTGGTAGACCTGCCTGGGCGGGAATTTTCCCGCCCAGCCCGCTTCTGACTTCTGTTTGAATTTTGAAATCTGGCTTTAGCTGTTTGAATTTATTTGTATTTCTGAAACTTCCGGAGGCCATAACTTCTTTATACAAAGTCCAATTCACGCAAATTCGGACTCTATCTCAAGCAGAATTCTAAGACGAACGCAATGGCGTAACCCGTTTCCCTTAATTCCCACATTTTAAATTAAGTATTGTTTAATTTGTTACTATAACATTAACAGAAAGTACAGGTTGTTACATTCTCCGCTCCTTTTAGGATTTCGTCCCTGAAATCTTCAAGTAGAGAGGAACTTATATCCTTACCATCCAATCACCCATCTACTCAACCATCAAACACAGGCGTCCATTGTCCTTAAAAGGTTTCTAATGCTTCATGATCATATGCACAGTGTGTGTACATGTCCTTATCTAATGCAAAATCAGTCGATCTACTGATTCAGCTGACCTCCTTAATGCAAATTATGTTAGTGCCATGAGTCCATTATGTATGCAATTTTTCCTACTCAAAATTTCCTTCATGAGTGCATAATCATTCATACAAATGCAACGTCCATATGCTAACACATCAAGTTTCAATCCATATACAAATACATATATGCATATGCAATATGAAAGTGACTGAGCCGATCTAATACCTAATGTGTGTGTATATGTATCCACAAGCAACCACTAGCAACCACTTGCAACCACTTGCAACCATCAACCATAACATGTTTCAATTACATGTTTACATCCAAAAAAAGGTTTCTACCTAAGGATAAAGGATAGGATCGAGGAGATACACTTAAAAACATAGATACGAGCATAAACTTAAGAAAAGAGATATCAAAGATGTACCCTCAAAAAGAAAAGGGTAGGATGCACGTATTTTGTCCTTAGTTTCCCAAGTCGCGTCTTCCTCGGTGTCGCTCCATTGAACTTTGACGAGCTTAACTTCACGGTTGCGTAGCTTTTTGACTTCTGTTCCCAAGATACGGGTTGGAACTCTCCTCACAGTTGCTTCTCGTTCAACTTCTACTTCCTCTAGCATGCTTGGTTCTACCACTTCTGCAGACTCGTGTAAGCACTTCCGCAGGTAAGAAACATGAAAGACATTATGAACCCCGGCTAACCTTTCGGGCAGCTATACCCTATAATCCATCTTTCCAATCTTCTTGATGATAGGGAATGGCCCTACAAATCTTGGTGCTAACTTTCCTGCGGATCCAAAGCAAACGACGTTTCTCAAAGGAGATACTTTAAGGAATACCTTGTCCCCAACTTCGAACTCAAGGTCAGTTCTTCTTCTATCTGCGTAGGACTTCTGTCTATCTTGGGCAGTCTTCATTCTTCTTCGTATTAATTCTACTTTATCTGAAGTTTCTCTGATCATGTCTGGCCCAAGTATGAGCTTGTCCGTGGACTCCCACCAATAAGTTGGTAACCGTTACGGTCTTCCATATAAAGCTTCGAAAGGCTCCATGCCTATGGTGGCTTGATAGCTATTGTTGTAATCGAACTCCACCAAAGATAAATGATCCTCCCATGTACCTCCGAAGTCAAGAATGCATAGTCTCAAGAGGTCTTTAATACTCTGTTGACTCTTTCCGTCCGGCCATCGGGTTGACGGTGATAGGACGTGCATAGGCATAACTGTGTGCCTACAGCCTCTTGTAAACTCTTCCAAAACTCGCTCGTGAAGATAGGGTCTCGATCACTCACTATGCTGGAGGGTATCCCATGGAGTCGAACTATCTCTTTAAGATTTATGGATGCTAGAGATGAGGTCGTCCTTCTACTCTTGACGGGTATAAAGTGGGCGCTTTTTGTGAGCTTGTCCACTATTACCCAAATACTGGTGTTGCCCCTCCTGGACCTAGGCAACCCATCAACAAAGTCCATTGAAATGCTATCCCATTTCCACTGTGGGACCTCTAGAGGATGAAGCAAACCTCCAGGCTTCTTCTGTTCCACCTTGACTTGCTGGCATATCATGCACTTGGAGACGAATTCTGCTACATCTCTTTTCATGCCACTCCAACAGAAAACCCTTTTTATGTCTTTGTACATTTTGTCTCCACCGGGGTGTATGGTCAACTTGGAATGGTGTGCCTCTTCGAGAACCTTCCCCACCAAATCTCTTACTTGTGGGACGCATAGTCTTCCATCACGTCTCACCATCCCTTATCATCGATGGAGTATCTATTGAGGTGACTCGAAGTCTCACCCCTAACCAGCTTATCTATTATCTCAACTAGCTGAGGGTCTTCACGTTGCGTGGCTCCGATTGAGTCTAATAGAGTTGGTCGCACTTCCAATGTTGCTAATAGGCTAGGTACAAATTCAGAGGAGGGCCTAAAATCAAAGTTGGCTATGTACTCCAAGTTTTGCCTTTCTACAAAGAGAGGGCTTAAGGCTAGTTTCTTTCTACTCAAGGCATCTGCTACGACATTGCCCTTGCCAGGATTATAGGAAATCTCAAAATCGTATGAGGCAAGAAACTCCATCCATCTTTGCTGCCTCAAGTTGAAATCTTTTTGTGAGAAAAGGTACTTCAACGATTTATGGTCAGTATAAAATTCAAATTTCTCACCTAGAAGATAATGGCGTCAAGACTTAAGCGCAAAAACGATGGCTGCCAACTCTAGGTCGTGGGTTGGGTAGTTTTTCTCATGTACTTCAACCGCCTTCCACCATAAGCCACTACCTTCCCTTCTTGCATCAGAACATCGCCTAGTCCCGTTCCGCATGCATCTGTGTATACTATAAATATTTTGCTTCCATCAGGCAATGTCAGAACTGGGGCTGTTGTCAGAGCCCTTTTTAAACGTTGGAAAGCAATGTCGCAATCCAAGTCCCAATTGAAAGCTAGGTTCTTCTTTGTCAACCTTGTGAGTGGAGCCGAGATTTTTACAAAATCTTTGATGAACTTTTGATAAAAGCCTACTAGCCCGAGAAAGCTTCGGACTTCGGTTGCGTTTCGAGGAACCTTCCAGTCTTGCACAGCAACCACTTTTGCGGGGTCCACAACTAACCCTCTTTGGGCACCACATGTCCAAGTAACCTGACTTCTTCTCTCCAGAAATGGCATTTAGAGAATTTGGCTTTCAACTGATGTGTACTGAGAGTATCCATGACTTCCCTTAAGTGCTGAGCATGCTCTTCCTCACTTTTTGAGAAGACCAAAATATCGTCCATGAAGACCACCACAAACTTATTGAGGAACTCCCTGAACACCTTGCTCATCAAATCAACGAAGTAAGCAGGTGCATTTGTCAAGCCGAAAGGCATGACAAGCCACTCGAAGAAACCATCCGGAGTTCTAAACGCTGGCTTATCAATGCTGTCCTCAGCCACTCTTAGCTGGTGAAACCCGGTAGCTAAATCTAATTGGGAGAAAACCGGTGCACCTACAAGTTGATCGAACAAATCATCCATTCTCGGGAGTGGGTACCTATTCTTCTTGGTCATATTGTTTAGCTCCCTATAATCAACACACATGCGAAGTGAACCGTCCGCTTTAGTTGCGAACACTACTGGAGCGCCCCATTTAGATATACTCCGCCTTATAAACCCCTTTTCTAGGAGCTCTTTAATTTGCTTGCTGAGCTCTTTCCGCTCCCTTGGGGACATGTGCCTAACGGGTAAGGCAACGGGTTTTGCATTGTCAACGAGGTATATGCGAAAGTCTATCTCCCGCTTCGGGGGTAAACCCTTTACCTCTTCAAACACATCAGAATATTCATGGACTACCTTTACAAGTTGCAAGTCCTCAACAGACGCATCAAGAGATTCTAGATAACTTCGCATAACAGAGTTCAGGGGATTGCAAGAAATTTCAAGAGTGTTACCAAGGCGAGTCAGGAGTCTAACCACTCTTTTTTCACAGTCGAGGATGGCACCATTATTGGATAGCCAATCCATGCCTAGAATCAACCCATAGACCATGAAGCCCAAAACATAGGCATTGCATCTAAACTCAACGCTTAGAATAGATATTTTCAAATCCAAACAAACCATTGACAAATAAGCTGAGCCCCGATTGGATTTGAAACAACCAAGGGATCCTCTACTAAAGTAGTGTCTAGATGCAGAGATTCAACTAAATCAGCAGATACAAATGAGTGCGATGCGCCAGAATCAAATAATGTACGAACAGGATGATCAAAAAGATAGACTAAACTTTCGACAAAAATATTTCTACCTCGTTCTTGCGGAGGTGCCATGAGAGCATGAACTTGTCCTCCAGACGAAGGTCCAGCTTCTGCCCTTGCTTTCTAGGGCAGTCCTTAGCCATGTGTCCCATCTCACCACAGTGGAAACAACCACCCATCTTCCTTTTCTTCTTCCTGCAGTCTTTGACCAATTGTCCGGGAATGCCACAGAAATTACATTTTCTCTTGTTACGGGGTTTGTTGTTCTTCCCACCTTTCTTTGAATCAGCCTTCTTGTTCTGTGACCCCTACACCTTCTTATCTTGAGGCACTTCCACTTTTGCCTCTTTCTTTCCCTTGTCTTCCTCATGCAAGAGTGCCATGTCCACTAACCTCTCGTATGTAGCCCCCATAGGTACATGGGTCATAGCCGGGCTTTGAAGTGGCTCATTCAATCCCTTGACAAAACGGAGAGCCTTCTTATGGGGAGTATTCACTAAGTCCAGTCCAAATCGGGCCAGCTGATTGAATTGGTTGACGTACTCTTTGACTGTCATACTTCCTTGCTTAAGAGACATGAATTTTTCCAGCTGTAAACATCGTTCAGCTTGTGAGAGAAATTTCATCTCAAACCTTATTATGAAATCCACCCATGTTTCAATAGGTCTTTCAGCGTTAGTGACTTCCCACCAATAGGAAGCTTCGTCTTTGAGCAACCACACTGCCAACTGTATTTTCTGTCTATCATCCACCTCGAAGATATCGAATAGATCCTCAGTTTCTTTAAGCCAATTCCTTGCTTCTACGAATCACTCTGTCCCCTTGAAATCCTTTCCACCCATGGCCCTAAAGTCTCTACAAATCCTTGAGAAAGCATTTGCGCGTGGAGGAGGAGTAGGAGGAGGAACCGCTGCAGCTGGAGGAGGAGTAGGAGGAGGAACCGCTACAGCTGGAGGAGGAATATCTGCTGGGCCCGCATTGTTGGCCCTAGCCTCTAAGTACCTCCTGAACCAACCAGGTATCGGCACACCCTCTGGAAGGTCAAGATTCCCAGACATGCTGAAACGAAAAAAGAAAAGACTCAAAACAAAGGATAGAATGATAGGGCATATGGCTTTGGGGAATTATGCCTTAAAAATAAAATAACACTTTTTTTTTGTAAAATGCTTCTTTATATTTCTTTTGAAAATAGTTTTCAAAAATTCTTATCTGATCTGGTAAACCTTTGCTCTGATACCAAGTGAAACACCCCACCTCCGTTAAGGTCACTCACAAAGGGAATGCCTTAACTTTGGTGGAGGGTTATAAGTACAAGACACAGAAAAATTTACAAGACAGATAAATATAAGCAGCGAAAATCAAACATTTATTGCATACATGGTTCAATACAAAAGCATTACAGCAAATTGTCTCAAAAATAACTTCCATAACATTACACCATAATTTCTGTCTTGAATATTAAATAAAGAAGCATAAAACATAGATAAAACTGCATAAATCCCCAAGTGCCGTATCCAAAAGCCATAGCCAATGCAAGAGAGTCCAAATCATACATCTACTTTCTTGAAGCTTGCAAAGAGTCTGATTAAGCTGGAGTATTCCCTCCCTGTGGACCTAGGGGGGAACGGAAGAAAAGAAGACAAAAGAAAACGGGCCAGACAATAAGTCTGGTAAGTTCAGTGATTACTAGTATTTAAACAAGGAAAGGGATCATGACAGTAATAACGGAATATAGGACCATACCCTAATATAAGATAAGTTGAACATGTGATCGCACCCATTACTGAAGTCTCTGCACCTACTAACCATTGGTTCAATCAGCCCCACGTGTTTATACCGAACGATCCCCTTAATGATCGGCTCCTACTCGCATGCATTCATGTTCTGTGTCATTCGGCCCCGCTTGACTATAGCTACCTGTGCTGGTCCCACCATGGGGTGTATCGGTCCCTATGGTGGCAACCCGACATGATTCAAGATGCACAGTGTATACTACCGATGCCCAGTGCCTGCCTTTTCCACTCCGGAGTATGTGCACGCCCATACTCCGTTGGAACCTACACTGACGCACCAACCGCCAACGTTTTGACCGCTTATAATCAGCCCGGTAATCGGGCCCCACCCTGCCTAGTTCAGGGTACCATGATACATCTAAGTGGGTTCCTGCTGAAATGGGTCCCCGTTACTAGGGTTTTCTAATCAACATGTTTATATGGTTAAGTGTCCAAGTTTACCTAACCTCACCCATCCGTTTAGTTAACATGTTGAATCGTTTAAGTGTTTCCCTAATTGACTTAACCCTACCAATCCTGACTTAGCTTTAATTGATTCATTAAAGCACCGACCACTCACATTAGACTTGTCTTGTTGTGGTCACTGGATTTGCCGGTCGGTTCCGGGCAGTTTTACACCACAAATTAGTCTAACCTCGGGTCCTTTTTGGCTTGATGCACTAACCACCTACATTAGACAGGTCTTGTTGTGGTCACTGGATATGCCGGTCGGTTCCGGGCAGTTTTACACCACAACTCAGTCTAACCTCGGGTTAGGCATAATCGTCTTTTCTAAATTCACATATTTTCTAAATATGTCTAATTATTTATGTAAATTAATTTTAATTTACTCATGCCATAATTATCTTTTCAAATATTGCTCACAATAAATGGTATATCAAATATACCATTTTATGAACAAATATGTGCCATGAATTTTCATATTTTCCCATCGTTATCCCCGTAGAACGTGCGTATTAATTACATAAAATGTTGGGCTAGCAAATTAGCCCAAACCCATAACAAAAAGGGGGTAATAAACAAGGATTATGAAATAAACATAAAATAGCATACATTTAACTTATCACATGTAACTTGGCATAGATATATCATTATTATCTTAACTAAACAGGTAAGGGTGAACTTGTGACTAAGTTGGATCTAATTTTCATGTAAACTTGATATGGATCTAACATGGAGGTTTAACATATAAACCACAATTTAGCACACTAACTTATGTATGTCAAAACGTAAGAAAGCCACTATGAACATATTTAAATCATAACTTGGCATGATAACTTTTGTGTGTTACAACATAAGAGAACTACTACCAACATATCACAACTTAGCATGATAACTTATGTGTTAAAACATAAGAGGATTACCATAAACATGTTTAAATCACACTTAGCATAATAACTTATGTTAAAACATAAGAGGATTACAAATCCCAACTTGCAACATAAATGGATTCAACTTGACGTAGTTTTAAATATTCATGAATGTTGATCTAACATGTAAGCACGTGATTTAGATCATAAACTTGCAAATAACCACCAAATTACAGCATGACATGTTTCACCATTTTGTTGGCATAATAAGTTCTTTACCCAATCGTAATAGATTCCAATAACAAACAATATGGTATGTTTATCACCACAAACATATAGGCATGATTAATGACAACAGTAATTTAAGATACATTAGAATCAAACTTCATTATCTCATACATAAGCATCATTCCATATTCGAGTTACAACATGCCATGATTTCATTTCAAAAGAATGTTTAAATCTGCGTAATAACCAACTTACAAACTAAAAGGAATTCTTGATTTCTGAAATCTGAATTCTGAAATTGGAGATGCGCGCCTTTGGTGAAGATCGTTGAATTAGACTAGTTTTAATTTGATTTTGATGTAGGCTCCTATTTTGTTTCAGAATTGAAAGTGGTGACGGCTATTCCAAGTTCTCTACTGACGGCATTTCAGTTCAAGGATTATTTTTCTTTGTGTTTTTAGGTTGATCATTGAGTTGTTTATATAGAATTTCAGTTTAATTATAGCCGTCAGATGAACCTAGGGTTAATCACAGCCACTCAGACCAGATCAGGACCATCAAGAAACCCTAGTGACTCAGCAGCAAGTCATCAGTCATTAAAAATTCAGATCTGGCTAGGGGTCAGGTCAACCCCCAGGTCGACCTCTAGGGGGGGTAGGTCGACACTAGGGTCGACTCCCTGGTCGACCTGCCTGGGCGGGAATTTTCTCGCCCAGCCCGCTTCTGACTTCTGTTTGAATTTTGAAATCTGGCTTGAGCTGTTTGAATTTATTTGAATTTCTGAAACTTCCGGAGGCCATAACTTCTTCATACGAAGTCCAGTTCACGCAAACCGAACTCTATCTCAAGCAGAATTCCGAGACGAACGCAATGGCGTAACCCGTTTCCCTTAATTCCCACTTTTGAAATTAATTATTGTTTAATTCGTTACTATAACATTAACAGAAAGTACGAGGTGTTACAATTACCATGGCCTATTGAACTGGAACAGCTGGTGCAAGCCGTCAGACCCAACGCTGCCAACAGATTCGTCCCAAAGATGGTGACGTTCATGATCATTGGAAAAAAAGGCTGCACCTGGGTACCAGATGCTGAGGCACTGAGTCTGGCACTGCGTCAAACTACTGAAGAGGACAAGGCTGGTGTAATCAAGGGAATATCTCCGCTACTGAGTGGGGGTGGTGGAGGTGGCGGTGTTGAAGCTGGAGGAACAAGTTGCATGTCTATGGGATTGGAAATGGGTGCTGCTAGGAAAGGCTCCGATAGATCCAAGTCTAAAAAATGGTCCCACCTGGGTTCGGGGGAAGGCTTAGAGTCCCAGCACATGGGTCCGATGACCTCGAAGGAGCTGTCAGGTGTGGCACATTGGTCAGGGTTGGCTGGAACGGGAACCAAGGGCTTAGGAATCGAGGATTCAACAATCATGGAATCGAAACGGTTGTCGGGTTCGGAGGAGTTGGAGGGTACGGGGAAAGGAAACTGGAACGGTTCCATCATGAACTCCGTGCTCTTCTCCCAGTGATTTCTAAGCAATAGGTCATTTAGGTTTAGGGTAGGATGAAAATGGTCCCAATCCTCCATCGTGATAACATAGTGACCACCATTGAGGTAAACGGAGTATGTACATGGTAAGGTAACAACTTTAAGCAGCCTAACCCCAGCAAACACGAACCTGAAATCAACATGAGCCCAGTTGCATTCATCGGCGCAGAGGAAAAATCCCAACCGGGTAAATGGCGGTGGTAAGACTGTCGTAAATATGACAGAGGTGGATACGAAAACCCCTAATTCTGACCCAAGTGGTGGGCCTGAATTCTCTGACGACGGTGGCTAAAACTGGATTCCAAGCTTCAAGGATAAGAACGCCGCCTGGCTTTTTGAGACTACGGCGGCTAATGGCACCGTGATAAAGCTCCGCTGTAGGTAATTGAATGAGGTAGTTCTGGTCACCTACGATGAACACGTTCCACTCGTAATGGCGGTAAATGTAACACCCCTTAGTCGACTTGGCTCACCCAGGTCGACTACCAAGTCGACAAGGGGGTCGACTGGGGAGTCGACCTGGCCCCTGAGCCAGGTCGAACCCAGCCCCCCCTGGTTGGCCTGGTCTGTGCTTGGCCGAATTTCCGAGCCTTGCCTTTTCACTAGGGCTAGGTGTCAGCTCCTGATTGGTCTCTCCTTCAAACGAACGGCTAATATTAATCCAAGCTCCATCGACGGTTCTAATCAATTCACAAACTCTATAAAAAGGACCTAAGACTCCACCTAATTCATACAAATAAAAAAGAGAATGAGACTGTCATGCTGCTGAGGAAAGACTAGGAATAGCCGTCAAAATTGAGAGACGATTAGGCGACAATTCAAAAGCCTAAAGCAATGACAACTAAATCAAAACAACGCCTACAACAAAGGATAGCATCTCCAAATTCAGAATTCAGATTCCTGAATTGAAGATTCATCATACGTTGTAAGTAGAGTGCTATTCCGATATGAATGAATAATTGTGTTTTGATTTGTGTAAAATGAGAAATTGAATTGTACTTAATTTGTGGCGATAATAATTCATAATTGTATGTTGCTATGATTCTAATCAATTTGGGATATTGTGGTATAACGATGTTAGACCTATTGGATAAATTGCAAGTATATGATTCATGTTGAAAGTTAACGACTATATGTTTGTGGTAGTTTATTTGAGATTCATGCAAGTAAATGGTTCGCTATTATGCCAACATGATGTATATCTTTTATTTTTATAATCACTTTTAGTGTAGTTGGATCCATTTGGGTATTATGACTCATATGAATTTATGTTGGAATTGGCATCATGATTCAAGTGTAAAACCATACTTTTGTATTAGAGACAAAAGTAAGCATCTTTGTGAACTTGTATTAACACTATGAACATGACTAAACTACGTTTGGTGTTATGCCTAATTGAAAGCATGTTTTAGGCCTATGTTGTTATCAAAAATCATATGATAATATATGTGACACATAATTAAGTTAGATTTACATTCCAATAGCAAGTTTACATGAATAGATTAAAAACCATGATTCATGTTTAGGTATGTTTATGCCATGATTATATGAATAGATTAAAAACCATGATTCATGTTTAGGTATGTTTATGCCATGATTATATGCTATTACAATGCAAGTTCACAAGTGCCTAATTCATGTTAATTAGATTGTTATGTTGCAAATTCATGCGTTCACACTCTTTTTTTATGTTACTTAGAATATATAAACACCATGTTCTAAGCCTCCCCTTTTCATGTGGCTAAGTTGGGTTTAAATGTTAAACCCAACATATGTTATACTGTAGCAAACGTATAAAACGGGGGTAATGACGTTTGGGTTAAAATATAAACATATGTGTTGGCATGTTTGACGCATGCCAACGACCTTGAAAACAATTAAGTGGTATAAATTAATTTTACCCAATAAAGATGAATTTGAATAATGGGCCGCAAATATTTACATATAAAAAGAAAAGAGACAAAATATGTAAATTTAGAAAATACGATGTGTTTAACCCGAGGTTGGATTGAGTTGTGATGTAAACCTGCCCGGAACCGCCCGGCTGTCCAGTAGTCACAACAATACCTATCCAATGTGGGTGGTTAAACATTGAGCCCAATAAAGACCCGAGGTTAGACTGAGTTGTGGCGTAAGACTGCCCGGACCCAACCGGCAATAGGCATCCACAACAATACCTGTCTAATGTGAGAGGTCGAGGCTTTAATAAGACAATTAAGGCTGAGTCAGGATTGATAGGATTAAGTAAATTGAATTAATACTTAATCAAAATGGAACATGCTAAACTATACATACTGATTGCGGGTTAGGTTTACAAACCACTTAACCAACTTAGCATGTTGGCTAGAAATAGAAAACCTAATAGCGGGGGACCCTTTTCAGCAGTAACTCTACAAGGTGTATCAGGATACCCTGTACTAGGCAGGGTGGGGCACGATTACTGGGCTGACTGTAAGAGGTCAAATCACGACGGTGGTGCAGCAGTGTAGGTTCTAATGGGGTGCGGGCGTGCACACACTCCGGCGCAGAAAAATAAGGCACTGGGCACCAGTAGTATACCTGTGCATTCTAGAATTGTGTCGGGCTGCCACCATGGGACTTGATACACCCCATGGTGGGACCAGCATAGGTAACTACAACATTGGGGGCCGTAAGACACATGTAACTATGCGAGTAGGAGCCGATCATTAGAAATGGATCACGTCACCCTGATTAAGGGGTGCCTGTTGGGAACTAGTTTATATGGATGCAGAGATTAATATGGGGTACGATAGTATATTCGACTCTCGACAAGTTAACTTAGTTTATAGTGATTTCCCATTTCTAGTTTATACTTATCATACCCAATTCTTTATTCATAGACTGAATAGTCCTAGACTTACTCAGGATTAATGTCTGACTCTACTTTTCTTTCGTTCCCCCCCCCCCAAGGTCCACAGGGAGGGAATACCGCAGCTTGACCAGTTTTCACATCCAGCTTGAAGAGAAAGATTGTATTGCTTGGATCTCTTTCGTTTTGGATTATGGCTTTGGATTGCAACTATGGGGACTTATGCAGTTTACTTTTATTTTTATGCTTCTTTAAATAATGAAAGCAAGACAGTTATGAAAAATGTACTGTTTTTTGAAGTATTGTAAGACAATTATGACATGGTTTGTGTAACATGTATTTTGTTGGAATGAAAATTGCTGTTGTTTTCCGCTATTCAAAAATATGTGTATTTATATCTGTCTTGTGTATCTGTGACTTATACTTATAAACCTCCACCAAAATTAGGGCATTCCCTTTGAGAGTGACCCTAACGGAGGTGGGGTGTTTCACTTGGTATCAGAGCATAGGTTTACCAGATAAGATAAAAAGTTTTGAAAATTCATTTCCAAAAAGAAAATTTAAAGAAGCATTTTTAAAGATAAAATGTTATTTTGTTTTAAAAAGGCAAAGTCCCCCCCCCCAAAGCCATAGGTACTATCTTTTATCCTTCGTTTTGAATCTATCCTTTTTGTTTCAGCATGTCCGAAGAACTTAACTTGCCAGAGGGTATACCAATACCTGGTTGGTTCAGACGATTCTTAGAAGCAAGGGCCAATCAGCCAGGTCCCACTGTTCCTCCTCCCCCAGCTGCAGGAAATCATCCAGCTGCAGCCGCACCTCTTCCTCTACCTACTCCGCGGGGTAATACTTTTGCTAAGATATGTAAAGATTTTAAAGCTATGGGAGGAAAGGACTTTCATGGAACCTAGTCCTTTGTGGAAGCCAGGAATTGGCTGAAGGAAACCGAGGACTTATTCGTCATCTTTGAGGTAGAAGATAGGCAAAACGTACAACTGGCAGTATGACTACTTAAAGGCGAGGATTCCTACTGGTGGGAAGTCACCAATGCAGAAAGACCAGTGGAAACATGGGAGGACTTTAGGGCAAGGTTTGAGGCTAAATTTCTCTCAGAAGCTAAAAGGAGTCTTCAATTGGAAAAATTCTTATTTCTTAAGCAAGGGTATATGACAGTCAAAGAGTATGTTAATCAGTTCGATCAGCTGGCTAGGTTCGGACTGGACCTAGTCAACACTCCGCACAAGAAGGCTCTCCGCTTTATCTAAGGATTGAATGAGCCATTACACAGTTTGGCCATGACCCATGTACCCATGGGAGATACGTATGAAAGGTTGGTGCAGATGGCATTGCTGAACGAAGAGGATAAGGGCAAGAAGCAGACAAAGGAAGAAATCTCTCAAGGGAAGAAAGAGGGTTTACAGCCTAAGAAGACAGACTTTAAGAAGAGCGGGAAAGACAACAAAGAGAAGAGGAAGTGTAATTTCTATGGCAAAGTGGGGCACTTAGTGAAAGATTGCCAGAAAAAGAAGACCAAGATGAATGGTGGGTGCTTTTCTTGCGGTGAGACAGGCCACATGGCTAACGATTGCCCAAAGAAAAGAGGGCAGGGGCAGAGGGCTGGATCCACCTCAGGGGCACAGGTTCATGTGCTAGAAGCGCCACCTAGTTTGCACTTTATTTCATTCTGGTGCATCACACTCCTTTATTTCATCTGCTTTAGTAGAATCTCTGCACCTAGAAACTAGTATGGTAGAGGACCCCTTAATTGTTTCAAATCCAATCGGGGGCCCGGCTCATTTGTCTATGATCTGTGTGGGATTGAAAATTTCTATTCTAAGCGTAGAATTTAGATGTAGTGCCTTTGTTTTGGGCTTCTCGGGATATGGTTTGATTTTGGGCATGGATTGGCTATCCAGTAATGGTGCCATCCTTGATTGTGAGAAAAGGGTGGTTAGGCTTCTGACCCAACTCGGTAACACTCTGGAAATTACTTGTAATCCCTCGTATGCGGTTATGCTTAGTTATCTTGAATCGCTAGATGCTTCTGTTGAAAATTTGCAATCGGTTAGAGTGGTCCGGGAATATCCGGATGTCTTCGAAGAGGCGAAGGGCTTACCTCGGAAGCGGGAGATAGACTTCCGCATATATCTTGTAGATAATTGATATACACGTAAATGTGTATATTTTATCCGCATATTTATCTTATTTTATCTTTTAAATAATTGATATTGTGTATTTATAGCTGTGTTTTTAGATTGTTGACAAGAATCATGGTTTTGAGCATTTGATGAATAAAGCATGAAGAATTTGCTGAAAAAGAGTGAAGTTAAAATTACTAAAGCTTGAAGAGTTTATAGCTTGAAGAACGGTTGCAATTAGAGTTTAGTTGGGTAGATTTGGCTCACTAAAGATTCATATTGTGTTCACATTGGCTCAATTGCAGACCATTTCACTCATGTAGCGTTCACATTAGCTCCTTTGCAAGGCTTCTCATTCATGCACTGCACGCGTTCACACTGGCTCACTTACAAGGCCTCTTACTCTACAACCCCGTTCACACTAGCTTATGTGTTATTTGGGCTAATTCTTTAGTCCCACATTATGGAATTTGCCAAGTAGTCTTTGTCATATCAGCTATAAATACACTTTATCTCATTCATTGTAAAACACACTTAGTTTTATTCTGTAATCCTCTGCTTGGAATAAAACTCTTCTTTCTCTCTTCTATTTAGTTTTTATTTGCATTTTATTTATGTTCATGTCTGTTATTTTCTTTTTATTTTCTTCTTCTTTAGCTATGTCTAGCTAATCCCCTTTGATTAGGGGTGATGACGCTAATAGATATCATTCGATATGAATCACATAGCCAAAGGATGAGGACTTTATATTTGTAGATCTAGATCTGTTCAAGGGTTAGATCTGAGCCTTCATATTCTGTGTCGTTTAAGAGCTATGCTCCTTCACATGGTATATTCGTGTTCGGTCTAACAATTATCAGATTTAGATCTAATTTTAGGGTTTTAGAAATTAATTAGTGAATCTGTCCTGATAGTCTATGGTTGTAGAGCTGAGCTCCTGCATATGCTATGCTTGTTGTTATTTACATATTTGTTTCTAAAAACCCATTATCGTTGATTCATGTTTGTGACAGAAACATGTATTAGATCTGGTTAATCTTTTGGCTATTGATGATTATGAATCTGATCTATGTCATTATCCCCTAATTGCTTTCACTTATTGTTAAAACTCTCTTTTATTTAATTTCTGCTATTTTCTTTGTTTTCCACCAATCAAAAGTTAGGGATAACTTGATTGGATTTATTAATAAAATAATTTGGTCCCAGAGTTCGACACCCTCTACAACAATCCTTGTTGTTTAGGAAAGACGAACGAATTTTACAGTTGTTTACAATTGTCTAATTTGTTCGCAAACAAATTTTGGTGCCGTTGCAGGGGATCACGAGCGGGTTTGGTATCATTTATAAGGTGGATTCGATGTTGGACAATCGAAGGACTAATCCCCTTAATATCAGCCATGGACCAACCGATTGCTTCCTTATTTTTCTTAATGATGGGAAGGAGCAATTGTTCCTGCTCTAAAGTAAGGTCAGAAGCGATAATGACAGGAAAAGTTTCATTGTCTCCTAAGTAAGCGTACTTAAGATGACTGGGCAGCACTTTGAGGTCAGATTTTTGGGGCGACTCAACCGAAGAAATTGGTTGAGGGATAGACTCATTTGTGAGAGGCTCGACAGGAATCAAATCAGAGACATTTTCAGGAGTTTCTTGAAATAAAGTTTCGTAATCTGATTCAATTTCATTATTCAGATGGTCGAGCTCAGATTCATTATCGTGGACAACATGGATTTCAGAAAACTGGTCCACACAAGAGTTAGGAGAGTTTTCAGTTCTGAAGATGTTTAGCTCGACAGTCATGTTACCGAAAGAAAGTTTCATAGACCCATTTCTACAGTTGATGAGTGCATTAGAGGTTGCTAAGAAGGGTCGTCCTAGAATCAAAGGGATCTGGTTTGCAGGATTGCTAACCTGTTGAGTTTCTAAGACAATGAAATCAACTGGAAAGATGAATTCGCCAATTTTGATCAACACATCCTCGATTTCGCCCACAGGTTTCTTAATTGAACGGTCAGCAAGCTGAAGGGTAACCTTGGTGGGTTTCAGTTCTCCTAGCCCTAATTGACGATAGACGGAATATGGAAGCAAGTTAACACTAGCACCTAAGTCTAGCAGGCATCTATCAATTTTCTTGTCCCCAATAGTACATGATATTGTGGGGCAGCCAGGATCTTTGTATTTTACTGGCATTGATTGGGACAAGACTTCGCTTAAAGTTGCCGCCAGAAACAGTTTCTTAGGTACATGTGTATGACGTTTTTGAGTGCACATATCTTTTAGAAATTTTGCGTATTGTGGAACTTGTTGTATAATATCTAAAAGAGGAATGTTCACTTTAGCTTGCTTAAATATTTCAAGGATTTTTTCTAGCTGATCCGTCTTTTTCCTAGGTCGGAGTCTATGAGGAAATGGAGCAGACAACTCAGTAGGTTGGGCTACTTGAGTTTGAGGATGGTCCTTGTCAGAAATTGTCTCAATGTTTTGATCTAAGTTGGTCGAATTTTCGATAGGTGTGAAAACCCGCAACTTCCCCGTAAAGGAAAGCGTCGGATAGTTCGAGAACAAACCACAACAGAACGCATACAGAAGAACCTTTCATTGTATATTACAACAATGCATCAGATTACAAGAATATACAGAGTATAAATGAATATTACACAGAAATATCAGAGATTTAAATTACATTTAAATACATAGCAGCGGAAAATAATACAATACACAACTAGAAGAGATATACGGATACAAAGCTTTCCGGATATCGTTCCAGCTGTAAACCAGGATCCTGTGAATATAAATCTGCAAAACCAAAACTACTAGCTGCCCGTGTCGAAAATAGGGGCACCCAGAGTTTAGGTTAAAACAATAAACTCCAGGTCAGTCATGTGACTGGTGTGAGAACTAAAACAATTAATCTTTATTTTAAAGGCTAGGTAAATCAAGGGACCACGCCGTATAACACGGAACGGGTTTCCTCCCAAGAATACCAGTGCATAAAACAAACAGCGCAATGCTAAATAAAGAAAAATGAAGCTGTTATAAGACCCAGGTCCTATCACACAATGCAACGCAAGCCGGGGGATAGGGTTTTTACCTTATAACAGCCAAGAATGCTTGATACGTTTAAAAGAAATCATTTGATACCATTATAAGTGCATAGTGTATAAAACAACTTCAAATCATAAGTATCAATCATAGGCGGCATGAATGCCCCATACCACTATGTCGCCATATATAGGTTATACAATCAAAATCGCAAAGTCACGTATTTGGAAATTGGGTTTCCATCTATGAACCGAGGCTAGGGGCAAGATCCTCAACCGATTCGTGACTGTCTAGCCCGAGCCACAGGACCCAGACTCAGGTGAGCCCTTGGAGCGACAGGGCCGGTCCACCGATGTGGATTAAAATGCCTGAACACTACGTTTCCCCACCCTATGGGGTGTAAGTCTGGTCCGTCAGCCGACCAGAAGCATCGGCCGAAACCGATATAACCGAGGCGCCTCGCAACAGCAACAACCACATAAGTCAAACTCGTCAGGGCGTGTAAAACCACTGACGCCACTTCTAGCTAGAAAGAAACGCAAGTCCTCCCTGAGGTCCGTCTCCCGTTTTTGGTTCATACCGGGTGTGAAACACGCGAGGTAAACGTTACACAAAGCTACGCCACAAAGGCCGTGCTTTGATCATCAACCACAAGACTTTGCTTTTCAACAGAAGCCTTGATCATTTGCATCTTAGCATGCCACACAGGCAAGCCATCCTATGCAACCGATATCAGTCACACAGAATGAAATCCGATGTCAGACACACAGTCCATTTACAAGTCCGTCCTGGGTCTGAACGAAACCGGAGGCACCTAGTACCCCGCATATCCATCGATCTCCAAGTACGTCTGGACGATCACTAACTGTTTCCATCTTCTTGGGTGTACAGCCCAATCAAGATCATCAGTTATCACCCAAACGACGTGAAGACCTCCGGTCTTCGACCATCGTCTTCATCTTCGACTTATCGTCGCATCAGTTATCCAGAATGGGATAAACCCGGTCTTTCCGAATAACTCGCGTATATTTAAATAAGTGTTACACAAACACAACATACGCCTCATTCCAATTCATTAGTCACTAACCGTAAATTAATCAAGAGAATAATTCCCCAAATATTAACCCCGAAGGCCGAAACCAACATCAGATCAATATCCAGAAAACCATTCTGCTTGGCTAACCGACAGTTAGTTTCTAAATTTCACGTTCAAATCTAATTAAAGATTTAACTATCGCCTGGAGCAAAACTGGTGATACTCCATTCTCGATCTTTTCAATCTAATTAAAGATTCATTAAAACTCCACTTAGTTTTAATCTGTGACTGGGTTAAAGAATCAGTGTCATCTAAAAACACGGTTCGCGATAAACCCAAAGTCACATTCCATTAATTATCGGGTTAAAGAACGAGTGTTATTTAAAAACACTGTTCACGATAAACCCAAAAATCATTCCATTAATTATCGGGTTAAAGAACGAGTGTTATTTAAAACACTGTTCACGATAAACCCAAAAATCAATATCAATTCAATTCCAATTAAATATCATTTAATTGGTACACTTCATTAAATCTAAATAAAAAAGATTTAATCTTTTCTCAACTGGGTTCAAGAACAGTGTTAGTGAAGACACCATTCACGACAAACCCAAATCACATTCGATATTCAATACAAGGCTCCGAATAGAAAATATATCGGCTTATATTCAATATCGAATTCTACGACTAACAAATGTCGTATTGGAAATAACGATATACATATATATCTTTCAAATTTCCATAACAACACCTGTATAATCACGAATTCCAACATCGAAACATTCCGAAGACAATTTCGATTCAAATCCACTCCAATGCAATCATTGGATATTCTGGTTATTTTTAAAACCCTTTTTCTAATTCAATTTATTTATTTAGAAATAAATAGAATTTTAATTCTAGTTCAAAACTAGTTCATTTCGATAAAAATCTATTTTTATCTTTTCAAATAGGGAGTTTTTCATCCCAATTCTTTCTAAATCATTTCTTATGATTTTACACAAATTATTACTATTTTTAATAATTTTATCAAGGCCCGTACAGTCGATTTCCATCAATGGCCATCGAACTGCACTTACAGCGACCTTTTTCGAATTTGATTTGGACATAATTCCAAATCCAACCGTTAGATTTCAAATTTCTAACATTCATTAGAAAGCTCTTTTCGATACGAACCCAACGGTTCCGGTTTTAGGAGAATCCGACGGTCAGATCTCCCGCAATGTCCGTTTGAAATAAATGGTCGAAATTCACGAACTGCCGCGGCGCGGCGCGTTCTATTCAGGCCATTATATTATATATATAATATATATAATATATACTTCGTCGATTACTATTCAAAACGAATTATATAAATAGTTTTAAAATCGTTTCAAAACCTATTTCAACTTCCATTTCAATTCAAAGCAAAATTGAATTCTTCTTTATAAATTCGTTTCAAAATTCATTTCTATTCAATTCAAATTTCAATTCAATTTGAATTCATATTCAATTCAATTCATTACGAAATCGTTTTCAATTCAATTCATTTCGAAATCGTTTTCAATTCATTTTGAATTCGTTTTCAATTCAATTCATTTCGAAATCGTTTTCAATTCATTTTGAATTCGTTTTCAATTCAATTCATTTCGAAATCGTTTTCAATTCAATTCATTTCGAAATCGTTTTCAATTCATTTTGAATTCGTTTTCAATTCAATTCATTTCGAAATCGTTTTCAATTCAATTCATTTCGAAATCGATATAAATATCGTTCACGTCAAAATGGCGTCCATACACGGCTTCATAAATTTCTATTTTCAAATATTCTATTTCAAATATTTCTTTTTCAAAATAGTTGTTATTATCAAAATATTTCGTTCAACACATGACCAATCTCAATGAATGAGTACTGTCAACACATGAACTTTTATTTTATAATATTCTTTATTTTTCAAATTGGAATGAGGCCCAATCAATTACCATATAAAGTTAATTATATGGATTTTCATACAACACATGTATATCATAGCATTGAAAATTAATCAACCATCAACCAAAGTGCACTACACTGCATAAGCATCAAATACAGATATTCAACGCTTATAACAGCCTGTCAATCAATCGATCGACATATTTAATCAATCAGGATGAGTGAACTGCATATTTCATCCTAACACCCGTGTGGGGTTTCAAACAATCAAACACAGATTTTATTTGTGCAGTTGGGCGATGTGTAAAATTTATCGTCCCAATCAATGTCATTCAAATAGGTGTACATAAACAAACCGTTCGGTTTATAAATGAATATTTTATTTTATTCACTTCACGTTAAAAATTATATTTTTAACGATAAAACATTTTATTTCAACCTATGAATTTCTATTCAATTCATTTCCACAATAAAATGATATTTTTATTTTTCTAACATATTTTAGAAAATTTCGGCGGCATAACGGCACGATACTAGAAACGGGACGAGGCCTAGCCTTATCCCCGGACTAGTGAAGGCCCACGCCATTCACTCATCAATCAAATCAATTTCATTTTGCAAACCACAAAATTTGGAGTAAGGGTCTAACCTAGCCTTACTCCTACGCCTTATAACGGCGCACGTCTAATCCTAACCAATTTATCGATTCGATTTTTCACACCACAAACCACATTCAAACCAATATCGCAATCAATCACCAAACAGTCAAACAAACAAGTCCATGGTCTGTGGACGGTTGTGTCGGGTGCTACTAAGCACCGTCTGCATCCTAGTATAAATATATAACTAGAAAAGAAATAGAAAGGTGAGAAATTCTCACCTTTAGCTATCCAAGCTCCACGGCACTTCTAATGCAGGAAATCTTCGTCGTTATCGCCTCCTTTTTCATCTTCTTGCCCAAGGCCACTATATATATATAAATCGAATTTTTTTTATTTCGCTATTCAATATATAAAAATCGAATTTTTATTTCAAAGTTCAATATATAAAAATCGAATTTTTATTTCAAAGTTCAATATATAAAAAAATCGAATTTTTATTTCAAAGTTCAATATATAAAAAACGAATTTTTATTTCAAAGTTCAATATATAAAAATCGAATTTTTATTTCAAAGTTCAATATATAAAAATCGAATTTTTATTTCAAAGTTCAATATATAAAAATCGAATTTTTATTTCAAAGTTCAATATATAAAAATCGAATTTTTATTTCAAAGTTCAATATATAAAAATCGAATTTTTATTTCAAAGTTCAATATATAAAAAACGAATTTTTATTTCAAAGTTCAATATATAAAAATCGAATTTTTATTTCAAAGTTCAATATATAAAAATCGAATTTTTATTTCAAAGTTCAATATATAAAAATCGAGTTTTTACCTTGCTATTCAATATATAAAAATCATATTTTTAATTCGAAGTTCAAATAGATAAAAATCACATTTTCAATTCGATTTTCAATAGATAAAAATCACATTTTTAATTCATAGATCTCGCCTTTTCTAATATAAAAATCTAATCTATTTCATTTTCAAAATCTAATCTTTTTGACATATGAATTTCTATTTTTACTTCAATGCCCTATACATATAAAAATCAAAATTCTCTTCTATTAAAAATCTAAACTATATACTATATAAAATAAAAATCTAACTTCAGTTTTTAAATATAATCAAATTCAGTTTTTATTTGCTTTTAAAATTCAGGTTTTTATACCTTTAAAAAAAACAGGTTCTTATACCTTTAAAAATCAGGTTTTTTTATACTTTTAGAAAAACAGGTTTTTTATACTTTTATCTAAAATCAGTTTTTTACTATTTTCAAAAATCAGTTTTTTTTTTACTTCTTTAAAAATTCAGTTTTTAAATATAAACTAAATCAGTTTTTAAATATAAACTAAATCAGTTTTTTAAATATAAACTAAATCAGTTTTTTAAATATAAACTAAATCAGTTTTTTAAATATAAACTAAATCAGTTTTTTTTTTAAATATAAAATAAAAATACTATAAATAAGTAAAAAAAAAAAAAAAAAAAAAAAAAAAAAAACTTACGGGGGCTCGTCGGAGGAGGATGGTGGGGGGTGCTGGACGGTGCTCACGGCGGCAGAGGGAGGGGCGCCCTACGGTGCTGGGTTGCGGGGTGAGCGCCGTTGTCTTCAGGTGAAAAGGGCGGGGGGGGTTTCGATTTGGGTGGAGGGTTTCACGAGCTCGAGGGGGGGGGGGAAGATCGGAGGGGTAGGGGGTTGGGAACGGCGGCGGTCTTCGAGGGGAGCGGCGGCGATCCCAGGGTTCGACGGGTTTTTTTTTTTTTTTTTTTTTTTTATACTTAATGAAATCCGAAAAAAAGGGGGGGGGCCAGAAGTTAAGAGAAAAAGGGGGGTTTTTATTTTATTTTATTTTATTTTATTATTTTAATCGAAAAAAGTTGACTTTCACAAACGACCTCGAAACGAGGCCCACCGCCTGTCGCCCATAGCGTTCTACCCCCATTCCGAGCACAATGGGATATGTGTCGTAAGCTGGTTTGATCGTTACAATCAGTTTCCGTTGAAATTACATTTTAAATCCTTATATTGAATTTTAAGCGTACATTTCAAATTACCGGGGTCACATACTAACTAGAAAAATTCCAGAAAAATATTTTCTAGTTTCGTATTGACGATACGGTCCTAACAAAACTAGTTTCGTCGAATTCTGAGATCGTTAGAAAAATGGCCATTTTCCAGTCGATTAAAATCAACTGAAACTGGTCAAACGCGTTTTCCTTCGCCACGCTCACATATTGATTCGAAAAATTATGAAATTTGAAACCTAGCAATAATTTGACATCACGGACCCAACAAAACTGGTTTCGTCGGAATCCGAGGTCGTTTGCAAAATGTCCATTTTTAAGGGCCTGAATTCCATAGCGACTATTCAGAATTTTCAACTGGACATATCTTTTGATTCCCGATATGAAATCTTGATTTTTCGGATTCGTTAGAAAGATATTCACTATTAGATTCCATTATTTTTGGTTTCACTAAGATCCGGATTGTTTTGCACCCGGTACATTCAATTGAAGTTTGAAATCGAATTATCGAACTACCGCGCCATTTACAATTCTATTTATAATTATATATAATTATTTATATTCCAACGACGACGTATATAATATATACGTTCGAATTATATTCAAAATAAATTTTCTCGTCGATATTATTTAAAATAATTCATTTTAAATAATCAAAATCCGCTAAGATTGCCAAAATAAAAATTTTTAAACTGGCCCAGATTTTCGGGTTGTTACAATCTCCCCCACTTAAAACTTTTCGTCCCCGAAAAGGAACAAAGTCGAAAGTGGTTTGATTAATTCAACTCTACGTTCGATCAGGCTTCCATTCTCCAACTCTTTAGTTTCTGAGAATTTCCAAAATTTCCAAAATTTGGCTAACACCCTAAATTTTTGAAAAATTTCGCCATAACCTCCCCTGCACCGGGAGCATCGGGGAATTTCAAATAGCTTCCCCGGTCCTTCAGATCTCAAAAAGAAAAAGAAAAAGCCAAGCGGCTAGCCAATAGGCTCACAAAATCATCATCACCCAAACAAAACAGGAAATTATGTAGTAAACATGTACCTATTTGTCGGGCAAACAAATTTTATTCTCTGGCTCTAGCCTCCTTGCTATGACCTGTTCAAGGTAAGTACATATATGCAAGCAAATGCGACCAATTTTCAATACAATTCAATATTAGGCATAATGGTTCAAAATTAGCAAACAAATAAACAAACAACACAAACATCAATCAATTAGTGAATTATAGTTTCAAATCCATAAATTTTGATACATATACAAAAATCATGTTTTTGATACCAAATCACAACAATAGGCCCTATCTAATTTTGGTTCTCACACCAGTCTAATGGAAATATATAGAAATCACACCTTCGTCACTCGAAAATAAATGCTGATGATGTTTCGAACCACCATCAGAACATTGTCGGGCTACTCGAGTGCGGTTCTATATCTACCCGGTATATTAAAACTTCGAATATACGTTTGCAAGACGTATATGCAAATTCTTTATATACTGGACTGTCCAAATCAATATAAATAAATAATCAACTACGAATAATTGATTTAAATTTTCAAAACAAAGAATGTTTTCATTTGAAAAATATACTCTTCACACTCGTTCTAGGATACTACTGATCCTATCTCTAACGAGCCATTCTAATTGGATATTACTAATCCAATATCTGATGAATTCTTTCGTATGGTTCTAATGTGCCTTGTTCTCTAGCTTTGTAAACCAAAGCTCTGATACCAACTGTGAAAACCCGCAACTTCCCCGTAAAGGAAAGCGTCGGATAGTTCGAGAACAAACCACAACAGAACGCATACAGAAGAACCTTTCATTGTATATTACAACAATGCATCAGATTACAAGAATATACAGAGTATAAATGAATATTACACAGAAATATCAGAGATTTAAATTACATTTAAATACATAGCAGCGGAAAATAATACAATACACAACTAGAAGAGATATACGGATACAAAGCTTTCCGGATATCGTTCCAGCTGTAAACCAGGATCCTGTGAATATAAATCTGCAAAACCAAAACTACTAGCTGCCCGTGTCGAAAATAGGGGCACCCAGAGTTTAGGTTAAAACAATAAACTCCAGGTCAGTCATGTGACTGGTGTGAGAACTAAAACAGTTAATCTTTATTTTAAAGGCTAGGTAAATCAAGGGACCACGCCGTATAACACGGAACGGGTTTCCTCCCAAGAATACCAGTGCATAAAACAAACAGCGCAATGCTAAATAAAGAAAAATGAAGCTGTTATAAGACCCAGGTCCTATCACACAATGCAACGCAAGCCGGGGGATAGGGTTTTTACCTTATAACAGCCAAGAATGCTTGATACGTTTAAAAGAAATCATTTGATACCATTATAAGTGCATAGTGTATAAAACAACTTCAAATCATAAGTATCAATCATAGGCGGCATGAATGCCCCATACCACTATGTCGCCATATATAGGTTATACAATCAAAATCGCAAAGTCACGTATTTGGAAATTGGGTTTCCATCTATGAACCGAGGCTAGGGGCAAGATCCTCAACCGATTCGTGACTGTCTAGCCCGAGCCACAGGACCCAGACTCAGGTGAGCCCTTGGAGCGACAGGGCCGGTCCACCGATGTGGATTAAAATGCCTGAACACTACGTTTCCCCACCCTATGGGGTGTAAGTCTGGTCCGTCAGCCGACCAGAAGCATCGGCCGAAACCGATATAACCGAGGCGCCTCGCAACAGCAACAACCACATAAGTCAAACTCGTCAGGGCGTGTAAAACCACTGACGCCACTTCTAGCTAGAAAGAAACGCAAGTCCTCCCTGAGGTCCGTCTCCCGTTTTTGGTTCATACCGGGTGTGAAACACGCGAGGTAAACGTTACACAAAGCTACGCCACAAAGGCCGTGCTTTGATCATCAACCACAAGACTTTGCTTTTCAACAGAAGCCTTGATCATTTGCATCTTAGCATGCCACACAGGCAAGCCATCCTATGCAACCGATATCAGTCACACAGAATGAAATCCGATGTCAGACACACAGTCCATTTACAAGTCCGTCCTGGGTCTGAACGAAACCGGAGGCACCTAGTACCCCGCATATCCATCGATCTCCAAGTACGTCTGGACGATCACTAACTGTTTCCATCTTCTTGGGTGTACAGCCCAATCAAGATCATCAGTTATCACCCAAACGACGTGAAGACCTCCGGTCTTCGACCATCGTCTTCATCTTCGACTTATCGTCGCATCAGTTATCCAGAATGGGATAAACCCGGTCTTTCCGAATAACTCGCGTATATTTAAATAAGTGTTACACAAACACAACATACGCCTCATTCCAATTCATTAGTCACTAACCGTAAATTAATCAAGAGAATAATTCCCCAAATATTAACCCCGAAGGCCGAAACCAACATCAGATCAATATCCAGAAAACCATTCTGCTTGGCTAACCGACAGTTAGTTTCTAAATTTCACGTTCAAATCTAATTAAAGATTTAACTATCGCCTGGAGCAAAACTGGTGATACTCCATTCTCGATCTTTTCAATCTAATTAAAGATTCATTAAAACTCCACTTAGTTTTAATCTGTGACTGGGTTAAAGAATCAGTGTCATCTAAAAACACGGTTCGCGATAAACCCAAAGTCACATTCCATTAATTATCGGGTTAAAGAACGAGTGTTATTTAAAAACACTGTTCACGATAAACCCAAAAATCATTCCATTAATTATCGGGTTAAAGAACGAGTGTTATTTAAAACACTGTTCACGATAAACCCAAAAATCAATATCAATTCAATTCCAATTAAATATCATTTAATTGGTACACTTCATTAAATCTAAATAAAAAAGATTTAATCTTTTCTCAACTGGGTTCAAGAACAGTGTTAGTGAAGACACCATTCACGACAAACCCAAATCACATTCGATATTCAATACAAGGCTCCGAATAGAAAATATATCGGCTTATATTCAATATCGAATTCTACGACTAACAAATGTCGTATTGGAAATAACGATATACATATATATCTTTCAAATTTCCATAACAACACCTGTATAATCACGAATTCCAACATCGAAACATTCCGAAGACAATTTCGATTCAAATCCACTCCAATGCAATCATTGGATATTCTGGTTATTTTTAAAACCCTTTTTCTAATTCAATTTATTTATTTAGAAATAAATAGAATTTTAATTCTAGTTCAAAACTAGTTCATTTCGATAAAAATCTATTTTTATCTTTTCAAATAGGGAGTTTTTCATCCCAATTCTTTCTAAATCATTTCTTATGATTTTACACAAATTATTACTATTTTTAATAATTTTATCAAGGCCCGTACAGTCGATTTCCATCAATGGCCATCGAACTGCACTTACAGCGACCTTTTTCGAATTTGATTTGGACATAATTCCAAATCCAACCGTTAGATTTCAAATTTCTAACATTCATTAGAAAGCTCTTTTCGATACGAACCCAACGGTTCCGGTTTTAGGAGAATCCGACGGTCAGATCTCCCGCAATGTCCGTTTGAAATAAATGGTCGAAATTCACGAACTGCCGCGGCGCGGCGCGTTCTATTCAGGCCATTATATTATATATATAATATATATAATATATACTTCGTCGATTACTATTCAAAACGAATTATATAAATAGTTTTAAAATCGTTTCAAAACCTATTTCAACTTCCATTTCAATTCAAAGCAAAATTGAATTCTTCTTTATAAATTCGTTTCAAAATTCATTTCTATTCAATTCAAATTTCAATTCAATTTGAATTCATATTCAATTCAATTCATTACGAAATCGTTTTCAATTCAATTCATTTCGAAATCGTTTTCAATTCATTTTGAATTCGTTTTCAATTCAATTCATTTCGAAATCGTTTTCAATTCATTTTGAATTCGTTTTCAATTCAATTCATTTCGAAATCGTTTTCAATTCAATTCATTTCGAAATCGTTTTCAATTCATTTTGAATTCGTTTTCAATTCAATTCATTTCGAAATCGTTTTCAATTCAATTCATTTCGAAATCGATATAAATATCGTTCACGTCAAAATGGCGTCCATACACGGCTTCATAAATTTCTATTTTCAAATATTCTATTTCAAATATTTCTTTTTCAAAATAGTTGTTATTATCAAAATATTTCGTTCAACACATGACCAATCTCAATGAATGAGTACTGTCAACACATGAACTTTTATTTTATAATATTCTTTATTTTTCAAATTGGAATGAGGCCCAATCAATTACCATATAAAGTTAATTATATGGATTTTCATACAACACATGTATATCATAGCATTGAAAATTAATCAACCATCAACCAAAGTGCACTACACTGCATAAGCATCAAATACAGATATTCAACGCTTATAACAGCCTGTCAATCAATCGATCGACATATTTAATCAATCAGGATGAGTGAACTGCATATTTCATCCTAACACCCGTGTGGGGTTTCAAACAATCAAACACAGATTTTATTTGTGCAGTTGGGCGATGTGTAAAATTTATCGTCCCAATCAATGTCATTCAAATAGGTGTACATAAACAAACCGTTCGGTTTATAAATGAATATTTTATTTTATTCACTTCACGTTAAAAATTATATTTTTAACGATAAAACATTTTATTTCAACCTATGAATTTCTATTCAATTCATTTCCACAATAAAATGATATTTTTATTTTTCTAACATATTTTAGAAAATTTCGGCGGCATAACGGCACGATACTAGAAACGGGACGAGGCCTAGCCTTATCCCCGGACTAGTGAAGGCCCACGCCATTCACTCATCAATCAAATCAATTTCATTTTGCAAACCACAAAATTTGGAGTAAGGGTCTAACCTAGCCTTACTCCTACGCCTTATAACGGCGCACGTCTAATCCTAACCAATTTATCGATTCGATTTTTCACACCACAAACCACATTCAAACCAATATCGCAATCAATCACCAAACAGTCAAACAAACAAGTCCATGGTCTGTGGACGGTTGTGTCGGGTGCTACTAAGCACCGTCTGCATCCTAGTATAAATATATAACTAGAAAAGAAATAGAAAGGTGAGAAATTCTCACCTTTAGCTATCCAAGCTCCACGGCACTTCTAATGCAGGAAATCTTCGTCGTTATCGCCTCCTTTTTCATCTTCTTGCCCAAGGCCACTATATATATAAAAATCGAATTTTTTTTATTTCGCTATTCAATATATAAAAATCGAATTTTTATTTCAAAGTTCAATATATAAAAATCGAATTTTTATTTCAAAGTTCAATATATAAAAAAATCGAATTTTTATTTCAAAGTTCAATATATAAAAAACGAATTTTTATTTCAAAGTTCAATATATAAAAATCGAATTTTTATTTCAAAGTTCAATATATAAAAATCGAATTTTTATTTCAAAGTTCAATATATAAAAATCGAATTTTTATTTCAAAGTTCAATATATAAAAATCGAATTTTTATTTCAAAGTTCAATATATAAAAATCGAATTTTTATTTCAAAGTTCAATATATAAAAATCGAGTTTTTACCTTGCTATTCAATATATAAAAATCATATTTTTAATTCGAAGTTCAAATAGATAAAAATCACATTTTCAATTCGATTTTCAATAGATAAAAATCACATTTTTAATTCATAGATCTCGCCTTTTCTAATATAAAAATCTAATCTATTTCATTTTCAAAATCTAATCTTTTTGACATATGAATTTCTATTTTTACTTCAATGCCCTATACATATAAAAATCAAAATTCTCTTCTATTAAAAATCTAAACTATATACTATATAAAATAAAAATCTAACTTCAGTTTTTAAATATAATCAAATTCAGTTTTTATTTGCTTTTAAAATTCAGGTTTTTATACCTTTAAAAAAAACAGGTTCTTATACCTTTAAAAATCAGGTTTTTTTATACTTTTAGAAAAACAGGTTTTTTATACTTTTATCTAAAATCAGTTTTTTACTATTTTCAAAAATCAGTTTTTTTTTTTACTTCTTTAAAAATTCAGTTTTTAAATATAAACTAAATCAGTTTTTAAATATAAACTAAATCAGTTTTTTAAATATAAACTAAATCAGTTTTTTAAATATAAACTAAATCAGTTTTTTAAATATAAACTAAATCAGTTTTTTTTTTAAATATAAAATAAAAATACTATAAATAAGTAAAAAAAAAAAAAAAAAAAAAAAAACTTACGGGGGCTCGTCGGAGGAGGATGGTGGGGGGTGCTGGACGGTGCTCACGGCGGCAGAGGGAGGGGCGCCCTACGGTGCTGGGTTGCGGGGTGAGCGCCGTTGTCTTCAGGTGAAAAGGGCGGGGGGGGGTTTCGATTTGGGTGGAGGGTTTCACGAGCTCGAGGGGGGGGGGAAGATCGGAGGGGTAGGGGGTTGGGAACGGCGGCGGTCTTCGAGGGGAGCGGCGGCGATCCCAGGGTTCGACGGGTTTTTCTTTTTTTTTTTTTTTTTTATACTTAATGAAATCCGAAAAAAAGGGGGGGGGGGCCAGAAGTTAAGAGAAAAAGGGGGGTTTTTATTTTATTTTATTTTATTTTATTATTTTAATCGAAAAAAGTTGACTTTCACAAACGACCTCGAAACGAGGCCCACCGCCTGTCGCCCATAGCGTTCTACCCCCATTCCGAGCACAATGGGATATGTGTCGTAAGCTGGTTTGATCGTTACAATCAGTTTCCGTTGAAATTACATTTTAAATCCTTATATTGAATTTTAAACGTACATTTCAAATTACCGGGGTCACATACTAACTAGAAAAATTCCAGAAAAATATTTTCTAGTTTCGTATTGACGATACGGTCCTAACAAAACTAGTTTCGTCGAATTCTGAGATCGTTAGAAAAATGGCCATTTTCCAGTCGATTAAAATCAACTGAAACTGGTCAAACGCGTTTTCCTTCGCCACGCTCACATATTGATTCGAAAAATTATGAAATTTGAAACCTAGCAATAATTTGACATCACGGACCCAACAAAACTGGTTTCGTCGGAATCCGAGGTCGTTTGCAAAATGTCCATTTTTAAGGGCCTGAATTCCATAGCGACTATTCAGAATTTTCAACTGGACATATCTTTTGATTCCCGATATGAAATCTTGATTTTTCGGATTCGTTAGAAAGATATTCACTATTAGATTCCATTATTTTTGGTTTCACTAAGATCCGGATTGTTTTGCACCCGGTACATTCAATTGAAGTTTGAAATCGAATTATCGAACTACCGCGCCATTTACAATTCTATTTATAATTATATATAATTATTTATATTCCAACGACGACGTATATAATATATACGTTCGAATTATATTCAAAATAAATTTTCTCGTCGATATTATTTAAAATAATTCATTTTAAATAATCAAAATCCGCTAAGATTGCCAAAATAAAAATTTTTAAACTGGCCCAGATTTTCGGGTTGTTACAATAGGGTTTTGAAGATCGTCCGGTAAAGCATTTGGGTTGACTACATGGTTGTCAATCTTTTTACCGGATCTAAGAGTCGTGACCACATTCAAGTGACTAACGTTTGAATCTTGAATGATATGAATTTGGTTGGAGTTAGGATTTTGACGGTTGGGGTTTGGAATGGGTTGACTCGGGAAAGTGCCTCTTTCCCGTTCGCTTACGGAAGTGGCTAACTGACTCATTTGCATTTCAAGTTTAGCAGTCGATTGACTCGTGTTTTGCATGTGCGAAGTCAATAAATTTTGAAGATTGGTATTTGATTGGAGATTTTGAGTCATCGCTTTAGTCAATTCTTCGAGAGTTTTCTCCAGTGATGTCAATCGTTTATCGTCTTAGGGAACAAAAGATTGTTGCGCTTGGTTTTGGGAAGGTGGCGCAAGATGTTGGAATTGAGTTTGTTGAAAGGGAGGTTTCGAAGGATTATTCGAAAATGACTGAAAAGGAGGTCGAACCACATTCGAATTTGCATTGTTTTGGGTCCAAGAGAAGTTAGGATGATTTCTCCAACCTGGATTGTACATTGGGGAGAATGGATCATTCCTAGCTTTGTTAAATGCGTTGAGTTGTTCCAATGAATGTGGGCATTGATCAGCTATGTGGTTAGAATCGTTACATTTGTAACATGAGGTCTGAGACGCTTGAGCTTGATTTATTTGAGTTGATGAAAGGACATTATCGAATTTGGATATCATCGCGTCTATTTTTGCTTCTAAGGCAACTGATGATCCTACCGAATGAGCGTTAGATCGGGAATAAATCGATTTCTCATTAGATCTTTCCCATTTAGCTGATTTTTCGGCCAAATTTTCGAGAAATTGCCAAGCGACATTGTGATCTTGGGCTAGAAAATTTCCTTGGCACATCGATTCGAGCATGGTTCGAGAGTTATTTTCAAGTCCATCGTAGAAAATTTCCTCTACTACCAACACTTCATGAAAGGAAAGTTTTGTGCCCTAGTTACTCTACTTCTATAACCTTAATTCAACACACAAGTCTGGATTGATGTTATACAAAAAGCTAAAAGGAATGATAAGCAAAGTTTCGTAAGATAGATAACCCATATAAAATAAGATGTGGTATATGGTTATCCTACCTTAAAACAAGTACGGAGTGGGTGGTGTAATATTGGTATAAAAAGTGACGTTTCTGAACCTTTGAAAATAAATCAGTACAAGGTTCTTAAGTATACCAATATAAGAAAAACTTGTCGAAACATGGATGTAATTCGACTAAAACTTGGGTTTGAATAATGTGAGGTATCGAAGAAGAACGCTACAATGAGTCATTTCTCCTTAATTGGGCCAAGTGGATTTTAGAACTTACGATTTTGAAAATTTGAGTGGAAAAGAAAATATTATGCATGAAAATGAACTCAGAAAATCCAACAAATGTAGGTGCAAAATCATTTTTATTTCTTGATTTTTTTTTGATTATTTTTACTTGCACATTCTAACACGTATAACAAAGGTTGACACGCTTACTCCAGAACACAACTAACGTCTGCACAGTCTCAAGCTAGCATCTTAAAAAGACACATTACGATTCAATGAATAAATAATGTTCATTTTTGCACCAATTTGGGACTAAACCGTTATTATTGAAGTTAGGTGAAATCCTTGGAATATGGAAGACCTTAAATATATTGTTTGATTAATCCGCGTAAACAAGACGCTTTGGATTTTGTGGGTAGTATCCGCTAAAAACCCTCACGAGACAACACTGGTCCTACTGGGGACACCCAGACGTTTAACGGCTTGTTGCATACGCTAAATGCAATCGTGTTTCCTACGAAAGTGTGACATATCTTAGTTTAGTTTATTCGAGGACGAATAAAAAGATAAGTGTGGGGGTATTTGATATACACGTAAATGTGTATATTTTATCCGCATATTTATCTTATTTTATCTTTTAAATAATTGATATTGTGTATTTATAGCTGTGTTTTCAGATTGTTGACAAGAATCATGGTTTAGAGCATTTGATGAATAAAGCATGAAGAATTTGCTGAAAAAGAGTGAAGTTAAAATTACTAAAGCTTGAAGAGTTTAAAGCTTGAAGAACGGTTGCAATTAGAGTTTAGTTGGGTAGATTTGGCTCACTAAAGACTCATATTGTGTTCACATTGGCTCTATTGCAGACCATTTCACTCATGTAGCGTTCACATTAGCTCCTTTGCAAGGCTTCTCATTCATGCACTGCACGCATTCACACTGGCTCACTTACAAGGCCTCTTACTCTACAACCCCGTTCACACTAGCTTATGTGTTATTTGGGCTAATTCTTTAGTCCCACATTGTGGAATTTGCCAAGTAGCCTTTGTCATATCAGCTATAAATACACTTTATCTCATTCATTGTAAAACACACTTAGTTTTATTCTATAATCCTCTGCTTGGAATAAAACTCTTCTTTCTCTCTTCTATTTAGTTTTTATTTGCATTTTATTTATGTTCATGTCTGTTATTTTCTTTTTCTTTTCTTCTTCTTTAGCTATGTCTAGCAAATCCCCTTTGATTAGGGGGTGATGACGCTAATAGATATGAATCACATAGCCAAAGGATGAGGACTTTATATTTGTAGATCTAGATCTGTTCAAGGGTTAGATCTGAGCCTTCATATTCTGTGTCGTTTAAGAGCTATGCTCCTTCACAGGGTATATTCGTGTTCGGTCTAACAATTATCAGATTTAGATCTAATTTTAGGGTTTTAGAAATTAATTAGTGAATCTGTCCTGATAGTCTATGGTTGTAGAGCTGAGCTCCTGCATATGCTATGCTTGTTGTTATTTACATATTTGTTTCTAAAAACCTATTATCGTTGATTCATGTTTGTGACAGAAACATGTATTAGATCTGGTTAATCATTTGGCTATTGATGATTACGAATCTGATCTATGTCATTATCCCCTAATTGCTTTCACTTATTGTTAAAACTCTCTTTTATTTAATTTCTGCTATTTTCTTTGTTTTCCACCAATCAAAAGTTAGGGATAACTTGATTGGATTTATTAATAAAATAATTTGGTCCCAGAGTTCGACACCCTCTACAACAATCCTTGTTGTTTAGGAAAGACGAACGAATTTTACAGTTGTTTACAATTGTCTAATTTGTTCGCAAACAATAATGCAAAGCCCGTTGCATTGCCCGTTAGACACATGGCTCCACGGGAAAGGAAAGAGCTCAGTAAACAGATTAAAGAGTTTCTAGAGAAGGGGTTCATTAGGAGGAGTATTTCAGAATGGGGCGCTCCAGTGGTGTTCGCTACAAAGGCGGATGGTTCACTCCGTCTGTTTGTTGACTATAGGGAGCTCAACAAACTAACGAAAAAGAATGGGCACCCTCTCCCCAGAATTGATGATCTGTTTGATCAGCTTGTAGGAGCGTTTATTTTCTCCCAACTCGATTTAGCGACCGGATTTCATCAGCTAAGGGTGGCTGAAGATAGTATCGATAAGACAGCATTCAGAAACCCAGACGGCTTCTTTAAATGGCTTGTCATGCCCTTCGGCTTGACAAACGCACTCGCTTACTTCGTGGACCTAATGAGTAGGGTGTTCAGAGATTTCCTCAATAAGTTCGTAGTGGTCTTCGTAGACGATATCTTGATCTTCTCAAAGAGTGAGGAAGAACATGCTCAGCACTTAAGGGCAATCATGGAAACTCTGCGAGTCCATCAGCTAAAAGCCAAATTCTCCAAGTGCCACTTTTGGAGAGAGGAAGTAAGGTTCCTTGGGCACATAGTATCCAAAGAAGGGTTAGCTGTGGACCCTGCTAAGGTAGTAGCGGTACAGGATTGGAAGACACCAAGGAATGCAACAAAAGTCCGAAGCTTCCTCGGGCTAGTAGGCTTCTATCGGAAATTCATCAGATACTTTGTGAAAATATCAGCTCCACTCACAAGGCTGACAAAGAAGAATCTAGTGTTCAATTGGGACTTGGATTGCGAGTTTGCTTTCCAACGATTAAAAAGGGCTCTTACAACAGCCCCAGTTCTGACATTGCCAGATGGAAGCAAGATGTTCACAGTTTATACAGATGCATGTGGGACAGGACTAGGCGCTGTCTTAATGCAAGAAGGAAGGGTAGTAGCTTATGGCGGGAGATAGTTGAAAGTGCATGAAAAGAACTACCCGACCCACGATCTTGAATTAGCTGCTATCGTCTTTGCACTCAAGTCTTGGGGACACTATCTCCTAGGTGAGAAGTTCGAAATTTACACTGACCATAAATCGTTGAAATATCTTTTCTCGCAGAAAGATCATAACTTGAGGCAACAGAGATGGATGGAGTTTCTTGCCTCGTACGATTTCGAGATCTCCTACACTCCGGGCAAAGGCAACGTAGTGGCAGACGCGCTGAGCTGAAAGAAACTGACCCTAAGCCCGCTGCTTGTTGAAAGACAAAGCCTAGAGTTTATAGTCAGCTTTGACTTTAGGCCCTCCTCCGATTTTGTACCGGGCTTGCTAGCATCTCTCGAAGTACACCCGACTTTAGTGGACTCAATAGGGACAGCACAACGCGAAGACCCTCAGCTTGTGGAAACGATTGATAGGCTAATTAGGGGTGAGACTTCAAGTCACCTCAACAGATACTCCATCGACGATAAGGGTTGGCTAAGGCGAGACGGAAGACTATGCGTCCCACAAACAAGGGATTTAGTAAAGAAGGTTCTCGAGGAAGCACATCACTCCAAGATGACGATACACCCAGGCGGAGATAAAATGTACAAGGACATAAAGAGAACTCTCTTTTGGAGCGACATGAAGAAAGACATGGAAGAATTCGTTTCTAAGTGTATGGTGTGCCAACAGGTTAAAGAGGAACAGAAGAAACCTGGCGGTCTGCTCCATCCTCTAGAGGTCCCACAGTGGAAGTGGGATAGCATCTCAATGGACTTCATTGATGGGCTGCCTAGGTCTAGAAGAGGCAACACTAGCATTTGGGTAATAATGGATAGGCTTACTAAAAGCGCCCACTTTTTACCTGTCAAGAGTAAAAGAACTGCCTCATCCCTAGCATCTCTTTATCTCAAGGAAATTGTTCGACTCCATGGAATGCCATCTAGCATTGTTAGTGACCGAGACCATATCTTCACAAGTGAGTTTTGGCGGAGTCTGCAAGAAGCGGTAGGCACACAGTTATGCTTGAGCGCAACCTATCACCCCCAAACCGACGGCCAGACAGAAAGAGTGAATAGAGTTTTGGAGGACCTTTTAAGACTGTGCGTCCTTGACTTCGGAGGGACGTGGGAAGACCATCTTCCTTTGGTGGAATTTGCCTACAACAACAGCTACCAAGCCACCATCGGAATGGCGCCCTTTGAAGCTTTATATGGAAGACCGTGCCGATCGCCCACTTGTTGGTGGGAGTCTACTGATAAGCTCATACTTGGGCCAGATATGATCCGAGAGACTTCAGAAAAAGTAGACTTGATACGAAGAAGGATGAAGACAGCCCAAGACAGACAGAAATCCTACGCCGACAAGAGGAGGACCGACCTTGAATTTGAGGTTGGGGACAGAGTTTTTCTTAAGGTATCTCCGCTAAGGAACGTTGTTCGTTTTGGATCAACAGGGAAGCTAGCACCAAGGTTCGTAGGGCCATTCCCTATCATCAAGAAAATTGGGAAAATGTCATATAGATTAGAGCTACCCGAAAAGCTGGCCGGAGTTCACAACGTTTTCCAGGTTTCGCACCTCCGAAAATGTCTACATGAATCTGCTGAAGTGGTAGAGCCAAATATCCTAGAAGAAGCTGAAGTGGAACGCGAAGCAACCGTGAGGAAAGTTCCAACACGCATATTAGGAACGGAAGTGAAAAAGCTACGCAACCGCGAAGTCAAGCTCGTCAAAGTTCAATGGAGCGACGCCGAGGAAGATGCAACTTGGGAAACTAAAGCTAGAATACGCGCAGCCTACCCTTTTCTTTTCGAGGGTACATCTTTGATCTTTCTTTTTCCTTAAGTTGTGCTTTTATCTATCTTTTTTTAGGTATATCTCCTCGACCTTATCTTTTAGGTAGAAACCTTTGGATGAAAACATGTAATTGAAACATGTTATGGATGATGGTTGCAAGTGGTTGCAAGGGATTGCTAGTGGTTGCTCGTGGTTGCATATACACACACAATCTAGGTTTTAAATCGGCTCAGTCACTTCATATTGCATATGCATATATGTATTTATATTCGTATATGGTTGAAGTTTAATGTGTTGTTATATGGATGTTGCATTTATATATGAATGATTGTGCACTCATGTAGAATCATGAATAGGAAAATTTGCATACATAATGGATTCATGACACTTACATAATTTGCATTAAGGAGGTCAACTGAATCAGTAGGCCGCCTGATTTTGCATTAGATAAGTACATGTACACACACTTCGCATATGATCATGAAACATTAGAAGTCTTTTAAGGACAATGGATGCTCGTGTTTGATGGATGAGTAGATGGACGTTTGGATGTTAGGATATACATTCTTCCTAAACTTGAAGATTTCGGGGGCGAAATCCTTTTAAGTGGGGGAGAATGTAACACCCCGTATATTCTATAATAGTGAAATTCACAAATTAAAGTATAATTAATTTAAAGTCGAAGAATTAAGGGAAAAGGGATACTCCATTGCGTTCGTCTCGGAATTCTGCTTGAAATAGAGTCCGAGTTTGCGTAAAACGGACTCCGTATGAAGAAGATATGGCCTCCGGAAGTTTCAGAATTCAGTTTAAAATTCAAACAGACAGAAACAGCTCAGAAATCAGATTCAAATTTCAAAAATCGGGCCAGATTGGCCAGGGCAGGAATTTTCCCGCCCAAGGCACCCAGGTCGAATGGGTAGTCGACCTAGGGCTACCAAGGTCGACTGGGTAGTCGACCTGGCTCACCCAGGTCGACTACCAAGTCGACACGGGGGTCGACTGGGGAGTTGACCTGGCCCCTGAGCCAGGTCGAACCCAGCCCCCACTGGCTGGCCTGGTCTGTGCTTGGCCGAATTTCTGAGCCTTGCCTTGTCACTAGGGCTAGGTGTCAGCTCTTGATTGGTCTCTCCTTCAAACAAACAGCTAATATTAATCCAAGCTCCATCGACGGTTCTAATCAATTCACAAACTCTATAAAAAGGACCTAAGACTCCACCTAATTCATACAAATAAAAAAGAGAATGAGACCGTCATGCTGCTGAGGAAAGACTAGGAATAGCCGTCAAAATTGAGAGACGATTAGGAGACAATTCAAAAGCCTAAAGCAACGACAACTAAATCAAAACAACGCCTACAACAAAGGATAGCATCTCCAAATTCAGAATTCAGATTCCTAAGTTGAAGATTCGTCATACGTTGTAAGTAGAGTGCTATTCCGATATGAATGAATAATTGTGTTTTGATTTGTGTAAAATGAGAAATGGAATTGTACTTAATTTGTGGCAATAATAATTGATAATTGTATGTTGCTATGATTCTAATCGATTGGGGATGTTGTGGTATAACGATGTTAGACCTATTGGATAAATTGCAAGTATATGATTCATGTTGAAAGTTAACGACTATATGTTTGTGGTAGTTTATTTGAGATTCATGCAAGTATATGGTTCTCTATTATACCAACATGATGTATATCTTTTTTTTTATAATCACTTTTAGTGTAGTTGGATCCATTTGGGTATTATGACTCATAGGAATTTATGTTGGAATTGGCATCGTGATTCAAGTGTAAAACCATACTTTTGTATTAGAGACAAAAGTAAGCATCTTTGTGAACTTGTGTTGACTCTATGAACATGACTAAACTACGTTTGGTGTTACGCCTAATTGAAAGCATGTTTTAGGCCTATGTTGTTATCAAAAATCATATGATAATATATGTGACACATAATTAAGTTAGATTTACATTCCAATTGCAAGTTTACATGAATAGATTAAAAACCATGATTCATGTTTAGGTATGTTTATGCCATGATTATATGAATAGATTAAAAACAATGATTCATGTTTAGGTATGTTTATGCCATGATTATATGCTATTACAATGCAAGTTCACAAGTGCCTAATTCATGTTAATTAGATCGTTATGTTGCAAGTTCATGCGTTCACACTCCTTTTTTTATGTTACTTAGAATATATAAACACCATGTTCTAAGCCTCCCCTTTTTCATGTGGCTAAGTTGGGTTTAAATGTTAAACCCAACATATGTTATACTATAGCTAAGGTATAAAACGGGGGTAATGACGTTTGGGTTAAAATATAAACATATGTGTTGGCATGTTTGACGCATGCCAACGACCTTGAAAACAATTAAGTGGTATAAATTAATTTTACCAAATAAAAATGAATTTGAATAATGGGCCGCAAATATTTACATATAAAAAGAAAAGAGACAAAATATTTGAATTTAGAAAATACGATGTGTTTAACCCGAGGTTGGATTGAGTTGTGATGTAAACCTGCCCGAAACCGCCCGGCTGTCCAGTAGTCACAACAATACCTATCCAATGTGGGTGGTTAAACATTGAGCCCAATAAAGACCCGAGGTTAAACTGAGTTGTGGCGTAAGACTGCCCGGACCAAACCGGCAACAGGCAGCCACAACAATACCTGTCTAATGTGAGAGGTCGAGGCTTTAATAAGACAATTAAGGCTGAGTCAGGATTGATAGGATTAAGTAAATTGAATTAATACTTAATCAAAATGGAACATGCTAAACTATACAGACTGATTGGGGGTTAGGTTTACAAAACACTTAACCAACTTAGCATGTTGGCTAGAAATAGAAAACCTAGTAGCGGGGGACCCTTTTCAGTAGTAACCCTACAAGGTGTATTAGGATACCCTGAACTAGGCAGGGTGGGGCACGATTACTGGGCTGACTGTAAGAGGTCAAATCGACGGCGGTGGTGCAGCAGTGTAGGTTCTAACGGGGTGCGGGCGTGCACACACTCCGGCACAGAAAAATAAGGCACTGGGCCCCAGTAGTATACCTATGCATTCTAGAATTGTGTCGGGACGCCACCATGGGACTTGATACACCCCATGGTGGGACCAGCATAGGTAACTACAACATCGGGGGCCGTAAGACACATGTAACTATGCGAGTAGGAGCCGATCATTAGAAATGGATCACTTCACCCTGATTATGGGGTGCCTGTTGGGAAGTAGTTTATATGGATGCAGAGATTAATATGGGGTACGATAGTATATTCGACTCTTGACAACTTAACTTAGTTTATAGTGCTTTCCCATTTCCAGTTTATACTTATCATGCCCAATTCTTTATTCATAGACTGAATAGTCCTAGACTTACTCATGCTTTATGTCTGACTCTACTTTTCTTTCGTCTTCTTTTCTTTCGTCCCCCCCCCAAGGTCCACAGGGAGGGAATACCGCAGCTTGGCCAGTTTTCACATCCAGCTTGAAGAGAAAGAATGTATTGCTTGGATCTCTTTCGTTTTTGACTATGGCTTTGGATTGCAACTATGGGGACTTATGCAGTTTACTTTTGTTTTTATGCTTCTTTAAATAATGAAAGCAAGACAGTTATGAAAAATGTAATGTTTTTGGAAGTATTGTAAGACAATTATGACATGGTTTGTGTAACACGTATTTTGTTGAAATGAAAATTGCTGTTGTTTTCCGCTGTTCAAAAATATGTGTATTTATATCTGTCTTGTGTATCTGTGACTTATACTTATAAACCTCCACCAAAATTAGGGCATTCCCTTTAAGAGTGACCCTAACGGAGGTGGGGTGTTTTAGTAGAGGTCAGCGAGGGTGGTGCAAACGGAGGTGAGGGTCCAATACTCGACGAGGATGGAGGATTTGATGAGGTGAGCGGCATCAGCGGGAAGTGCCATTTCAGAAGAAAAAAGCGGAAAAATGGAATTTTCTGGGGTGTAGTGGAGAGATGGGGAAGGATAGGTCTCTTTAATGCAAGTGGCTGAAGGGATGGAGAGAGAGAGCATTGCTCACCGATTGCTGGTAGTGGCTGGGGAGAGGTAGAGATGGGATAGACGGAAGATTTACTTCAGAGGAATGCGCAGGGGCTTTTGCAGAGAACGAAGCTTCCTTTGTTTGTTTGTTATTAACCATTCCTGTGCAACTTTTATTGTCATGACCGAAAAATCCACATCTGTAGAAGAATCTTGCATTCCAGCAATTTTTCGGCACGTGTCCTTTTGAAGCACAGTGATAGCATTGGCGGTAAATTTTCAAAATGAACAGTTCCTACAAAAGATTTGAAAGACGGAAGGAGGCCTCTTTTGAAAGCCGACGCCAGCGGTCGGCCCCGAGGGGACGAGCTGGACTTACTGACCTTACGCGACATCACTGCTGCGTAAGAAAGGCGCTGAGATTCCGGCGGCATTGGCAACAGTGGAGGAAGCTTGGTAGGAGGTGCTGGCGAAAGCGGTTCAGAGGCTGTGAGGATTGGAGGGTGTTGCTGCGAGGTTGAACCGGAAGGGACGGAAGAGGACGGGTGGCACAAAGGTGGTGGAGGTGGTGGCGGGGTGCAACTGATGAGGGACTCAGTGATCGTCAGGTCTTGGAAGAGTTGGACACTAGGTTGAATAGGTGGTAGTGCCGAGGTAGTTGCGAGAACCGCCTGGGAGGGAGGCAGAGGAGGAGGTGGCGGGTGAACGAAGGGGTGAATAGGCGGTGCCAACAGAGGATCAGTAAAGTGATAGAATCTATTTAACTATATCTTTCTAATGAATGTGAAAATTTTAGAATTTGTTTTATAAATTGTATGTTATGTCCAGTTTAAAATTTAAAATAGTCACTATGGAATTTATATATATATATTAATAATATATAAAGCCCTTAAAAATATCCATTTTGCAAACGGCCTCCGTTTTCGATGAAACTAATTTTGTTGGATTCGTAACGTCAAATTATTGTCATGTTTAAAATTTCAAGTCATTTGGAATTAGTATGTGAGCATAGTAAATTTAAACATGTTTTGTAAATTCAGTTGAAATTAAAAGCTAGTTAAAAGGCCATTTTTTTCAAACAGTTTCCAAATTAGACGAAACTAATTTTGTTAGAACCGTATTTGCAAAACATAGCTAGATTTCAAATTTCGTTATTTTTGGAGTCAGAATGTGGTTGTGGCAAACTAAAATGTATGTTGGAAACCTATTTTAATTGTTATCTAAATTTATATTTTAATTTTGATATAAACTAATCAAAACAGTCAAATGGGCTTATGAAGCATATCCCATTTTGTCCGGATTGGGGGTAATTAGCTAGGGTCGAAAGTCGTTGGGTCTCGTTTGGGGTTCGTTGTGTTAAGCAAGTTAATTACGAATTAAATAATATTATAAAATGTGTATATATATAAACCTAGAAAATAGAAAACCCTAATTCTCCTTTGCCAAAACCAGTCGTCGGCCTCACAATCAATGGCCAAATCGCTCAGAAATTCTCGTCTTAAATCCTTCCAATCCATGTCGAATTAGGTTCAGTTCTAAACTGATTATTGTAGAGATTCATGAGCCCATTAATTTCGAACGGTTATGATCGATTCTAGGGGTGTATTTAGTTCGAATTTGGGGCTTGAACAGCTGATTTTCACATGCCTTTTCTGATCGCCTGAGACTAGCGAGTTCGGCGCCGTGGCCAACGGTGGATGGCGGTGTCGGTGACAAGCTAAACGGTGGTGTCGCTGTTTTCAAATCTAGGATGCGAGCTGATGGGTTTTGCATGGTCTAGTTTTCACAATGAAGGAGAAACAGTTAAAAACTGGATTAAGGTTGTAATTAATTCAGTCATATTATTTATTAGTTGTCAATGTAATTAAATATTAAAACCGTCATAACTTTTGCAAACTGAATCAGAATTCAATGAAACTGAGTCCGTTGCAACCGTAAAATCGAGCACTACATCATGGAACTGACCAAAATGGAAACGGAGCAAGTGGAATTTTTAGCTAAATTAAACGCTCGTTTAATTTAGTTTAAAATTAAATTCCTCAATTATAGACTGACGGAATGGAAATCAAAGTGAGAACTCTGTCACTCAAATTATTTTTACAATTATTATATCTGTGACCGAATGTGTATTTATTACCTGTGATTGCAATATTTGTTTGATTGTTGTTTACAGTTTTAATATTATTATCATTATTAAATTGTGATTATAAATGTTTATAAATAAAACGTTTATATTATGAATAATGTTCACATGGACTGTGATGTAAACCCCACACGTGTATTGGGACGATAATTTTACACATCGCCCAATTATTGGTAGATGATTGAAAACCCCACACGGGTCTGGGATGATATTAATTCAAATCTCCCTTGGACTTAATTGTTTGTCAATCGATTGATTGACAAACTGTGATAAGCGTTATTTAACTATTTAATGCTTATACAGTTGTAAATACCACTTTGGATGTGAATTGAATGTTTAATAGTTGTTCATCACTATTTTTGGATATATGCGGTGTATGGAATCCATATAAATAAAATTATATGGTAACTGATTGAGTCTGATTTCAATTCAGAACTAACGAATATTTTAAAATAATATTCAGTGAAGATTCAAAATATGATTTTAATGACCGATTTTGGATGGACACAAAAATATTGAAATATTCGTAACGGAAATGAATATGAAGCCGAGTTAAGTAGATATTCGCCATTTTAACTCGAATAGATTTTTCTGTCGATTTTATTCATGTTATAATGAATATCGAAAAGATTTGATTTCAAAATCTGATATTTTGAAAATATTATCATTTTAATATTATAATGATATGGAATATTCAATTTTGATTTAAAATTGAAATGGAAGTTGGAATCGTTTTTAAAACGAAACTATAAACGTTTTAGAAAACACATTTAGAATGGAAATCAACGAAATATTATATATATATATATATATATATATATATATAAATGGCCTGAATAGAACGTTTCGTGCACTGACCTTTCGCGAATTTCGACCATTGACTTTGAATTGATGTAACGGGAGATCCGATCGTCGGATTCTCCAAAAACTAGAACCGTTGGGTTCGTACAGAAAAGAGCTTTCGACTGATAATAAGAGATTTAAAATGTAATGGTTAGATTTTAAAATATGTCTAAATCAGTTTTGGAAAAGGTCACTACAGATGCAGTTCGGTAATCGATATTGGAAACCGATTGTAAGGCCCTTATTAAAATTATTAAAAATATGAATTAATTATGTAAAATCATAATAAATGATTTGGAAGGAAATATTCAAAGTTTGTAAAGATAAAAGATATTTTATCAGAATAAGTTGTTTATCAACTTAAGTAAAGAACGGAAAAGGATTGAAATGGTTTTAGTCTAAACAGAATTTTCCAATGTATGGATTGGAATGGTTTTGAATGGACATAATCTTTGGAATATTTCGGTATTGGATTCCATGATTATACGGATATTGTTGAGGAATTTGGAAGATATAGATAGCGTTATTCCCAAAATGACATCTGTTGGTTTCATAATTTGATATTGAATATAAGCCGATATGATTTCTAATCAAAGCCTTGTATTTAATATCAAATTGGATTTTGGGTTTGTCGTGAATGGTGTCTTCAATAACACTTTTCTTAAACCTAGTTGAGAAAAGAATAAATCTTTTAATTAAGATTTAGAGAAGTTTATCAATTAATTAATTTAATTGGAATTGAATTGCATTTTGGGTTTATTGTGAGCGATGTTTTAAATAACATTTGTTCTTAAAACCCAATTAACAGTGAAGATATGATTTGGAATTTATAAATCTTTTAATTAATATTTAACGAAATTCTTCCAAAGTAAAGTTTTCCAATTTAATACATTAAATTGGAATCGAGTGTGATTTGATTTATTAATAATCGAGATGAGCTTATGTGAAAGAAGGTCGTTACTATATATGGAATTTAAAAGGATTTTCCATTATTCCATTTATATTATTAGTCTGATATGGAAATTTATATCGATTATATATTGATCAGTTTTCCTTGAAGATTCCATAGTTAATGGAAGTTGATTTGGGTTTATCGTGAAATCTGTTTTAAGGGACATTGGTTCTTTAACCCAGTTAAAGACATGTTTAATTTCCTAAATGATTGAATAATCATTAAGTAATTGTTTTTGAGATTAAAAATCAAGTTGAAGTTTTAATGAATCTTTAATTAGATTGGAATGTGAATGAGGTAATTAAATTTACCGAATTCAAGAAATGATCGAGAATGGAGTACCAGCAGTTTTACTCCATGCGATAGTTAAATCTTTAATTAGATTCGAAACGAGAAATGGTAATTAATTTTACCGATAACACAGAAGTGTTAGATATGGAGTACTACTAGTTTTGCTCCAAGGGATGAATTGGTTGGGATTGGAAAAATAAAATAAATGATTGCTTCGATAAGGCTTGATAATCCCGACTAGTTTGATAAACCTTAATTTGGTTTAAATTGTGAAAAAACATTTGAATAAAAGAATATTCTGGATTGGAATGAGGCGTATGATGTGTTTTTATAGCACTTGATTATAAGATACGCGAGTTATTCGTAAAGACTGGCTTTAACCTATTCTAAATAACTGATACGATGACTAAAAGTCAAAGATTTAAAGATGGTGGTTGAAGACCGGAGATCTTCACATCGTTTGGATAATTACTGATGTATTGATTGGGATGTACACCCAAGACGAGGTAATAAGTGGTGATCATCTAGACGTACTTGGAGAACGACCGGATATGCGAGGGCCTCTCTCCTGTTTGGACATGAAACCAGGAATAAGGTGCCTCCGGTTTCATTCAGACCCAGAACGGACTTGCAAATGGATGGTATGTCTGACACTGTATTCCTTTATGTTGTATTTGTTGATCTCTGCTAAATATATATATATATATATATATCTGTTTGGTGGCGAAGAATTTATTCTCTTGCTTAACACCCTTCTTTGAGACGTACGAGCTTAGAGATTATATATTGGTGAAAATCAATGGTACGGTATGGACTGGCAATGTGGCATGCTGAAGTGCATGGATCAAAGCTCTCACTAAAAAGAAGGGCTTTATGGTTGATGATCAAAGCACAACTTTAAGTAGCGCAGCTTTGTGTAGCGTTAATTCGCGAGCTTCACACCCCGGTATGAACCAAAAATGGGATGAGGACCGCAGGGAAATGGACATATATTAGTTTCTAGCTAGAAGTGATGTCATGGTATGGAGCCCAGACATTTACTTATGTGGATGTTGGGTATTATTTGATGGATAGCGAGGTACCTCAGATTTGATTTGAGTCTCGAATGGCTCTTGATTTTCGAAAACTGACATATTTGTCTACGTACTGACCATTTACGAGGTTCGATAGAACCAACTAACGTATAGTTTATGGTATAAATAATCAGCGACGGCTGACCGACCCTGCCGCTAACTTAGGGTTGCCCAGAGGTGTGATCCTAAGGCATTTCTACTATGTCTCGAATCAAAAAGGAGGATCGCTTGCCTTGGTCATAGATGGAATCCAATTTCTAATACGCGATATTACGGTTTTAGTTGTAAACCTATACGGCGACATAATATATGGTACCTACGCCGCCTATGGTTGATATATTTATATTTGAAGTTGATTTCTTCACTTATAATAATAATTAAATATAAATTTTGCGTATCAAGCATGTTTGGCTATTATAAGGTAAAACTTTGTCCTTCGCTTACGTTGTATTGTGTGATGGGACCTGAGTCTTATAATAGCTTCATTTTTCTTTTAGTATTGTGTTGTTTGTTTGTAGTATACTTAGGAGGAAACCCGTTCCGTGTTATATGGCGTGGTCTCTTGATTTACCCAAATTTAAAATAAAGTTAATAACTGTTTTAGTTCTCACACCAGTCCCATGACAAACTCGGAGTTTATTGTTTCTACCTAAACTCTGGGTGCCCATATTTTCCACACGGGCAGCTAGTAGTTTTGGGTTTTTGTAGATATTTCTTTTCACAGAATTGTGGATTACGGCTGGAGCTATATTCGGAATGCTTTGTATCTGTGTATTTCTTTCAGTTGTGGTAGTTGATGTTTTTCGCTGCATATTATGTTTATGTATTTAAATGTAATTTAAATCTCTGATATTTTTTCGTTGTATATTATTTATTTGTACTCTGATATCTTGTACTCTGATGTAAATTGTTGTAATAGCAATGAAATGTTCTTATGTTTTTGTTCTGATTCGTCGTGTTCTCAAAGTAGTCCGCCCTCTTGTTCGGTTTAGGCCGGTCGGGAAGTTCGGGTAGCTACAGGTGGTATTAGAGCTTTGGTATACAAAGCTCGAGAACAAAGCTCGAGAACAAAGCACATTAGAACCAAATGAAAGAATTCATCATAGATAGGATTAGTAACATCCTATGAGAGTGACTCGTTAGAGATAGGGTGAGTAATACCCTAGAATGAGTTTAAGAGTATGGTTTAAAAAAACGAATTTTGTTTTGAAAATAATATCTTATTATACGTATTTGAGTATTTAATTTATATTGAGTTTGGACTATCGAGTATAAGAAGATTTTGCATATACGCCTAGCTAGCGTATATACAAAGTCTCAAATGTACTGGGTAGATATAGAACCACACTCTAGTCGCCCAGAGATGATTCTAATGATAGTTCGAACATCATCAGTATTTATGTTCGAGTTTCGAAAGTGGGATATCTATATATTTCAAATTGACTGGTGTGAGATCCAAAACTTAGTTAGAAATTATTATTTGTGATTTGGTATTGAAAATAGATTTTTGAATACATAGAAGTTATATATTTGAAAAGTTAATCAACAAATTGATTACTGGTTGTGATGGTTGTTAATTAATTTAACCAATAAAAATATTAGAATGATAAAACCAATATGAGAATGAATGACAAATAAAGCCAAATCAAATATAATGTAGAGTTGAATTGAAAATTTAGTTCGAATTGGTTTATTATATATAGATAGATATGTATATGTATATATATTGAACAGGTTGTTGAGTAAAGAAATAAATTGTGTGTCCGACAAACAAGTGCACTTTAAGGAGTTGGTTGCGCAATTTTATTTATTATAAATTACTATGAGTGATTTGGATGCGCTGTGATGGTTGTTCTGAGTGAAATCAAACATATGCCATAGGATAGTAACCAATTAATTATGGACTACACCACATAACATACTACTGAAGATAGCATAGCATATAATATTCCATATAAGCATTCGGCTCTTATATGACGAGGTTTGGATTACCATATGAGCGAGATACTTGTATTGCGAGGATTGAATTACAGGTTGAATAAAAGACTGATTATGGACTTAATAACCTATAATGGTAAATTGTAGGATTCAATAACAAACCCTACACAATTCTTGAGATGTCAAAAAATATACACGACACACTCTCTTGTTTTAATTATTGGACGTAGGTTTGAGGGGGGAGCAGGGCTTACAAATTATTATGGGTGTGCACATTTGTTATGTATGCGATATATTGATTTATTGGGTTCCTAATACGACCCAATAAATTTTTCAGACCCACCCCGTACAAACAAGGTTATGGAGAATTTAGGGTGTTAGCCAAATTTCAGAGAAATTAGAAAGTTCTTAGAAACTGAAAAGTTGAAGAACTGAAGCCAGAATGAAAGTTGAGTTGGTTAGTTAATCTACTTTCATCTCCGTTCCTTTTTCGAGGACGAAAAGTTTTAAATGGGGTAGATTGTAACAACCCGGGAATTCATAAGCAGTTTAAAATTTATTTTTAATTGATTTTAATAGAAATTAAATATATTTAACGATTTATTTTGAGAATTAATGATTTAAAATTTATTTAAATTGAAGTTAGAACGTATAAACTAAAAATTTAATTAAAAACGAACTTGTAATGGCACGGTAGTTTGAAAATTCGATTTCTAATTTCAATTGAGTATACATAATTCATTATAAATTAGAATTTGATGAAACCAGAAACACTAGAATATATTTAACGATATCTTCCTAACGAATGTGAAAATTTTAGATTTCGTTTCATAAATTGTATGTTATGTCCAGTTTAAAATTTAAAATAGTCGATATGGAATTTATATATATATTAATAGTATATAAAGCCCTTAAAAACAGCCCATTCCCATCGATAAGGTTTGAACTTCCTCTCTTGGCAAGCCTTTGGTTTGTGGATCCGCTATGTTATCCTTTGACCTTACATAGTCTATAGTGATAACTCCATTACAGAGTTGTCTAATGGTTTTATGTCTACGATGAATATGTCGAGACTTACCATTATACAACGTACTATTTGCCCTTCCTATAGTAGATTGACTATCACAATGTATACATATTGGAGGTACACGTTTTTCTCAATTTGGAATGTGTTCCAAAAAACTCCTAATTCAATCGGCTTCTTCTGAAATAACCCAAACCTCCCCATGAAGGGAAGAAAGAATTTAGTTGAGAACAAGCCACATCAAAACACAAATAGAAGAACATTTCATTGTTAATTACAACAATTTCATCAGAATACAGGAATATACAGAGTATGAACGAATATTACACATCATAAAATATCAAAGATTTAAATTACATTACATAGCAGCGGAAAATAATACAAAACACAACTGAAGGTGATATACGGATACAGAGCTTTCCGGATATCAGTCCAGTTGTAAACCAGTTCCTGTGAATATAAATCTGCAAAACCAAAACTACTAGCTGCCCGTGTGGAAAATAGGGGCACCCGGAGTTTAGGTTAAAACAATAAACTCCAGGTCAGTCATGTGACTGGTGTGAGAACTATAAAAGTTATTAATCTTTATTTTAAAGTTCGGTAAATCAAGGGACCACGCTGTATAACACGGAACGGTTTTCCTCCCAAGAATACCAGTGCATAAAACAACAAAGCAATGCTAAATAAAGAACAATGAAGCTATTATAAGACCCAGGTCCTATCACACAATGCAACGCAAGCCGAAGGATAGGGTTTTACCTTATAATAGCCAAATAATGCTTGATACGCGAAATTTAATCTTTTATTATTACTATAAGTGAAGAAATCAACTTCAAATATAAATGTATCAATCATAGGCGGCATGGGTACCATCTATCATGTCGCCAATACTAGGCTCTACAAATAAAACCGAAATGTCACGTATTGGAAATTGGATTTCCGTCATGAGTCGAGGTCAGGGATGGCTCCTCACCGCTTTGAGACACTCTAACAAATATCTCAGGACTACACACTCTGGGTAACCCTTGGATCTTCAGGGCCGGTTCTCTCTTACGTTTGAGGATTAGTTATTCCTAAACACACGTTTCCCGGTCCTATCGGACCTATATCCATCGGCTCCGAAGAGACCGATATATCCGAGGCGCCTTGTAATAACCCAGAAATCCAAGCCAATTTAAAATTTTTATTTTGGCAATTTTAATGAATTTTGAATATTTAAAATGAATTATTTTAAATAATAACGACGAGAAATTTATTTTGAATAGAAATAGAACGGATATATTTATTTGAATCGTCGTTGAATATAAATATTTTATTTTCATTATAAAAGGAATGGAAAATGGCGCTGGAGTTCGAAAATTCAATTTCAAATTTCAAATGAAGGTACAGGATTCAAAATAAACCGGATTTTAGTGAAACCAAAAATGTTAGAATCTATTTGAAAAAATCTTTCCAACGAATCCGAGAAATTGAAATTTCATAGCGGGAATAAAAAGTTATGTCCAGTTGAAAATTCAGAATAGTCGCTATGGAATTTTGGCCCTTAAAAATGGAAATTTTGCAAATGATCTCTGTTTTCGACGAAACCACTTTTGTTCGATCCGGGATGTCAAGTTATTGCTAGGTTTCAAAATTCATAATTTTTGAAAGCAATATGTGAGCGTGGCAAAGGAAAAGTGTTTCGACAATTTTAGTCAATTTGGATCGACCAGAAAATGACCATTATTCAAACGGTCCTCAAATTTAACGAAATTAATTTTGTTAGGACCGTATCGTCAATACGAAGCTAGAAATAATTTTTCTGGAATTTTATAGTTAGTATGTGGCCCCGGTAAATTGAAATGTGCGTTCAAATTCAATATATAGAGTTATATTTTGATTTTGACGAAAAATGAACGAAACAGCTGAATTGGCTTGAGATACATATCCCATGGTGTTCGGAATGGGGTATTTAGCTAGGGGCGACACTTGTTGGGTCTTGTTTGGGATTCGTAGTAAAAGATTGCTTTTTGGGATAATTAAATATAATAAAAATAAATTAATAAAAATCCCTTATATTCCCTTTCCTTCTCCCCCCGTTGACTATGGTTTTCAAAATAGAAAAAAAATCGCGATATTCTCAGATCCGCCGCCCGCAGCCTTGGGGGCTCCACCGTCGCGCTGCCTCATCATCGGACCCCCACGACCCTTCCATCCTCGTCCACGTCGCCCCTCCACCCATCTCGAGCTCCACAACCCAGTTCGGCCCCAAACACCCCCGCCGGCAAACCCTAGCCGCCTCTGACCTGACTGCACCACCCCTACAACCACCTGCGCCACCCCGACCTTCCCCTCCAACGTCAACCCCCCTTCCCCACAACTCTAGCCATGGAAGTGAGTATTTTCAATTTACAATTTAATTTAATTTTCAGTTTTTGGTTTAGATTATTATAAATAAGAAGTTTAGATTCTAATGCATGAAAAAGGTAGGATTTTTAATTAAGAAAGATTATATTTTTCATGATAGAAAGAAGTGATAGAAAGGAGGGGTTTTTATTTAGGAAAATATACAATTTTCAAACCAGAAAGATACAATTTTTATGATAATAAAAACATGATTTTTATATTATAGAAAGAATAAAAATATAATTTTTATATTGATAGAGTATTAAAAATATGATTTTTAATGTATAGAACATCATATTAAAAATGTGATTTTAATATGAACAGCGTGGAGAAGACTGCGTTGGGAGTACGGGCAGATCCAGACTGTTCAGAATTTATTTCAACGGCGGAGTGGAACCCTCGGTGAGAACTCCTTACTTTTATTTTATTTTCTAGTTAAAATATATACTAGGATGTAGACGGTGCTTAGCAGCACCCGACACCCGTCGTCCACAGACCATGGACGGCTTGTTTGTTTGTTGTTTGTGTTGTGAATATTGATTGTGTGATGTGGAAGGAAATAGAATATTTTATAGTTAAAAATATAATTCTTAACATGTATATAAATAAATATTTATAAACAAATCAGACGATTTGTTTATATACACACATTTAACTGATATTGATTGGGACGATAAATTTTACACATCGCCCAACTGCACAAATAAAACCTGTGTTTGATTGTTTGAAACCCCACACGGGTATTGGGATGATATTGGGCGTACACTAATCCCAATAATTAGTTGTATGTCGATCGATTGATTGACAGGCTGTTATAAGCATTAAATGTTTATATTTAATGCTTATACAGTGTAGAACGCACTCTGGATGATGGATTGCTGTTTTCATTACTGCTATACACATTTGTTGTGTGAAATCCATATAATCAAATTATATGGTAATTGACTGTGTCTGATTCTAGTTCAGAATTAACTAATATTTTAAAATAATATTCACTGAATATTGAAATGTGAAGACGTGTTAAGTAGTTAAACGCCATTTTAACACGAACGAGAATTTTGTCGATTTTATTCATTTTCCAATGATTATCAAAAAGTGATTTCAAAATCTGATATTTTGAAATGATTTGAAATTCGAATTAAATTGAATAGAACTGAAATTCGAATTAAATTGAATAGAATTGAAATTCAAATTAAATTGAATAGAATTGAAATCATTTTGAATTGAATTTAAAACAGACTAAAATTGAATTGAAATCGATTAGAATTGAAATCGATTTGAAATGAATTTAAAACGAATTTATATTGGAAAATTCAATTTTGATTTGAATTTGAGATGGAAGTCGAAGTCGTTTTGAAAATGAATTTAAAATGATTTATAAGATACGTTTTAAATGGGAATCGACGAAATATATATTATATATAATATAATGGCCTGAATAGGACGCGCTGCGCTGCGGCAGTTCGCGAATTTCGACCATTGACTTCGAACGGACATTACGGGACATCCGACCGTCGGATTCTCCTAAAACCAGAACTGTTGGGTTCATATCGAGAAGAGCTTTCTAACGAATATTAGAAATTAGAAATCTAACGGTTGGATTTGGAATTATGTCCAAATAAAATTTGAAAAAGGTCGCTGTAAGTGCAGTTTGATGGCCGTTGATGGAAATCGACTGTACGGGCCTTGGTAAAATTGTTAAAAATATCAATAATTAGTGTAAAATCATAATAAATGATTTGGCAAAAATTAGGATGAAAAAATCCATATTTGAAAAGATAAAAATAGATTTTTATCGAAATGAACTAGTTTTGAACTAAATTATAATCCCATTTATTTTTAAAATAAATAAAGTGGATTTGAAATGGTTTTGAAAATAACCAGAATTTCCAATATATTAAGTGGAAATGGATTTGAATCGAAATTGTCTTTGGAATATTTCGATGTTGGATTTCGTGATTATACAGATATTGTTATGGAAACTTGAAAGATATATTTATATCATTATTTCCAATACGATATTTGTTGGTCGTAGAATTTGATATTGAATATAAGCCGATATATTTTCTATTCAGAGCCTTGTATTTAATATCAAATGGGATTTGGGTTTGTCGTGAATGGTGTCTTCATTAACACTGTTCTTAAACCCAGTTGAGAAAAAGATTAAATCTTTTTATTTAGATTTAATGAAGTATACCAATTAAATAATATTTAATTGGAATTGAAATGGAATTGATTTTTGGGTATCATGAACGGTGTTTTAAATAACACTTATTCTTTAACCCGATAATTAATGGAATGTGAATAGGGTTTATTGTGAACTGTGTTTTAACGACATTCGTTCTTTAACCCGATTTACATTGAAATATGATTTGGAATTTACAAATCTTTTTGATAAGGTTTAAGGGAAATTTTCCAAAGTAAAGTTTTCCGATTTAAAAAAATAAATTGGAATGGAATGGAATTCGATTTGGTGATAATCGAAGTGAATTTCTGTGGAGGAAGACAACTAATATATCTGGAATTTAAAAAGGCTTCGCCGTTATTCCGTTTATATTATTAGTCGGATATGGAAGTTTATATCAATTATATATATCGATTTGTTTTCCATGAAGATTCCATTGTAAATGGAATGTGATTTTGGGTTGTTGTGAATGGTATCTTTAATAATACTATTCTTAGACCCAACGGAGTTAAGAAAATCAGAAACTAACTGGAGATTAGTTAATTTGAATGGTTTTCGGGGTATTGATCTGATGTTGGTTTCGGCCTTCGGGGTTATTACTTAGGAAATCGTTCACTTGCTAATTTACCGTTAAAGGCTGATGGAATAGAATGTGTTTTTTTGTTTATCGTGAACCGTGTTTTAAATGACATTGGTTCTTTAACCCAGTTAAAGACAGGATATGATTTCCCAAGTTAAACAATCATTAATATTGATTTTTGGGAAGATTAAAACCAACTGGAGTTTTAATGAATCTTTAATTAGATTGAAATGACCGAGAATGGAGTATCACCAGTTTTGCTCCAGGCGATAGTTAAATCTTTAATTAGATTTGAACGTGAACCTGAAACGGGAGAGGACATCAGGGAAAGCATGCGTTTCTTTCTAGCTAGGGTGGTGTCAGTGACCTACCAGCCCTGACATTTATATTATTTTCACCTGTGTGGTTGTTGGATTGCGAGGCGCCTCCGTTAGACCTGTTTCTGCGGAGCCGATGGAGTCATAGGACTCATTTATGCCCCCAAAGGGCAGGGAAACGCAGTGTTCAGGCATTTTAATCCACATCTTTGGACTGGCCCTGACGATCCAAGGCTTGCCTGCGCGCTTGCCTGAGACATGGTAGGCTAGATTGTCTCAAAGCGGTGAGGACGATCCCTTGCCTCGGTTCATAGATGGAAATCCAACTTCCAATATGTGACAATTGCGGTTTTGATTATAGTGTCTATTATTGGCGACATGATATATGGTACCCATGCCGTCTATGATTGATACTTATGATTGAAATTGTTTTGACACTATGCACTTAAATTAATAATAAAAGATGAGATTTAGCGTATCAAGCATTCTTTGGCTATTATAAGACAAAACCCTATCCTCCGGCTTGTGTTGCATTGTGTGATGGGACCTGGGTCTTATAATAGCTTCATTGTTCTTTATTTAGCATTGCGCTGTTGTTTTATGCACTGGTATTCTTGGGAGGAAACCCATTCCGTGTTATAAGGCGTGGTCCCTGGATTTACCTAAATTTAAAATAAAGATTAATAACTATTTTAGTTCTCACACCAGTCACATGACTGACCAGGAGTTTATTATTTTAACCTAAACTCTGGGTGCCCTTATTTCCGCACGGGCAGCTAGTAGTTTTGGTTTTGCAGATTTATATTCATAGGATCCTGGTTTACAGCTGGAACGATACTCGGAAAGCTTTGTATCCGTGTATTACTTTCAGTTGTGTTTTGTATTATTTTTCCGCTGCAGTAATATATTTAAATCTCTGATAATTTATGATGTATATTATTTATTTATACTCTGTTATATTCCTGTATTCTGATGAATTGTTGTAATAAGCAATGAAAAGTTCTTCTGTTTGTGTTTTGATTTGTCGTGTTCTCAAAACAATCAGGGGTTTCGAACGGTCTTGTTCGGTTTAGCGATCGATTCAGATCGAGCGAAATTCCCTATCGTTACACGCCTCGCAATCCAACATCCACAAAGGTAAAATATAAAATGTCTGGTCGTGATAAAACACGGACACCACCTATAGCTAGAAAGAAACGTCGTGCACTCCCTGCAGTCACGATCCTGTTTTTTAACTCATACTGAGGTGTGAGGCTCGCGAATTAACGCTATACACAAAGCTACGCTGTATTAAAGCCGTGCTTTGATCATTAACCACAAGACTCTACTTTTCAACAAAAGCCTTGTTCATTTGCATCTCAGCATGCCATACAGGCAATTCATGCCATGCAACTAATATCTATCAATATATAACCTCTGAGCTCGTACGTCTCAGAGAAGGGCATTAAGCAAGAGAATAAATTCTCCACCGCCAAACAGATATATATTTAATAGAAATCAATCAACACAGAATAAAATCCAATGTCAGACACACAATCCATTTACAAGTCCGTTCTGGGTCTGAACGAAACCGGAGGCACTTTATACCTCGCATATCCATCGATCTCCCAATATGTCTAGACAATCACCAACTGATTCCCTCCTCTTGGGTGTATAGCCCAATCAAGATCATCAGTAAATATCCAAACGATGTGAAGACCTTCGGTCTTCCACCATCGTCTTCATCTTCGACTTATCGTTGAAACAGTTATTCAGAATAGGTATAAACCCGGCCTTTCCGAACAACTCGCGTATATAATAAACAAGTGCTATAAAACACAACATACGCCTCATTCCAATTATGAATATTATTATATTCACATCTTTAGGGATTTATTCCCATTAATTTTATCAAAGATAAATTCTTTAAAATTTATTCTTTAATCTTCCTTTGGATATCATTCCGAACCATATTATGGTTTTCCAAACTAGTCAAGATTAGCGAACTTTACCGAAGTAATTATTTATTTAATTTCCCAATCCCAACCTATTCATCCCGTGGAGCAAATCTGTTATTACCCCATAACAAACACCACGGTGTTATCGGTAACTTTAATTACCATTTCCCGTTCAAGTCTAATTAAAGATCTAACTATCGCTCAGAGCAAAACTGGTGATACTCCGTTCTCGATCATTTCCTATATTTGATAATTTAAATTATCAATTCCCATTTTAATCTGATTAAAGATTCATTAAAACTCCTCTTAGTTTTAATCTTCCCAAAAATCAATATTAATGATTATTGAACTTTGGAAAATCAAACATGTCGCATCGACAATCTACACCGTACTATTGATTTCTGCCGATATATAACCTCTGAGCTCGTACGTCTCAGAGAAGGGCGTTAAGCAAGAGAATAAATTCTCCACCGCCAAACAGATATATATTTAGTAGAGATCAACCCTACAGTTCGAAATACAATGACAAACATTAAATCCTGCCTTTTACTGGGTTAAAGAACTAATGTCATTTAAAACACAGTTCACGATAAACCCAAATCACATTCCATTAATTATGGAATATTCACGGAAAAACAAAACAATATATAATCGATATCAATTTCCGTGTCCGACCAATAATATAAATGGAATAACGGCAAAGCCATTTTAAACTCCATATGTATTAACAGTCTTCCTCCACAAAATTTCATTTCGATTATTATCAAATCGAATTCCATTCAATTCCAATTCAATATATTAAACTGGAAAACGTTACTTTGGAAAATCCCATTAAATCTTTATAAAAAGATTTATAAATTCCAAATCATATTTCACTGTAAATCGGGTTAAAGAACAAATGTCATTAAAAACACAGTTCATAATAAACCCAATTCACATTCCATTTATTATCGGGTTAAAGAACAAATGTTATTTAAAACACCGTTCACGATAAACCCAAAAATCAATTCTAATTCAATTCCAATTAAATATATTAATTAATTGGTATACTTCATTAAATCTAAATAAAAAGAATTAATCTTTTCTCAACTGGGTTTAAGAACGGTGTTGATGAAGACACCATTCACAACAATCCTAAATCTCATTTGATATTGAATACAAGGCTCTGAGTAGAAAATATATCGGCTTATATTCAATATCAAATTCTGAAACCAACAAATATCGCTTTGGAAACAACGATATATAATATATCTTCCAAACTTCCTCCACAATATCCATATAATCAAAAAATCCAATATCGAAATATTCCGAAGATAATTTCGATAAAAATCTATCCCAATTTATTTATTGGAAATTCTGGTTACTTTAAAAAAAACCATTTCAAATCTAATTTAATTATTTTAAAAATATTGAATTTATAATTCTAGTTCATAACTAGTTTATTTCGATAAAAATACATTTTTATCTTTTCAAATATGGGATTTTTCATCTCGGTTCTTTCCAAATCATTTATTATGATTTTATACAAATTATTGATATTTTAACAATTTTATCAAGGCTTGTACAGTCGATTTCCATAAACGGCCATCAAACTACACTTACAGCGACCTTTTCCAAATTTGATTTGGACATAATTCCAAATACAACCATTAGATTTCTAATTTCTCACATTCGTTAGAAACTCTTTTCGATACGAACCCAACGGTTCTGGTTTTAGGAGAATCCGACGGTCGGATCTCCCGTAATGTCCGTTCGAAGTCAATGGTCGAAATTCACGAACTACCGCGGCGCAACGCGTTTTTTCAGGCCATTATATATATAATATTTATATTATATATATTTCGTCGATTTCCTTTTAAACCGTATTTTATAAATCGTTTTAAAATCGTTTTCGAAACGATTTCAACTTCATATTCAATTTCTAATCAAAATTGAATATTCCATATCATCGATATATAAATGATAATATTTTCAAATCATTATATTTTGAAATCAATTCATTTTTGATATTCATTATACAAATGAATAAAATCGATATAAATATCGTTCACGTCAAAATGGCGTCAATCTAATCAACACGACGTTATATATTTAAATATATTCGTGTCCATCCCAAATCGGACATCAAAATTTTATTTTGATTCTTTTCTGAATATTATTTGAAAATATTCTTTATTTTAAAATATTCGTTATTTTAAAATATTTATTATTTCTGAACTGGAATCAGACACAGCCAATTACCATATAATTTGATTATATGGATTTCATACAACACATGTGTATAACAACAATCAAATACAGTCAACCATCACCCATAGTGCATTCTACTCTACATAAGCACCAAATATAAATATCTAACGCTTATAATAGTCTGTCAATCAATTGATCGACATACAGCTAATTATTGGGATTAGTGTATGTCATATATCATCCCAATACCCGTAGGGTTTCAAACAATCAAGCACAGGTTTTATTTGTGCAGTTGGGCGATGTGTAAAATTTATCATCCCAATCAATATCAGTCAAATGTGTGTACATAAACAAATCGTACGATTTGTTTATAAATATTTATTTCATTTTATATATACATTAAAAATTATATTTTTAACTGTAAAATATTTATTTCATTCCACATCACACAATAAATTTTCACAACAAAATCAAACAAACAAACAAACAAGTCGTCCATGGTCTGTGGACGACAGTTGTCGGGTGCTGCTAAGCACTGTCTGCATCCTAGTATATATTTTAACTGGAAATAAAAATAAAAGTGAGAAGTTCTCACCTTTAGGATCCACTCTGCCAGTTTTACTTCTGAATTTCTGAGCCGTTTGGATTTGTTTGAAATTCCAATGTAGTCCTTTTCACGCTGTTCATATATAAAAATTATATTTTTATCGCTTCATTCCAATAAGTAAAAATCATATTTTTATTTCTACTTCATATATTTTTACAACGCTTCTTTCTATATAAAAATTATATTTTTATATTTCTACTTCTTATATAAAGATCGAATTTTTATATCATCGCTATAAAAATCACATTTTTATTTCAACATATATATAATAAAAATCAGATTGTTATTTCGCTACATATATAAAAATTATATTTTTATATTCTTTGTTATATAAAAATTCTATTTTCAATCCGCTTCTCATATAAAAATCGAATTTTTATTTCGCTACAACATATATAAAAATCGTATTTTTATATTCTCTATAATATAAAAATCATATTTTTATTATCTCTATAATATAAAAATCATATTTTTATTTAGCTAAAAAAATATATCTTCATCACGTAGTTATAAATAAAAAAAATCAATTTTTTATCATGAAGTTATACATAAAAAATCAAATCTTTTTGTGATGTAAAAAATCAATTCCTTTCCTATGTAAAAATCAATTCTTTTTCCTTTATAAAAATTCAAACTTCTTACTTTAAATGAATTCAAACTTCCTGCTAAAGAAAAATTCAAACTTCCTACTAAAAAAAATTCAAACTTCCTACTAAAAAAAATTCAATATTCCTACTAAAAAAAGTTCAGTATATAAAAAAACTTGCATTGTTTTCCAGTGGGGGGGGTTGCTAAGTTCGCTGAAGGGGGCTTCAGTGTTGAACTCGACATCGAAGTGAGGAGAAGGAAATCGAGGAGGGATAGAGGGGGATGGCGGCAGGGACTATCGAGGCTTAGGGAGGCGCGACGTCGGGGTGTGGGCCATCGCGGTGGAGCGGAGGTTCGGGCTGTGGGGGTTTTCGGGTTCGGGTTCCAGAAGAGGGAGGGGTTTGCACGAGGTGGAGAAGAAGAGGGGGAGGAGTGGCTGGTCATCTTCGAGGTGGAGGAGGAGGCAGCCGTGGTGGATGGAGGGGCGACGAGGCAAGGCGACGGCGGCTCCTGCGTGGTTTCCCCTTTTATTTATTTATTTATTTATTTTAAAAATCGATTTCTACTGAGAGGGAGAGATGTGATGGTGTTAACCTATATAATATATATATATATTATTTTACAATTTCAAAAAGCAACTTTTTATTTCGAACTCGAAATCGAACTCACCAACTATCGTCCATAACTAATTACCCCCATTCCGAACACAATTGAAGCGACCCGAAACTTCCCCGGTCTCCGAAGAGATGAGAAAGAACGAATTACTGTGAGGACAAGACAAATCAGAACACAAACAGAAGAACATTTCACTGTTATTACAACAATGCATCAGATTACAAGAATATACAGAGTATAAATGAATATTACATAGAAATATCAGAGATTAAAATTACATTTAAATACATCGCAGCGGAAAATAATACAATACACAACTAGAAGAGATATACGGATACAAAGCTTTCCGGATATCATTCCAGCTGTAAACCAGGATCCTGTGAATATAAATCAGCAAAACCAAAACTACTAGCTGCCCGTGTGGAAAATAAGGGCACCCAGAGTTTAGGTTGAAACAATAAACTCCAGGTCAGTCATGTGACTGGTGTGAGAACTAAAACAGTTATTTAAAACTTTACTTTAAAAGAGAGTAATTCAAGAGACCACGCCGTATAACACGGAACGGGTTTCCTCCCAAGAATACTAGTGCATAGAATAAACAGCGCAATGCTTTTTCGAAAAATGAAGCTGTTATAAGACCCAGGTCCCATCACACAATGCAACGCAAGCCGGAGGATAGGGTTTTACCTTATAACAGCCAAACATGCTTGATACGTTTAAAAACAAATCATTTGATACTATAATATGTGTATAGTGTCAAAACAATTCCAATCATAAATATCAATCATAGACGGCATGGGTACCATTATATCATGTCACCATACTAGTAATACAACTAAAACCGAATCACACGTATCGGAAATTGGATTTCCATCATGGTGGCTCCTGATTCGAAAGATCGATCGCGTAGTACAAATCACCGCGGCTTACGTCTCAGCGAGAGAAAACACCGCTATGCACATCCGCACTTTTGGGACTCAAGTATCACCGCGGCTTACGTCCCAGCAAGAGAAAACACCGCTTACTCTATCCCTCCGAGCACGAAGCTCAATATCGGTCGACCGAATCCACTACACTAAAAATGTATACTGATCAAACCATCAGTTTACCACCATTCCGGGCTGTGAGGCTCGCGGATCAACGCTATACACAAAGCCATGCTATATCAGCTGCGCTTTGATCATCAACCACCAAACTTTGCTTTTCAACAAAAGTCTGGATCACTACATCTCAGTATACCACACTATCAATCCATATCGTACCACTGATTTCTGCCAATATATAACCTCTGAGCTCATATGTCTCAGAGAAGGGCGTTAAGCAAGAGAATAAATTCTCCGCCGCCAAACAGATATATATTTAGCAGAGATCAACAAATACAATATAAAGGAATACAATGTCAGACACACCATCCATTTACAAGTCCGTTCTAGGTCTGAACGAAACCGGAGGCACTTTCCTCGCATATCCTTCCATCTCCTAGTACGTCTGGACGACCGCCAACTATTTCCATCCTCTTGGGTGTACAGCCCAATCAGGATCGCCAGTAACTATCCAAACGATGTGAAGACTTCCGGCCTTCAACCACCGTCTTCATCTTCGACATCTCGTCGAATCGGTTATTCAGAATGGGTGTAAACCCGGCCTTTCTGAATAACCCACGTATATGATAAACAAATGTTACACAAACACATCAAACGCCTCATTCCAATTCAGAATATTCTTTTATTCACAAAATCACATTTTTAGGGAAAGGTTCCCATTAATTTTATCCAAGATAAATTCTTCTAAATTTATTCTTTAATCTTCCTTGGGATATCATTTCAAACCATATTATGGTTTTCCAAACTAGTCGGGAATAGCGAACCACACCGAAGTAATTATTATTTTATTTCCCAATCCCAACCTATATATCCCATGGAGAAAACTGGTAATACTCCACATCTAACACCACTGTGTTATCGGTAAAATTAATTACCATTTCACGTTCAAATCTAATTAAAGATTTAACTATCGCTTTGGAGCAAAACTGGTGGTACTCCATTCTCGATCATCTTTCAGATTTGATAATTTAAATAATCAATTCATTTTTCAATCTAATTAAAGATTCATTAAAACTCCACTTAGTTTTAATCTTCTCAAAAATCGATATCTTGCCTTTAACTGGGTTAAAGAACCAATGTCTTCTAAAACACGATTCACGATAAACCCAAATCACATTTGATATTAAATACAAGGCTCTGAATAGAAAATATATCGGCTTACATTCAATATCAAATTCTGAAACCAACATATATCGTATTGGAAATAACGATATAAAATATATCTTTCAAATCCCCATAACAATATTTGTATAGTCACGAAATCCAACATCGAAATATCCCGAAGATAATTTCGATTCAACTCCAGTCCAATCCACGTATTGGGAGTATTGATTATTTTTTAAAATCACTTTCAAATTCAATTTATTTATTTCAAAAATAAATTGATTTTAATTCTAGTTCAAAACTAGTTTATTTCGATAAAAATCTATTTTTATCTTTTCAAATGTGGAATTTTCCAGCTCAACTCTTTCCAATCCATATATTATGATTTTACACAAATTATAGATATTTTTAATAATTTTACCAAGGCCCGTACAGTCGATTTCCAACAACGGCCATCGAACTGCACTTACAGCGACCTTTTTCGAATTTGATTTGGACATAACTCCAAATCCAACCGTTAGATTTCAAATTTCTAATATTCATTGGAAAGCTCTTTTCGATACGAACCCAACGGTTCCGGTTTTAGGAGAATCCGACGGTCGGATCTCCCGCAATGTCCGTTTGAAATAAATGGTCGAAATTCACGAACTGCCGCGGCGCGGCGCGTTCTATTCAGGCCATTATATATAATATATATATATATATTATATATATTTCGTCGATTTCCTTTTTAAAACGAATTTTTTTAATAGTTCTACATTCATTTCAAAACAATTTCAACTTCCATTTCAATTCAAATCAAAATTGAATTCTTCTTTATAAATTCGTTCTAAAATTCATTTCAATTCAATTCAATTTGAATTCATTTCGAATTCGCTTTCAATTCAATTCATTTCGAAATCATCAATTCATTTCGAAATCGTTTTCAATTCAATTCATTTCGAAATCGTTTTCAATTCAATTCATTTCGAAATCGTTTTCAATTCAATTCATTTCGAAATCGTTTTCAATTCAATTCATTTCGAAATCGTTTTCAATTCAATTCATTTCAAAATCGTTTTCCATTCAATTCATTTCGAAATCGTTTTCAATTCAATTCATTTCGAAATCGTTTTCAATTCAATTCATTTCGAAATCATTTTCAATTCAATTCATTTCGAAATCGTTTTCAATTCAATTCATTTCGAAATCGTTTTCAATTCAATTCATTTCGAAATCGTTTTCAATTCAATTCATTTCGAAATCGTTTTCAATTCAATTCATTTCGAAATCGTTTTCAATTCAATTCATTTCGAAATCGTTTTCGTTTTAAATTCATTACTTTCCCGATTGGAATGAGGCCCAATCAATCACCATATGACGTTAATTATATGGATTCCATACAATACATGTATATAATAGCAATAATTAACAATCAAACATCAACCAAAGTGCACTACACTGTATAAGCATCAAATATAGATATCTTACGCTTATAACAGCCTGTCAATCAATCGATCGACATATTTAATCAATCAGGATGAGTGAACTTCAAATTTCATCCCAAACCCGTGTGGGGTTTCAAACAATCAAACACAGATTTTTAGTTGTGCAGTTGGGCGATGTGTAAAATTTATCGACCCATTCAATATCAGTCAAATCAGTGTATATAAACAAATCGGCCGATTTGTTTATAAATATTTATTTATTCACTTTCACGTTAAAACTATATTTTAATGATAATATATTTTATTTTAACACATGAATTTCTATTCATTTCATTTACACAATAAAAATGATATTTTTATTTTTCTAACATATTTTAGAAAATTTCGGCGGCATAACGGCACGATACTAGAAACGGGACGAGGCCTAGCCTTATCCCCGGTCTAGTGAAGGCCCACGCCATTCACACATCAATCAAAATCACCAAACAACCAAATCCAAATCACATCATATAACTAATCTATGCAACCAAACAAACAAGTCCATGGTCTGTGGACGATTGTGTCGGGTGCTACTAAGCACCGTCTGCATCCTAGTATATATATATATATAACTAGAAAAAGAAATTGAAAGGTGAGAAATTCTCGCCGATATCTATCCTAGCTCCACGGCACTTCTTTTAGAGAAGTCTTCGTCGTCATCGCATCCTTTTTCATCCTCGTCGCCCGCTTTCACTACCTATGTAAAAATCGAATTTTTACTTCGCTATTCAATATATAAAAATCATATTTTTATTTCGAAGTTCAATAAATAAAAATCATATTTTTATTTCGAAGTTCAATATATAAAAATCATATTTTTATTTCGAAGTTCAATATATAAAAATCATATTTTTATTTCGAAGTTCAATATATAAAAATCATATTTTTATTTCGAAGTTCAATATATAAAAATCATATTTTTATTTCGAAGTTCAATATATAAAAATCATATTTTTATTTCGAAGTTCAATATATAAAAATTTCGCCTTTTCAAATATATCATTATAAAAAGCACATTTTTATGCCGCTACTATATTTATATATATATAAAAAAAAACATTTTTATAAATTAGTTTTCTCTATAAAAAATCTAATTTTCATTCGCTACATGAATATATAAAAATCGAATTTTTACTACTATGTTTTATAGATAAAAATTATATTTTTATCACGCTATTTTCCACATAAAGATTTTGCCCTTTCAAATTTAAAGATTTCATCTTTATAAAAATCTCATTTTTATTCTTCTACACATATAAAGATGATATTTTTAATATTCCTATAATGTAAAGATTATATTTTTAACCTCTTGCTTATATAAAAATTATATTTTTATATCGTCTACATAGTCAAGATTATATTTTTAATACTTTAAAAATATAAAAATCATATTTTTATCTTTTTTATATCATAAATAAAAATCAACTCTCATATGTTATAAAAATTAAACTTTCTCTATATAAAAATATAAACTTTCTTTTAAATAAAAATCATTTTTTTTATACTAATTAAAAATCAGTAAAAACTCACCTTTTCCGCCGAATTCGAGTTTGAGGGGCTGCGTTGGAGGATCTGGAACTTGCGGAGGTTGTTTGCGAGGTGTAGGTTGCGGTCAGGGCTCGCGGTGGTGCTTCGAGTGGAGAGGAAGGGGTGCGGATTCTCGAATCGCAGAAGGAGGAGGCGGCGTCAGCGAAAGGGGGGGGGACGGACTGGGTGCGGCGGTCGTGGTTCGTTGGCTGTCAGGCGATGGGGTAGCGGGGTATGGGGGTTTTAGAATCTCGAGGTCGAGATGGAGGAGAAGGGGAAGGCGACGAAGCGGGTGGTGTGGCTATGGAGGTGGTGCGGCGTCTCCTGCGGTGGGCGGCGGCGAAGGTAGGGGGCCGTCGGGTAGCGCTAGGGTTTTTTTTTTCCTTTTCTGTTGTGGTCAACGGGGAAGAGAGAAGGTGTGGGGGTTTGAGTATATAAATATATATTTAATTATTTATTTTAAATTCTAAAAAGCAACTTTTTATTTCAACCTCTAAACGAGACCCACCGCCTGTCGTCCATAGCTAATTACCCCCATTCCGGACACAATGGGATATGTATCAAAGGCTGATTCGATCGTTACAATCAGTTTCCGTTAAAATCAACATATAACTCTATATATTGAATTTGAACGCGCATTTCAATTTACCGGGGCCACATACTAACTAGAAAAATTCCAGAAAAATATTTTCTAGCTTCGTATTGACGATACGGTCCTACCAAAACTAGTTTCGTCGAATTCTGAGACCGTTAGAAAAATGGCCAATTTCCAGTCGATTAAAATCAACTGAAACTGGTCAAACGCGTTTTCCTTCGCCACGCTCACATATTGATTCGAAAAATTATGAAATTTAGAATCTAGCAATAACTTGACACTGCGGATCCAACAAAACTGGTTTCGTCGAAATCCAAGGTCATTTGCAAAATGTCCATTTTTAAGGGCCTGAATTCCATAGCGACTATTCAGAATTTTCAACTGGACAAACCTTTTGATTCCCGCTATGAAATTTCGATTATTCGGATTCGTTGGAAAGATATTATCAATTAGATCCCATTATTTTTGGTTTCACTAAAATCCGGATTGTTTTGCACCCGGTACATTCAATTGAAGTTTGAAATCGAATAATCGAACTACCGCGCCATTTTCAATTCTATTTATAATTATATATAAATATTTATATTCTAACGACGACGTATATAATATATACGTTCGAATTATATTCAAAATAAATTTCTCGTTGATATTATTTAAAATAATCTATTTTAAATATCCAAAACTCGCTAAAATTGCCAAAATAAAAATTTTAAACTGGCCCAGATTTTCCGGGTTATTACAATCTCCCCCACTTAAAACTTTTCGTCCCCGAAAAGGAACAAAGTCGAAAGTGGTTTGATTAATCAACTCTACGTTTGATCTGGTTCCCATTCTCCAACCTTTCAGTTTCTGAGAATTTCCAAAATTTCAAAAATTTGGCTAACACCCTTAATTTTTGAAAAATTTCGCCATAACCTCCCCTGCACCGGGAGCATCGGGGAATTTCAAATAGCTTCCCCGGTCCTTCAGATCTCAAAAAGAAAAAGAAAAAGCCAAGCGGCTAGCCAATAGGCTCATAAAATCATCATCACCCAAACAAAACAGTAAATTATGTAGTAAACATGTACCTATTTGTCGGGCAAACAAATTTTATTCTTCGGCTCTAGCCTCCTTGCTATGACCTGTTCAATGATATACATGTATATGCAAGCAGATGCGACCAAATTTCAATACAATTCAATATTTGATCAAATAGGCTATATGGTTAAAATTTCAACTAACAAACTATAATTAATCAACACAACCATCAATCAATTAGTTGATTAGCTTTTCAAATTCATAACTTTGATACATAGTCAAAAATCAGATTTTTTTTGATGCCAAATCACAACAATAGGCCCTATCTAATTTTGGTTCTCACACCAGTCAATAGGAAGTATATAGATATTACACATTCGTCACTCGAATATCAATTCTAATGATGGAGCTCCATCATCAAAATCATCTCCGGGCGATTAGAGTGTAATTCTATATCTATCCAATATATCAAAACTTCGAATACACGCTAGCTAGGCGCATACGCAAAATCTTTATATTTTGGATTGTCCTAATCAATATAAAATAAATAATCAAATACGAATAATTGATTTAAATTTTCAAAACAAGATTGTTTTCATTTGAAAAATATACTCTTCACACTCGTTCTAGGATACTACTGATCCTATCTCTAACGAGTCATTCTAATTGGATATTACTAATCCAATATCTGATGAATTCTTTCGTATGGTTCTAATGTGTCTCGTTCTCTGCTTTGTAAACCAAAGCTCTGATACCAACTGAAGCGACCCGAAACTTCCCCGGTCTCCGAAGAGATGAGAAAGAACGAATTACTGTGAGGACAAGACAAATCAGAACACAAACAGAAGAACATTTCACTGTTATTACAACAATGCATCAGATTACAAGAATATACAGAGTATAAATGAATATTACACAGAAATATCAGAGATTAAAATTACATTTAAATACATCGCAGCGGAAAATAATACAATACACAACTAGAAGAGATATACGGATACAAAGCTTTCCGGATATCATTCCAGCTGTAAACCAGGATCCTGTGAATATAAATCTGCAAAACCAAAACTACTAGCTGCCCATGTGGAAAATAAGGGCACCCAGAGTTTAGGTTGAAACAATAAACTCCAGGTCAGTCATGTGACTGGTGTGAGAACTAAAATAGTTATTTAAAACTTTACTTTAAAAGAGAGTAATTCAAGGGACCACGCCGTATAACACGGAACGGGTTTCCTCCCAAGAATACTAGTGCATAGAATAAACAGCGCAATGCTTTTTCGAAAAATGAAGTTGTTATAAGACCCAGGTCCCATCACACAATGCAACGCAAGCCGGAGGATAGGGTTTTACCTTATAACAGCCAAACATGCTTGATACGTTTAAAAACAAATCATTTGATACTATAATATGTGTATAGTGTCAAAACAATTCCAATCATAAATATCAATCATAGACGGCATGGGTACCATTATATCATGTCGCCATACTAGTAATACAACTAAAACCGAATCACACGTATCGGAAATTGGATTTCCATCATGGTGGCTCCTGATTCGAAAGATCGATCGCGTAGTACAAATCACCGCGGCTTACGTCTCAGCGAGAGAAAACACCGCTATGCACATCCGCACTTTTGGGACTCAAGTATCACCGCGGCTTACGTCCCAGCAAGAGAAAACACCGCTTACTCTATCCCTCCGAGCACGAAGCTCAATATTGGTCGACCGAATCCACTACACTAAAAATGTATACTGATCAAACCATCAGTTTACCACCATTCCGGGCTGTGAGGCTCGCGGATCAACGCTATACACAAAACCATGCTATATCAGCTGCGCTTTGATCATCAACCACCAAACTTTGCTTTTCAACAAAAGTCTGGATCACTGCATCTCAGTATGCCACACTATCAATCCATATCGTACCACTGATTTCTGCCAATATATAACCTCTGAGCTCATATGTCTCAGAGAAGGGCGTTAAGCAAGAGAATAAATTATCCGCCGCCAAACAGATATATATTTAGCAGAGATCAACAAATACAATATAAAGGAATACAATGTCAGACACACCATCCATTTACAAGTCCGTTCTAGGTCTGAACGAAACCGGAGGCACTTTCCTCGCATATCCTTCCATCTCCAAGTACGTCTGGAGGACCGCCAACTATTTCCATCCTCTTGGGTGTACAGCCCAATCAGGATCGCCAGTAACTATCCAAACGATGTGAAGACTTCCGGCCTTCAACCACCGTCTTCATCTTCGACATCTCGTCGAATCGGTTATTCAGAATGGGTGTAAACCCGACCTTTCTGAATAACCCACGTATATGATAAACAAATGTTACACAAACACATCAAACGCCTCATTCCAATTCAGAATATTCTTTTATTCACAAAATCACATTTTTAGGGAAAGGTTCCCATTAATTTTATCCAAGATAAATTCTTCTAAATTTATTCTTTAATCTTCCTTGGGATATCATTTCAAACCATATTATGGTTTTCCAAACTAGTCGGGATTAGCGAACCACACCGAAGTAATTATTATTTTATTTCCCAATCCCAACCTATATATCCCATGGAGAAAACTGGTAATACTCCACATCTAACACCACTGTGTTATCGGTAAAATTAATTACCATTTCACATTCAAATCTAATTAAAGATTTAACTATCGCTTTGGAGCAAAACTGGTGGTACTCCATTCTCGATCACCTTTCAGATTTGATAATTTAAATAATCAATTCATTTTTCAATCTAATTAAAGATTCATTAAAACTCCACTTAGTTTTAATCTTCTCAAAAATCGATATCTTGCCTTTAACTGGGTTAAAGAACCAATGTCTTCTAAAACACGATTCACGATAAACACAAATCACATTTGATATTAAATACAAGGCTCTGAATAGAAAATATATCGGCTTACATTCAATATCAAATTTTGAAACCAACATATATCGTATTGGAAATAACGATATAAAATATATCTTTCAAATCCCCATAACAATATTTGTATAGTCACGAAATCCAACATCGAAATATCCCGAAGATAATTTCGATTCAACTCCAGTCCAATCCACGTATTGGGAGTATTGATTATTTTTAAAATCACTTTCAAATTCAATTTATTTATTTCAAAAATAAATTGATTTTAATTCTAGTTCAAAACTAGTTTATTTCGATAAAAATCTATTTTTATCTTTTCAAATGTGGAATTTTCCAGATCAACTCTTTCCAATCCATATATTATGATTTTACACAAATTATAGATATTTTTAATAATTTTACCAAGGCCCGTACAGTCGATTTCCAACAACGGCCATCGAACTGCACTTACAGCGACCTTTTTCGAATTTGATTTGGACATAACTCCAAATCCAACCGTTAGATTTCAAATTTCTAATATTCATTGGAAAGCTCTTTTCGATACGAACCCAACGGTTCCGGTTTTAGGAGAATCCGACGGTCGGATCTCCCGCAATGTCCGTTTGAAATAAATGGTCGAAATTCACGAACTGCCGCGGCGCGGCGCGTTCTATTCAGGCCATTATATATATAATATATATATATTATATATATTTCGTCGATTTCCTTTTTAAAACGAATTTTTTTAATAGTTCTACATTCGTTTCAAAACAATTTCAACTTCCATTTCTATTCAAATCAAAATTGAATTCTACTTTATAAATTCGTTCTAAAATTCATTTCTATTCAATTCAATTTGAATTCATTTCGAATTCGCTTTCAATTCAATTCATTTCGAAATCATTTTCAATTCAATTCATTTCGAAATCGTTTTCAATTCAATTCATTTCGAAGTCGTTTTCAATTCAATTCATTTCGAAATCGTTTTCGTTTTCAATTCATTTCGAAATCGTTTTCAATTCAATTCATTTCGAAATCGTTTTCAATTCAATTCATTTCGAAATCGTTTTCAATTCAATTCATTTCGAAATCGTTTTCAATTCAATTCATTTCGAAATCGTTTTCAATTCAATTCATTTCGAAATCGTTTTCCATTCAATTCATTTCGAAATCGTTTTCAATTCAATTCATTTCGAAATCGTTTTCAATTCAATTCATTTCGAAATCGTTTTCAATTCAATTCATTTCGAAATCGTTTTCAATTCAATTCATTTCGAAATCGTTTTCAATTCAATTCATTTCGAAATCGTTTTCAATTCAATTCATTTCGAAATCGTTTTCAATTCAATTCATTTCGAAATCGTTTTCAATTCAATTCATTTCGAAATCGTTTTCAATTCAATTCATTTCGAAATCGTTTTCGTTTTAAATTCATTACTTTCCCGATTGGAATGAGGCCCAATCAATCACCATATGACGTTAATTATATGGATTCCATACAACACATGTATATAATAGCAATAATAAACAATCAAACATCAACCAAAGTGCACTACACTGTATAAGCATCAAATATAGATATCTTACGCTTATAACAGCCTGTCAATCAATCGATCGACATATTTAATCAATCAGGATGAGTGAACTTCAAATTTCATCCCAAACCCGTGTGGGGTTTCAAACAATCAAACACAGATTTTTAGTTGTGCAGTTGGGCGATGTGTAAAATTTATCGACCCATTCAATATCAGTCAAATCAGTGTATATAAACAAATCGGCCGATTTGTTTATAAATATTTATTTATTCACTTTCACGTTAAAACTATATTTTTAATGATAATATATTTTATTTTAACACATGAATTTCTATTCATTTCATTTACACAATAAAAATGATATTTTTATTTTTCTAACATATTTTAGAAAATTTTGGCGGCATAACGGCACGATACTAGAAACGGGACGAGGCCTAGCCTTATCCCCGGTCTAGTGAAGGCCCACGCCATTCACACATCAATCAAAATCACCAAACAACCAAATCCAAATCACATCATATAACTAATCTATGCAACCAAACAAACAAGTCCATGGTCTGTGGACGATTGTGTCGGGTGCTACTAAGCACCGTCTGCATCCTAGTATATATATATATATAACTAGAAAAAGAAATTGAAAGGTGAGAAATTCTCACCGATAGCTATCCTAGCTCCACGGCACTTCTTTTAGAGAAGTCTTCGTCGTCATCGCATCCTTTTTCATCCTCGTCGCCCGCTTTCACTACCTATGTAAAAATCGAATTTTTACTTCGCTATTCAATATATAAAAATCATATTTTTATTTCGAAGTTCAATAAATAAAAATCATATTTTTATTTCGAAGTTCAATATATAAAAATCATATTTTTATTTCGAAGTTCAATATATAAAAATCATATTTTTATTTCGAAGTTCAATATATAAAAATCATATTTTTATTTCGAAGTTCAATATATAAAAATCATATTTTTATTTCGAAGTTCAATATATAAAAATTTCGCCTTTTCAAATATATCATTATAAAAAGCACATTTTTATGCCGCTACTATATTTATATATATATAAAAAAAACATTTTTATAAATTAGTTTTCTCTATAAAAAATCTAATTTTCATTCGCTACATGAATATATAAAAATCGAATTTTTACTACTATGTTTTATAGATAAAAATTATATTTTTATCACGCTATTTTCCACATAAAGATTTTGCCCTTTCAAATTTAAAGATTTCATCTTTATAAAAATCTCATTTTTATTCTTCTACACATATAAAGATGATATTTTTAATATTCCTATCATGTAAAGATTATATTTTTAACCTCTTGCTTATATAAAAATTATATTTTTATATCATCTACATAGTCAAGATTATATTTTTAATACTTTAAAAATATAAAAATCATATTTTTATCTTTTTTATATCATAAATAAAAATCAACTCTCATATGTTATAAAAATATAAACTTTCTCTATATAAAAATATAAACTTTCTTTTAAATAAAAATCATTTTTTTTATACTAATTAAAAATCAGTAAAAACTCACCTTTTCCGCCGAATTCGAGTTTGAGGGGCTGCGTTGGAGGATCTGGAACTTGCGGAGGTTGTTTGCGAGGTGTAGGTTGCGGTCAGGGCTCGCGGTGGTGCTTCGAGTAGAGAGGAAGGGGTGCGGATTCTCGAATCGCAGAAGGAGGAGGCGGCGTCAGCGAAAGGGGGGGCGGACTGGGTGCGGCGGTCGTGGTTCGTTGGCTGTCAGGCGATGGGGTAGCAGGGTATGGGGGTTTTAGAATCTCGAGGTCGAGATGGAGGAGAAGGGGAAGGCGACGAAGCGGGTGGTGTGGCTATGGAGGTGGTGCGGCGTCTCCTGCGGTGGGCGGCGGCGAAGGTAGGGGGCCGTCGGGTAGCGCTAGGGTTTTTTTTTTTCTTTTTTCCTTTTCTGTTGTGGTCAACGGGGAAGAGAGAAGGTGTGGGGGTTTGAGTATATAAATATATATTTAATTATTTATTTTAAATTCTAAAAAGCAACTTTTTATTTCAACCTCTAAACGAGACCCACCGCCTGTCGTCCATAGCTAATTACCCCCATTCCGGACACAATGGGATATGTATCAAAGGCTGATTCGATCGTTACAATCAGTTTCCGTTAAAATCAACATATAACTATATATATTGAATTTGAACGCGCATTTCAATTTACCGGGGCCACATACTAACTAGAAAAATTCCAGAAAAATATTTTCTAGCTTCGTATTGACGATACGGTCCTACCAAAACTAGTTTCGTCGAATTCTGAGACCGTTAGAAAAATGGCCAATTTCCAGTCGATTAAAATCAACTGAAACTGGTCAAACGCGTTTTCCTTCGCCACGCTCACATATTGATTCGAAAAATTATGAAATTTGGAATCTAGCAATAACTTGACACTTCGGACCCAACAAAACTGGTTTCGTCGAAATCCGAGGTCATTTGCAAAATGTCCATTTTTAAGGGCCTGAATTCCATAGCGACTATTCAGAATTTTCAACTGGACAAACCTTTTGATTCCCGCTATGAAATTTCGATTATTCGGATTTGTTGGAAAGATATTATCAATTAGATCCCATTATTTTTGGTTTCACTAAAATCCGGATTGTTTTGCACCCGGTACATTCAATTGAAGTTTGAAATCGAATTATCGAACTACCGCGCCATTTTCAATTCTATTTATAATTATATATAAATATTTATATTCTAACGACGACGTATATAATATATACGTTCGAATTATATTCAAAATAAATTTCTCGTTGATATTATTTAAAATAATCTATTTTAAATATCCAAAACTCGCTAAAATTGCCAAAATAAAAATTTTAAACTGTCCCAGATTTTCCGGGTTATTACAACAATGGGATATGTTTCATCAGCTGATTCGATCGTTTCGGTCGGTTTCCGTCAAAATCAAAATATAAATCTACATATTGAATTTGAACGCGCATTTCAATTTACTGGGGCCACATACGGACTCTAAAAATTCCCAAAAAATATTTTCTAGCTTCGTATTGACGAAACGGTCCTAACAAAACTAATTTCGTCAAATTCTGATGTGACGGCCGACCCCGCACCAACCGACATTTACTCCAAAGGTGCGTTGTACACATGTCCAGTTAGCACGGGACGGATCGTCAGAAGAAAGGAGAAGAAGGAAATGAACTAACAAGAAACCTGTAGAATGTCTCACAACGCATAGAACAAAATATAATAATAACATACTTGACATAAAACAGGTGAGACGGTGCATAAGCTGAAAACAAACTAACATAGCAGCGGAAAATCCAAGTACAGCTTATGATCCAGAGCTAACATTATTACAACTTTTCAAACTGTCTCAAAAGAAAAGCAAGATAAAGGAGGTACACTACTAATGCCCAAGTAGCGACCACCAACGACACAGGGAGAATATCTATATATCATACGTGGAAGCCTCCTGCTCGCCTCCGAATCAGCTACTCGCGCATCACCAGCTAACCTGTCTCTAGTCTGCTCGTGTGAGCACCAAGAGTAATAAGAGGAGACATAAAACTCTGGGTCAGACATAAAGCCTGGTATGAGCGATAAGCATCTAAACAGAACAATAACAAGTAGTCTAAAACATACCTGAACCTGGACCTGCAACCAAAGAGTTAGCACTACATATTGTACAACACTCTAAGGTGCCATTTCAAATGGTGTAAAGATAACGGGGGTGGGGTGTGCATGTCATAGTGATGGCAAACAATCAAGCATAGCAACCATCCTCACATCTCTCACTCAGTGCATAAAGCATACGATATTCACCACTTCGATCACCCAACATACCTTGCTACGATCACTTTGCACCATGAAGTCATAAATGGCTTCACTGCACTGATAACGTAGCCATTAATCCTTTGCTATGACCACTTTGCCCCATGGAGTCGCAATGACCCCACTGCACTGGCTCATAGCCTCACTAATCCTTTACTTTGTCCACTCTGCCCCATGGAGTCACAATGACCCCACTGCACTGGCTCATAACTACGCATCACTTTGCCCCTCGAGTCTTAATGACTCTACTGCACTGATAACGTAGTCTTGCTACCATCACCTTGCCCCTCAAGTCGTAATGACTCTACTGCACTGACAAGTAGCCCATCAACCATTTTCAGTGGTGAATCGAAGTTATGAACGTCGACAACTCCTTAGCACACGTCCCGCAGCAAAGCCCAACCATGAAGTGAACTCATTGGTTCCCAACTGGATCCTGAGCTCTAACTTCCATTTGGACTACCTTTGCATCTCGGGTTATTGGTCATCACCGGATCGGTTCAGATCTCCTTTTAGCCATCAGTTCGGTTCGGATTGGAGTGCTCCTCCTTCGCTGGATCGGGTCGGGTCATCATCGCCTCAACGGATCGGGTCGGGTCTCCATGTCCAATCGCTGTCATCGGTTCGGGTCGGAGTCCTCCAATGTGCCACGGTTCGGATCGGGTCCTTCTCATCACCCCGGGTCTGGTCGTAGCCTCCAAGCCTCATCGTAGTTCATTGGTTCGGGTCGGAGTACCATGGCGGATCGGGTCGGACGATGCATGCCACGAGAAGAGCGAATAGATCGAAGAATGAAGTGTGGGAGCGGATCGGTTCCTCCCTCCGTTCCGATCCGGATCGGTCTGTTTTCTGCACTTCTTCCAACAAGCAATTTACGCCACTCGACGGCGTTTTCGACCATTCTACCTATTCTAATTAATCACAAAGCATACCATACAATCATAGCAACATAGGGAATCAACCACAAACACTAAAACAACAAAATGATAGGTTAAAATGGATCAAACATGGCCAAAACCCCATATTTTCCCTTAAGCATGTTTAGGTGAAACTAATAATGTGATTAGCAAAACTTAACCAAATTAACACAAATTCATATCAGAGATCTAAAACATCATTTCAAATTTTATAAATATTTTTCCAGAATTTTATCATGTTTAAATTCGCTAATTAACACTAATTACCCTTAATTAGCCATAATTAGTGAGGAACTATGCAAATCACTCACCTTAGCCACAAATAAACTAAGATCTGAAATAAATATCTGATTTGGTGTGAATCCCAATGCTAAACAGCAGCTCCAATGTTGATTTGGTGTGGATCTCCCTTGATTTGATGTTGCTAAGCTTAATCCTTGATTAGAAGATGATTTGGAGGTGATTTAGAGGTAGGAGACCATTTTTAGGGTTTCTTGGAGATAAGTGGAGGCTAGAAAACTGAAATAGAATGATTCTCTAACTCCTTTCAGCCTCCCCATAACCATAATCCCGAAATGGGTTATGGGCTCATTCACTAATCACCCTATTTGGCCCGGTTAAGCAGTTTTTCACCTTTCAAACTTTATTTCAACCATGTCTCCCAAACGGTAAGTCCATTTGGCTATTATGACCACTCTACGGAAAGGTAAACCATCAAACAAATCTAATGGAAGTGGTTTCAGGTGAAAATTCCTTTCCAGTCAAAAGTTATGGCTGAAACAAGATCAGCTAGGGGCAAAACGGTCATTTAAAAATCGACAAAAATCATGAACATGGGAAATGAATCTAATGGTTGTTTCCCAAAGTTACATGACCATACGACTTCATATAGGAAAGAAATAAATATTCTACGATCCTCCGATGCGTAGAATGCGGGTTGTTACATTCTCCCCCCCCCCCCCCCCTTAAGAAATTTCGCCCCCGAAATTCCCTAACCAAAACACACAAAGGGTCCCGCATTCCTATCAACCATAAAACAACAATCAAACATGCAAAACAAGTCTATCCTAGCATGCAGAATAACTAAATTACAAGGTAAATCTTACCATGCAAAGAGTTCTGGATACGTCTTCCTAATGCTCTCCTCTGTCTCCCAAGTACAGTCATTCTCGTTCTCGCTCCACTGAACCTTGACTAGCCTCACCGCCTTCCTTCGAAGTTGCTTCATATCGTGCTCGACAATACGGATCGGCTTGCGGTTCCCAACCGCCTCGGGTTCTACTTCGAAGTCCTCTAGCTGATCAGGTGAAATAGTCATATCTGGGTCGTGTACGAACTTCCTTAGTTGGGAAACATGAAATACGTTGTGAACTCCCGCCATCTTCTCTAGTAAGTCAACTCTATACGCCAAGTTCCCGACTAGTTCAAGAACAGGGAATGGGCCAACAAATCTTGGTGCCAACTTGCCTCTCATGCCAAATCGTATCACGCTCTTCAACGGAGAAATCTTGACAAACACCAAGTCACCAACGGAGAATTTTAAATCTCTTCTCCTCTTATCAGCATAACTCTTCTGCCTATCTTGGGCAGCCTTCATTCGTTGTTGAATGGTCTTAATCTTATCTGAAGTTTCCCTCACCACATCTGGTCCAAGCATAAACTTCTCGCCAGTCTCTATCCAACATGATGGTGAGTTGCACGGTCTTCCGTACAAAGCTTCATATGGAGCCATACCGATACTGGATTGGTTGCTATTATTATATGCAAACTCTACTAGATGCAAATGGTCATCCCATGATCCACCAAAATCCAATATACAAGCTCTCAAGAAATCTTCCAATATACGATTCACCCTCTCCGTCTGACCGTCGGTCTGAGGATGATATGCGGTACTGAGACGTAATTCTGACCCTAGAGCCTCTTGTAAGCTCTTCCAAAACCCACTAGTGAACAACGGGTCTCGGTCACTCACAATGCCTTTAGGTACTCCATGAAATCTCACTACCGACTTCGTGTACAATTCTGCTAACTTAGCTGCCGTTCTGGTCGATTTGACTGGTATAAATCTTGCACTCTTAGTCAATCGATCCACAATTACCCAAATGCTATCATATCCCAATCTAGTCCTTGGTAAACCATCAATGAAATCCATTGAGACTTGCTCCCATTTCCATTCGGGAATTTCTAATGGCTACAACAACCCATAAGGCTTCTTTTGCTCGGCTTTAACTAGCTGGCAATTCATGCATTTGGATATAAACTTCCCAACGTTCCTTTTCATCCCTTCCCAGTAGTAAGTCTGCTTCATGTCTTGATACATCTTATTACCACCGGGATGTATAGTTAGCTTTGAGTGATGACATTCTCTAAGCACTTCATCTCTCAAACCAATTACGTTGGGCACAACTAGTCTTCCATTCTTTCTAAGCCATCCATCCCGATCAAGCCCATACAAATTCATCTCCTCACCGTCGATATTCATCTCTAACCTGGAGATGATTTCCAATAGATTAGGATCGTCCCTCTGGCTGGAACCAATCCGCTCTATCAAAGTGGGTCTGATCGTCAAACTAGCTAGCACTTCTGGATCCAATTCACACTTTGGCCTGAAATCAAACCCCGCGTTATACTCCAGTTGCTTCCATTCAAGAAACATAGCCCTTAAACTGGCATGTCTCCTACTCAAGGCATCGGCTACCACATTACCTTTCCCAGGTGTATATGCGATATCAAAATCATACGAAACCAAGAACTCTAACCATCTCTGCTAACGGAGATTCAGAACTTTCTGAGAGAAGAGATACTTCAACGATTTATGATCTGTAAACAACTCAAATCTTTCTCCCAAGAGATAGTGTCTCCACATCTTTAATGTGAACACAATCGCTGCCAGTTCCAAATCATGGGTAGGGTACTTTCTCTCATGTGGCTTTAGTTGTCGACTAGCATAAGCTACAACCCTACCTCCTTGCATCAATACAGCACCTAGTCCGGTACCACAAGCATCCGTGTATACCGTCATCTCTTTATTCCCTCTAGGAATGACTAATACTGGCGCACGCGTCAACTTTTCCTTTAGACTCCTGAATGCATTCTCACACACTCCGTCCCAGACGAAGGACTGATTCTTCTTAGTCAACTGAGTCAACGGTGCTGCTATCTTAGAGAAGTCCTAGATAAACTTACGATAATATCCAGCTAACCCCAAGAAACTTCTTACATCTGTTGCATTCTTGGGCATAGGCCAATCCTGTACCGTAGCCACCTTCGCAGGGTCCACGGCAATACCATTCTCGGAAACAACATGGCCCAAGAATCTCACTTCCCTCCTCCAGAAATGACACTTAGAGAATTTCGCTTTCAATTGGTGTTTCCTCAACACCTCCATCACTATCCTCAAGTGTCCCTTATGTTCCTCCTCTGTCATCGAGTAAACAAGGATATCGTCTACGAACACAAGAACAAACTTATTCAACTGATCTCTGAATACTCGATTCATAAGATCCACAAAGTAGGCTGGTGCATTGGTCAACCCAAATGGCATGACAAACCACTCATAGAATCCAGACGGCGTCCTAAATGCCGTCTTCGGAACACTCTCATCTGCTACTCGTAGCTGATGAAATCCTGTTGCGAGGTCCAACTGGGAGAACACTCTTGCTCCTTCCAGTTGATCAAACAAATCATCTATCCATGGTAGAGGATACTTATTCTTCCTCGTTACCTTATTCAACTCGCGATAGTCCACACACAAACGAAGGGAACCATCTGCCTTAGTGGCAAACACAACTGGTGCTCCCCACTCGGAGACACTTCTTCTAATAAATCCCTTCTTCAAAAGATTGTTGACTTGCACCCCGAGCTCTCGCTGCTCCCTTGGTGCCATACGACGAAGTGGCATCACTATAGGTCTGACATCTTTCACTAAATCAATACGGAACTCAATCTCTCGGTGTGGTGGAAGCCCGGTCACCTCCTCGAAGACTTCCGGATACTGGCCAACCACGGGCACAACTGAAAACTCATCATGCGGGATGTCGAGGGAATTTATAAAACTAGCCATTACCCCCATCATTAGGTAGACTACCAAACACTACCCTCCGCCCATCATCCGCCCTAACTATCACCAAAAAGCCCTCATAGTCTACCACCACCCCGTATCTTTGGAGCCAATCGACCCCCAATATAATGCCATACCCAGTAAAGCCCAAAACAAAGCAATCACAAACAAACATACATCCATGACTCGATAAGACCACATTTCGGCAAATCATACTAAGGCTAGTCGAACCACCAATCGGGTTCGTCACAACCAATGGTCTATCGACTATCTCGGGTTCCAGTCCCAACCTATCTACCAGGTCACTAGATATGAAGGAACGGGAAGCCCCAGTATCAAACAAAACTCGAACTGGTACATCATAAATAGAAAGCATACCTTGAATAACAACATTCTTCCCTTTCTCCGCCGCAGTTGGGGCATTCGACGAAGAAGGAACAACATCAATAACATATTCTCTCACAATCTGCTTCTCCTTAAGAGGTTGCAGACACTTATCCTTATGATGTCCCACTTGGCCACAGTTGTAGCACTTCCTTTCCGCTGGCTTGGCCCGACATTATTTAGCATAATGGCCCTTCTTACCACAGCTGAAGCACTCAAGTTCTTTCTTGTTCTTTTTCTGGCCATCCTTAGATTGGCTCTGCTTCCTCTTATTCTTGCCTCCACCGCCTGCTTGCGGCTTCAGCCCTTCTGCAGATGCAGCCTCAGTCTTTGACTTAGGGTAAAGACTCTCTGATCTCAAAGCTTTCCCCACAACCGATTCAAAAGTCTCATCAATGTAGTTGATAAGCCTTTCCCCCAAGTATCCATCCAAACCAGTAATGAACTTCTCATTCTTCTTCTTAGGACTATCGATAAGAGATAGTCCATACTTCGACAAAGTGTCGAACTCAGCAATATAGTCAGAGACTGCCCTACCATTCTGCTTGAGTTCTAAGAATCTTTTAAACAACACAGACTTCTGGGCAGCTGGAATAAACTTCTCGCTAAAGCGAGCTTTGAACTGATACCAAGTAACCTGATCTTCTGGAGTAGCTGTTCTAATGGCATTCCACCAATTCATCGCTCGCCCTTGCAGCTGACGAGACGCTAGCCTTCTCTTCATCACATCCTCGATACCTAAGTCGTCGAAGATACGATCAAAGCTATCCAACCAATCCTGAACATCTGTGGCCGACTCCGTTCCATGGAACGGCTTCCCACCAAGGTTAGTGTAATCCTTGCACAACTTGGCGAAGTCGACCCTAGGCGCCTGCACTACTGGGCCACCACCGATTCCGGGATTGGGAACTGCCCCTTGCACCTCCCTAAGCATGTCTCTCATGAGGTCAGTAAACATCGCCCTCATGTTTGCAGCATTCCCATTATTGGCTCCCCTACCAGCACCTCTAGCATATCGGCTCATCGTCAATCTGTAAAAGGGGAAACGATTAACGACCCCATAGTGGTGCTAGTGCAGTACGACTTCATTCTTATACTACTAATAGTATATATATATAGCTTTTGAAAACCAAAGTAATCACAAATACGCGCTCTCATATACATACTTTCTCTCCCTAGTGTCTTTCCGTAGGTTAACTATGCAACCTAGAGCTCTGATACCAAATGTGACGGCCCGCCTCGCACCAACCGACATTTACTCCAAAGGTGCGCTGTACACATGTCCAGTTAGCACGGGACGGATCGTCAGAAGAAAAGGGAAGAAGGAAATAACTAACAAGAAACCTGTAGAATGTCTCACAGCGCATAGAACAAAATATAATAATAACATACTTGACATAAAACAGGTGAGACAGTGCATAAGCTGAAAACAAACTAACATAGCAGCGGAAAATCCAAGTGCAGCTTATGATCCAGAGCTAACATTATTACAACTTTTCAAACTGTCTCAAAAACAAAAGCAAGATAAAGGAGATACACTACTAATGCCCAAGTAGCGACCACCAATGACACAGGGAGAATATCTATATATCATACGTGGAAGCCTCCTGCTCGCCTCCGAATCAACTACTCACGCATCACCAGCTAACCTGTCTCTAGTCTGCTCGTGTGAGCACCCAGAGTAATAAGAGGAGACATAAAACTCTGGGTCAGACATAAAGCCTGGTATGAGCGATAAGCATCTAAACAGAACAATAACAGGTAGACTAAATCATACCTGAACCTGGACCTGCAACCAAAGAGTTTGCACTACATACTGTACAACACTCTAAGATGCCATTTCAAATGGTGTAAAGATAACGGGGGTGGGGGTGTGCATGTCAAAGTGATGGCAAACAATCAAGCATAGCAACCATCCTCACATCTCTCACTCAGTGCAAAAAGCATACGATATTCACCACTTCGATCACCCAACATACCTTGCTACGATCACTTTGCCCCATGAAGTCATAAATGGCTTCACTGCACTGATAACGTAGCCACTAATCCTTTGCTATGTCCACTTTGCCCCATGGAGTCGCAATGACCCCACTGCACTAGCTCATAGCCTCACTAATCCTTTACTATGTCCACTCTGCCCCATGGAGTCACAATGACCCCACTGCACTGGC